>OY978222.1:19552742-20062742 GCA_963854785.1 Vaccinium vitis-idaea
TGACTAATGGAGTCATTGACTATTAATTTAGAACTACTTAGTTCCATTGTATTTTGCTGAACTTTGTAATTGACTAGTTATTTGGTAGTTGGTACTACTTGGTTTCATTTTGTTTGAACTTTGAAGCTTGAACTTCGCGTTATTACTTTGTTTCCATGTTATTTAATGTTTTGTTCTACTTGTATTGATGTATTTGCTCTCAAAACTTGGGGAGA
Organism: Vaccinium vitis-idaea; assembly: GCA_963854785.1. Lineage (NCBI taxonomy): Eukaryota > Viridiplantae > Streptophyta > Magnoliopsida > Ericales > Ericaceae > Vaccinium > Vaccinium vitis-idaea. The sequence goes on from OY978222.1 coordinate 19,552,958, forward strand.
GTATAGGAGTATTCTTAAAAAATAAAAAATAAAATGGGAAATCCGCCTTATTGTAAAGCCGATTAATCGACGGCTAAGGCGCTAGGCGGTGCCCGGCCGCCCGACTAGCACCTAGTGACTTTTAGAACACTGGCCCTTGGCCCCGTCTTTATGGAATACGTTATATCATATGTTAGATATTTGTTGGGTGGCCCCAGCTTCATTCTCCCAAATGCTTTTTCAACTTTAGAGCCTTCAGAAGTAACAAGAAAACCAAAGCTTTATGGACTCAAGCCAATTTTTGAACCTTTCCATTTACTTGGTTGGAGAGAAAAGGTAGAACTTTTGTGGAAAAGTTCGACGGTATTGATTCTCAATGGACCCTTTGTGCATCAATCTATTCCCCTTTCAAGGTGATCCCATTGTTCCTATATAACTAGGCTCAGAAAGGTGGTCTGTTATTTGCAATTAGCATTGTTCTTTGTTTAGCTTATTTCCTTTGTGTACCCTTTTTTCCTATCTTTTAATGGACTTCTTGTCCCCCATTTCTAGTACTCTATTTACTTCAACTTTAACGGCATCGTTATTGCCATCTTGTTGCCAAAGGCTATACTCAAGTTGCAATTGTTGATTATGCCAAACCATTTGCCCCAATTGCCAGCTATTAACTTGAAAGGAAACCGGAGGAAGAAAAAAACTTGGTCCACTATAATCGTGAGTGTAAAGAAACAAATGCCAGACTAAGAAGACAACCTTGAATACCCATTACAGATAACTCTAAAACTACGAGGGAAAGGCTAAATCAAAGCTCTGCACTAACACATAACTACTAGCTGACTCATAAGAATCGTAGAAAAGAATATTTTAAGTTTCAGAAGTCACCTAAGCTCATGATAAGTATCAACAGTGTTTCTTTGTGTAAGCACACTTGAATCAAACCATTTTTTGGCTTTAAAATATTAGACATCTTTCTAGGTGTTATTTGAAGAGGTTTCCTGTATTGTTGTGAATAGAATAGAATGCGTAGACATGCATAATCACATAAGAGAATCAAAGACTATGTAAAGCAAGGGAGACGAAAAAAGTAAAAACTGGAATTACCTGGGCTCCTTGTCGCCGTATGCAAGTAGCATTAGTGTCCCATCTTTAAAACGAACAGAATCCAAAGTGACAGGAAGCATTCTCTCAATACCAGAGGTCTGCATATCATCTACCCCCTCTGCAAGTTCCGCAGCAATGTCTTCAACCTTCAGACCTACATCCAACTTCAGCCTTTGAACAGGACCAGCAATATAGTATGACCACAGCTCCCTCAGCCCATTATTTACACAAGGTAATCCTAACTTCAGGCTCGAGGGCCAAAGTATGATCGAATGGAGTATTGCAACCGAAGGCTCAAGCTTTATGGAAGTTGAATCCTTAGATCTACCGCCTCCTTGACTGTCTGAAATATTGTCAAGAGTCCCCAACATCTGGCCTTCCAATCTACTTGAGCCATCAACTCCTGAATCTCCACCATGTACCTCACAACCATTGGTTTTTCCTGGTGCCGCAACACCAGTAATAGATGAAAATTGGTCCATGGAATTTCTGTTTCCAAGTAGTCTACCTACAGTTAAAAAAAAAATTGGATTATGTAAAAGAGGGACACTATTAGTATGATCACGACAATGTTTTTTGTGGGGGAAAAGGCTGGATACCAGAATTTTCTCCATATTCAGCATCCATGTTTGATTTGTTCCCGAATTCTAAGATTCTTCCATCACTAGAGTAATGACCAGCAGCTTCTTCAACTGTTCCATGCTCAGAATTCTTCTTTCCTCCAAATTTAACTGCCCCATTCTGATTATCTGGTGTTATATGTGTTTCAAAACTACTACTTACAGAAGGACGGACGCTAGTATCACCCTCGCTTTTCACGGCAAGAGTCTCGGTATCCACACCATCAGAACCTCCAAATGACTGATAAGGACCACCAAACCTCCCACGAGGTAGAAAATGGAAATAACTACGAGCTGCTGCTGCACTGCGCTCGAGAATTCTTCTTTTTGCTGTGACACCAGTAGCTGCAATATCTCGCCCATTAGCTTTCCTCTTGAATTTATGCCTTACCGGCCCTAATAAAAGTCTGGACCAGAATTTAACCCCTGAATCAGGAATTTTTACCCCAAATGCTTTCTCTAAGTCTGCATGTTTCAAATCATACTCAACACCTGCATCCATACAGTGATGATCTTGCCAGTGCAGTCGTTCATCCATGCAGAAAAATGATTCAGTGCCATTTGGCACATCAACCTCAGATGTCTGAGATCCTTTCTCTGACATAACGTAACCCATCTCTGCAGCTTCCCTAGCTGCATCATCTCTTTCTTTATCAAAGTGGACGGCTATTTGCTCTCTAGCAATCCTCCTGATTTTCGTACGATTATCAATTCCTTCTTCAGTTGATAAGTGCCTCTGTAGACTGCCTTCTTCGGAAGAGGGTATTCCTAACCACGTATAGTTCTTCTTCTGCACTACCACCAAACTTGGATTGGACAAAACTGCATCGATCACAATCTTTCCCCTCTTCAAACTCGCAAAAGGTAGAACGCGCAGTTTTACAGTGGGGACCTCACCACAAGAGAACTCTTCATTATGAGGCCCAATCGAACAAGATTCTAAGGTAATGCTCAAAGGTGAAATTCTACGAACCTTACCAAAATCAAACTCACGCTGAATATGCTCACTTAATACCGAACAAACAGAAGGCAAAAGTTTCAGTTCAACGTAAGTCTTGGCTTTTGCCTTTCCATACCATACGAATAAGCACACACCAGACATCACGGCAACAAAAATGGAGCACCGGAGCAAAAGTAACCCTTCCTCCCACAACGGAGACAAAGACCGAACCAGAGCCTTGTCCCCAGAAAAGGGTTGCGTTACACGTTTCACAATCAAACTGCCTCTTTGCCCTAGGTTCTTCCATAACAGCTCTACACTTTTTCCACAAAGATGAGAAAACCTTATTCCCTCAGAAATCCAATGATTCTTCTTTGCACAAGTACACACGAGGAAAGGCCTTTTGGGAAATTTTAACTTGTCCCGATAAACTAAATTCCCATTGGTTCCTCTATTTACAGAGCAGTGAAATGGAAACCCGAGAAATGGGGTTTGTATTCTTGTATTCATTATCTCCTCCTCATATACGGTACCCCAATCCAGATCTCATTTTTTGGGGACCAAGAACCAGTTCTCAGTCCCCTGAAGAGCTCATTATATTTTAACCAGTGCCAAAATGGTCAAAACCTAAGCAAGAATATGATAACAAAACATTTCAATTTCTCAGTACTCCAACACTTAAATAAGCATTAACAACTCTTACTCAAAAGTACCCATGCTCATCCAAATACACAGAATAAATGCGAAAACCTATATTAACAAAATAAGTTGTAACCATTCTGAAGTCTATTTGATGGCTTTTAAATTTACCAGTATCTCGTTAATTAATGAAGATTTTACTCAAACTTATGCTTGAAATTGGGTTCCATTTCATCACTGGGGTGCTTCATGTGAGACAAAGTTTTTACTGCTCAAATTGTTTGGCCAATTAGAATACAACTTTTAGAGCAAAGAGCTTTAGACGGTCTAAACAAACAACAATTCAAATAGAAAATCATGGACTTCAAGAGAAAAATGAAAAAAAATACAGCACATACAAGAAGAAAGTTCCCCTGAAACTGTTATATAAACACATGGAGGTTTTGAAAAAAATGGACAGAAGTGTAGATTCAACCACAAGCATACATGAGAGAGAGAGAGAGAGAGAGAGAGAGAGAGAGAGAGAGAGCCCGCATATACCTGCTCGAATACAGCACCAAATTGATACGATAGTACTAGCCTTCGCGATTGTTTGAGATCTTCGACCGTTGTGTGTGTCGTCGTGAGAGAGAGAGAGAGAGAGAGAGAGGTCTGGAGTTTGCTTGGCTCGCTGGCCAATTTGGTTTGGTTTTGGAATTTGGACTCAATGGAAAGCAAAGAAAGAAAGTTGGGATTTGCTGACGTGACGTAAATGGGAAATTGCATTCGCACCCTTCCCTTTTGGTAATTAATTTTGAGACACCATTTTTTTATAATAACACTTCAATATTTATGTATTTAAATACATATAACATCACCGCTAAAAGATAAAGATTAGAGTTCGGTTATCAAAATTTGGGGTGTCCAAATCATTTCCTCTATCTTTTCTCTGTACCCACACAAAAAATTTTAAACAAAAATTTGTCGGTCAATCTTAAATTTCATTCATTTTTACTCTAAACTCGTACCTTCAAATATCCACAACTTGCTATCACCATTCACTACCATCTTTTACAACCATCGTCGTCATCTCCAACCACTTTACCCCTTTATTTGTTCAGTCTTCTTTACCCATACACTTCTCTCAACATTGTCGAAAGATTTTTGCGATCGCCACCGCTAGCCACTCCTATTGCTCAAGGTCTTAAACATTGAAATAGTCATACTCGTTTCAACCTAACAATCTAATAAATTCAATCCAAGGGTTCAAACTAAAACAATCCCTTCATCTATCAAGAAATTATTTAGTTTTTTATAAAACATTTACCAGAATAGTTTCATATTCCAGAATGAGTCCAGATAACATAGCAAGCTTGAATCTCAAAATTTGTTTGAACTGGGGTGATGAAGACCTTTTAACCGGTAATTTTCGAAGAACTTCAAATTGTTTAGATGTTGAATTCCGAACAAATTATAATGGTTTGTCAGACAATAATTGAATAAAGTCTGCTTGTTAAAAACCATGTTCAATTGACGAATGTCGTACATTCTTAAGTTGTTCGGACTTTAAGTGACAATGTTATGTTTTGCGGCACATATAGTTTGAACAAGCTAAAAAGGTTTGGAATTTGTCGATTGAACCTGATTTTTGTCAATTCAGAAACATCAGGGGAGGAAGCTGTCTATGTTAGAAAATTCAAGGGAGGTCAGTGAAATTGACCCTTTAGTATTTCTTTTTTATAGAACTTTTGAAAACCATTATTGTGACTCAACTTGAATGCAATTCTGCCCTTATATGACGTTTGTAAGGAACCTTGACAGGCAGTCTTTGAAGCTTAGCTCAACGTTGTAAAAGAAAGAAAGACCTTTTATTCTCAATTCGCTACAGAGAAAAACCAAGGAAGAGACTGTAGTTCTTTTTCAAATTTGACCCTTTTGCTCGACAGGAATGGAGCATTGTTTTGACAATTAAGTTCGTCCTTCATAGTGTGATTCCCAAACAGGCACTGGGCTGTCTTGAGGAAAATTTGGCAGCCAATCAGGTGGCTGCAGTAGCTTCGCCCATTGGTGGGACTGGGCCTGGAGATTTGCGGCAGCGCCCGCCAAAAGGCATTTTCAAAATCGATGTGGACGGGGGATGGAAAAAGGAATCTTTGCAGGGAGGGTATGGCATCATGATTCGGGATTGTAGGCGTGACTGGTGAGTCCCTGGCTGCTGCTATGGGGAGCCTCTCCTGGTGTACAAGTCCAGAAAATTGCGGAAGCCATGGCAAATCGAAGAGCCATTTTATTGGGGCTTCAGTTAGGAGTACGAGCCGTGATTCTGGAGAGCGATTCCCAATCAATTATCAATATGACCAATGATCAAGCTGCAACGAGTCAGGAACTGGGATCATTCTTCATGATAACCTTTGGGTGAGGCTGTCAATGCTGTGACTTAACTTTTGCACAAATGTCTTTTACTATGGCTGCTCATGTTTTAGCTAGGAAAGATTTGGTTGGTACGAGGTAGGATACCACTCGTTTGAGAAAAATATTAAAATTAAAAATAAAAATAAAACCTTTTAATATTGGTCTCCTTTTTTTGAGCAACAAACAAATGCAGCTTATATTGATTTTAAAAAAAAAAAACAGATACAACTACACGGCTCGTAGGACTAAATCTTGATCTCAATAGTACATCCTTTCTGTAGTTAAACAGAGATAAGGCATGCTCCCACGGAAGACTAATCAACCCAGAAGACTATGAGCCTAGTTTGGTACTCTGCAAGGCTCAAACATAACCTTGAGGTCAGGGTTTGAGATCCTGAGAAATGAAAGCATTTCCTCAAAACTACAAGTAAACCGAACTAAAAGCATTAAGACAGTATCCCAGTCCTGATCAATGCGAAACTTAGCCCGATTGATTTGAACTCAATCACTGCAATTTAAAAAGTTGAGATTCGGCTCCATTTATACAGAGGCTCTTAAAAGAAAAGGAGATGAATTTGACTGCGTTTTACAAATATATGAAACATGCCAACAAAACGCCCCAAACAGTAAGCACTAGCAGCACGTTTATACAACCAATGAAATTGAAAATTAAATTAGTGATCAGATTCAAGTACTACCATCAACACAGGATTTTCGGAAACGATCAACTGTCTGAAAAAGACTTCACATGATACACGAGCAACAATAATCGTTATTGAACATCACATGAAAGTTACTAAAGGTCATGTATAACGAACCCAGTGCCCACATCCGCTGTTTATTCCACCTTTGCAAATCCACAACTCAAGATCATGCCCAGACGATTTTCGACAGATAGGATTTCTTACCGGACCGGCTGCTGGTTATAATGATTCTTCTCTTTCTTCTTTGCAGCGGCAAGTCTTGCACTTCTCGCAGCAGCCTCTGTGGCAGCCGCTCTGGCGGCACCATCCAAGTCCTTATTGGACTTCTTCTTTTTTGCCGAAGCCATCCTTTTCAGCCGCTCTTTCACGTCAATAGAAGAAGCATCTTCTTCTGCATGTTCAGTCCCAGCAGTTTCCTCTGGTCCAGTGGTGACATCTGTGCTGTTGAGCTGATCTTGCGGTTCCTTCACCTCCTTGGAAGATTTATCCTTCTTTTTCTTTTTCTTTGCAACTTTGGACTCCGTGGGGACATTTCCCTTCTTTTCACCGCCATCATTTCCGTTTGCCTCTCCATCTTTCATCTCTCTAGTCACATCTGCAAATGCAAGCAATCAAATCTTTCTTACTTCGATATGCATACCATACCATTTTTCTATTTTTGCTAGTACGCATAACCAAAACTTAGCAAACCACGTAGTAGAATCTAATAACTAAAATGGTTAACGATTTTGCCAAGTATATTACGTATGACTAACGAGCACTTGCGTTACAAAGAAGACGCCAAAATTGTAGTCAGCTTTAAAGACTAAATCTCATTTTGTAATAGAAATAGTATCCAAGGCATTTATAGTACGTGAGATAAATTAGACCACGACCTGATACACTGGCATGAATCTTTGAAAATTGAAAAAGTTACAATAGCTAAAGTTACCGGCTTCAACCATATCTGCAAATGCAACCAATCAAATCTTCCTTACTTCGTTATGCATACCATACCATAACATTTTTCTATTTTTGCTAGTACGCATGACCATAACTTAGCAAACCACATGGTAGAATCTAATAACTGAAATGGTTAACGATTTCGCCAAGTATATCACGTATGACTCACGAGCACTTGTGTTACAAAGAAGACACCAAAATTGTTTAGCTTTAAAAACTAAATCTTATCTTGTAATAGAAATAGTATCCAAGGCATTTATAGTATGTGAGATAAATTAGACCAGGACCTGATGCACTGGCATGAATCTTTGAACATTGAAAAAGTTACAATAGCTAAAGTTACCGGCTTCAACCATTACATTGGGGATGAATTCTTGTCCAAAATGGGTGTGCCACACACAGTCACACATGAGTGAGAGAGAGAGAGAGAGAGAGTCCAACAGCCAGCGTCCCAAGGGGACTGGGGACGTTATAAATAAAAAACTACATTTTCACCTTAAAAGACCCAGTGAGAGTTAAATTCCAATTCAACAACACACAAACAGAAGGAAATGGCACTGACTCCCATAGAGAACAAGGACAATGAACATCAACAAATTCAGCTATCACACCATAGCAAACTCTGTTTTGGTGAAAAAGACATTTATCCGCATTTTAGAAAGATGTAATGACCAATTGAAATCTGTATCCAAAGGTCAAAGAACTAGAGTAACCCTTGTCAAAGAGAAATAAATGTTCCATGAGCGAAATATGATAACACGATTACCCTGCGACTCATCTGGGGTATTATCCACCTTCGGGGAAACTCCAAAATCGGCCAAGAGAGCCTCAAGTTCTGCAAGCTCCTTTTTCTTTATTTCCTTCTTAGAAAGCTGCCTTTCTGCTTCCTTAGGTGCTGAAGGCATTTCAGGGGCCTTGTTCTCCATGGGCTCCATTTGTGTGGTTTCCTCTGGTAGTTGGTCGTGCTCTTCCTCTTCTTCCTCATCACCTTCGTCAAGAATATCTTCTTCACTTTCACTTTCCTGTCATTCAAAACATGAAAATTATGAGTGGCAGTGTTCCAGAACCATTTATAGTTTTCTTTCCCCACCCATTTTATTAAAACCATGTCACTCCAGATTGGAGCATATAGCAATCAGACGTCCTTAGACACACTTAACCCATCATTCCATGCAGGGACAAAATGCCCAAATGACTCGGGAGTAAATGCAACTAAATTTTTCCAATTTGACAGCCCTTGAGATCCATCACACATTAATTAAATAGGACAACATAAGGATGGTATGTGTAGCATACTGGACCACATATAATCGAAATGTATGTGATCCAGATGCATAAATTTCACTAAAAGCGCATATAATGCCTGATAACAATGACAACAAGGCACGACTCTAATGGATGAATCCACGAGGTAGCATTGTGTCTTATCCCTGCTTGCTACAGAGTAAACTGAGCTTAGCCATTTGGCCAACAAGGTATGGTCTGTTACACCTTGCGATTTTCACAATGTCATGTTATATTGGTACCAAAATGAGCACACATAAAATATGGTAGCCCAGCAGAAGACAATATGAAAACAACATATATTCATTATTCAGTACCAGGGGCAAATTGCCAAACACGAGGTTCAGGGGGTGCCCCATCCCCTGCACAACTCCAAGTATTTCCCCAGTTATACTAATTTTTCAAGTTAATTTGGAGAAGTTCCATGGATTGGCCCCTACAAACCCTAGAATTCCGAGCTATCGACCACTGATTGGTCACGCGGATAAATTGAACATTAACAAAATACATACACCGTAATCTCATCTCTTCTCTGAACCTAGCAATAGCAATAGACACTTAATGGAATCTATATTTTGTAAACATCACACATCCATACCCTCATCATAAAAACACCAACGTCGCGTCATGACCTGATTGCATCGGAAAACTCCACATTTAATTTTAACAATTCTTATTTTTTTAAATGGAAGCATTCATACACAATACACGTACCTCCGCAGGCATTTTCTTCTCCTTTGCCTCGTCAGATTCTGACGCACCCCAAATAGACTGAGGCGGAGCTGTGGTGGCATAATAGTCGTCATCATCCTCGTCATCGACATCCGCCCACAATTTCGCCGTCAGTGGCGCCGGGGCCCAGAAAACCCTCGACTCCTCCGGCTCTGTCGCTTGTGATTTTGAACCGGTCTTATCAGAAGATTTCTTCTTCTTCTTCCTGAGAGTCTCAAGCGCTGCAAACACGTTGGTATTCTTAATCACCAGAGACCCTTCGTCTCTCCTATTACCACCTCCCACCATTGTCACAGGCACCCAAAAGAAGTAACAAACTCAAAAACAGGAGCAAACTGTAATTTATCAAAACCTGCGAGCCTTTTTTAGATAGATAAACCAGAGAATTTCTTCCCAATCAATATGAATATCAAATACTTGGGTTAAAATCAAACTAAACAACAGGTTCTTAAGGTAAATTTATGTATAAAAAGCTGATAATATTCTATAGCTTGTATTGATAAATGATAATCAAACCGGAAAAACAAAGAAATCGATTCGATAACGACGTCTACTGAGATGATTGTGTGAGACAGATTATTAAAAAATCTATAGCTGGATATTAATACTCCGTTTCTATAAGGAGATTTCGACGGAGGATTCTATCGGATTCAAAGCGTTAAACGGATCAGAGAATGGAGGAAAAATTGTTAGGGTAACGAGACGACAATGGGAAGAGATTTAGGGTTCGAAAGGGAGATAGAGAGAGCGTTTTATAGACAGAGAAATTGGGGAAGTGGATGCAAGGGTTTGAGGTGGAAAAGAGATGAGACAGGAGGATGTGTATTTGGAGAGAGAGGGGATTAGGGTTTTCAGAGGGTGGATTTCGGTTTCGAAGATGTGAATATGAGAGAGAGAGAGAGAGAGGGGGGGGGGGGGGGGGGGGGGGAAGGGGCAATGTTTGAGATAAAGAACGTAATGGCAAGAACAGGTGACTATAGCTATTTTGGCTTATATAGTTGTGGTTTTTACCATATTGGTGCAAAAGTTTCCCCAATTGCATATTCAAGAAGTACCCTTTTCTACTCTCCCTTCTCTTGTGGGTCATCACAGTGTGAATTGGATCGGATTTCTAGGGATGTAATCCTAGTCCGCAAGTCACGATTTTTAAAAAATGTAATTGGTTTTCGTAGTTTTCCAAAAGATTTTAGCAACTCAGTTGCTAACATCAACATGATTTTAGCAAATGAGTTCAACAGGTGGTAAAATGATGATTTTGAAATCAAAAAATAAGTGGTTCCATGTATTGTTTTTCAAATTTTTTAGCATCAAATTAAAGTACTCCTCGTGTACTTTAATTCGGTGTGAAAATTTCAAAAAATAATACACGGAAACACTTAATTTTTTTATTTGAAATACCATGATTTTAACACCCGCTAAACTCATTTGCTAAAAATGGAAAACTTAGCCTTAAAGTCTTAGGGTCCAGTTTCAATCTATGATTCTATTCCATGATTTAGGAATCCGTTCCGGTTTTATCCACGGATTCCATAACGAAAATAGCAACCGGCAAGCCAAAAAAATGCAAGAATTAGTAAGGGAAAAAATATATATTGGTTCGAGGTTTCAATTAAGTAATACTTTGGAATTAGAAATAAACAGCAACCAAAAAGAACGTATGAAAAATATATGATTAGGAAGTTAAGGCATAACTTGTTGTCACAATTATAGCAACTATCAATGACAAATAGATTAAACATTACATTAAATTAGGGTTTAGATTTGGGAATTGATAATCGTACTCCAAAAATTGATGCAGACACTCCAATCTAGAGTGATTTCTCAAAACCACCCTTTTGCAAGTTTCAATTTTACTTCAGGTGCTCCTAAAGTTTTTTACTCTCAATTTTACTTAAGGCGCTCCTAATTTTTTTTTCTCATCTCCTCTGCACCTCTGTTACCGGAAGAAGAAAAAATGGATACCCACTCAAACCCTAACCTGTAACAAAAACTCCATTGTGAATTGGGTGTTGTAGATCGAGGATTCAAGCTCGGAAGGTAGTTTTTTAGTTTTCCGAAATTAACTAAATTAATTTTGATTTGCAAATAACTTAGGCGCCCCAAATTGGAGGGAATTTGAGCACCCTAGTTCTAATTAATTATTAAAATTTATTTTTCCCCTCATTTTAGTTCAGATGATGTCTTTTGAAAAATTATTTTTAATAATTTTAAAATGATTTTTAATTTAAGAAAATCATGATTTGAAAATGAGAGATTATTATTTCTTCAAAAAGAAAAAAAAGTATTCAAAACAAAAATATTCAAAATTGGGGAAAATAAATCAAAGTAACTATGAAATTATTTAAATAACAGAAAATAATAAATTTGATCCTATTTTTATTTGAAATACCATTTAATTATTTAAAACAAGTAAAATGATAAAAATTATGAACCGGGGCACCCCAATTTGTGCATAACTAGGGTGCCTCCAAAATTGGAGAACTAGGGTGCCCCCAGAATTGGTGAACTAGGCGCCCTAGCTTATTAAATATTTGAAAATTTCGTATTTTTATTAAAAAATAATTTTTCTCTTCTTTTGTTACATTTCCAGTGTATATTACTAGGATGTAAGATTGAGGAATTTAGCTTGTGGACACTACCACGGGAATCTCTCTTCGCCGATTTGAAAAATCGAATTGATTTTTGGAGTCGCCACCCTGATTTGTGAAAAATAACCCGAGAATTTATTTTTTGATAAAAATACAACTTTCGTGCCGTTTTTTTGGAAAAGGCTTTGCGACTGATCATTTTAACCAAAAGATTTTGGGTTCGGAACCAGGTTACGAGAGGGGAAGGGTTTTACGGCACCCACCCTCGCCCGACACGAGATCGGTCTCAACTTTAATATTCGTGGGTTTTTGCAGAATATTTTTTAATGAAATTTTATTTAATAATCAAGCAAATAAAATGCATAAAATGATGATAATAAACAATAAAAATGCGACAAAATAACTCTAAATCAAAATTAACTAAATTAATTTTGATTTGCAAAGAATTTGGGCGCCTCAAATTGGAGGGAATTTGGGCACCCTAGTTCTAATTAATTATTAAAATTTAATTTTCCCCTCTTTTTAGTTTTGATGATGTCTTTTGAAAAATCATTTTTAATAATTTAAAAATGGTTTTTAATTTAAGAAAATCATGATTTGAAAAAGGGAGATTATTATTTCTTAAAAAAGAAAAAGAAGTATTCAAAAAAAAATATTTAAAATTGGGGAAAATAAATCAAAGTAACTATGAAATTATTTAAATAACAGAAAATAATAAATTTGACTCTTTTTTTTTTAAATTCCATTTAATTATTTAAAACAAGCAAAATGATAAAAATTATGAACTGGGGAACCCCAATTTGTGCATAACTAGGGTGCCCCCAGAATTAAAGAAACTAGGGTGCCCCCAGATTTGGTGAACTAGGGCGCCCTAGTTTATTAAATATTTGAAAATTTCGTATTTCTGATATAAAAACTGATTTTGTTCTCTTTTGTTACATTTCCAGTATATATTACTGGGATGTAAGATTGACACGATCGAGGTCGGTCTCAACTTTCATATTCGTGGGTTTTTGAAAAATATTTTGTAATGAAATTTTATTCAATAATCAAGCAAATAAAATGCATAAAATGATGATAATAAACAATAAAAATGCGACAAAATTATTTTAAAATGAAATTAACTAAATTAATTTTGATTTGCATAGAACTTGGGCGCCCCAAATTGGAAGGAATTTGGGCACCCTAGTTCTAATTAATTATTAAAATTTATTTTTCCCCTCATTTTAGTTCTAATGATGTCTTTTGAAAATCATTTTTAATAATTTTAAAATGGTTTTTAATTTAAGAAAATCATGATTTAAAAAAGAGAGATTATTATTTCTTCAAAAAGAAAAAGAAGTATTCAAAAGAAAATATTTAAAATTGGGGAAAATAAATCAAAGTAACTATGAAATTATTTAAATAACAGAAAATAATAAATTTGATCCTATTTTTATTTGAAATACCATTTAATTATTTAAAACAAGTAAAATGATAAAAATTATGAACTGACGCACCCCAATTTGTGCATAACTAGGGTGCCCTAGAATTGGAGAACTAGGGTGCCCCCAGAATTGGTGAACTAGGCGCCCTAGTTTATTAAATATTTGAAAATTTAATATTTTTGATATGAAAATGATTTTATTCCACTTTTGTTACATTTACCAGTATATATTACTGGGATGTAAGATTGAGGAATTTAGCTTGCGGACACTGCCACAGGGATCTCGACTTCGCTGATTTGAAAATTGGAATTGATTTTTGGAGTCGCCACCCTGATTTGCGAAAAATAAGCCAATAAACCATTTTTCGATAAAAATACGACTTCCGTGCCGTTATTTTGGAAAAGGCTTTGCGACCGATCATTTTAACCAAAAAGATTTTGGGTTCGGAGCCAGGTTACGAGAGGGGAAGGGTTTTACGGCAACCCCCTCGCCCGACACGAGGTCGGTCTCAACTTTAATATTCGTGGGATTTTGCATAATATTTTGTAATGAAATTTTATTCAATAATCAAGCAAATAAAATGCATAACATGATGATAATAAACAATAATAATGCGACAAAATAATTTCAAAACGAAAAAAACTAAATTAATTTTGATTTGCAAAGAACTTGGGCGCCTCAAATTGGAGGAAATTTGCGCACACTAGTTCTAATTAGTTATTAAAATTTATTTTTCCCCTCATTTTAGTTTTCTGATAATATCTTTTGAAAAATCATTTTTAATAATTTTAAATGATTTTTAATTTATGAAAATCATGATTTGGAAAAGGCAGATTATTATTTCTTCAAAAAGAAAAAGAAGTATTCAAAAGAAAATATTTAAAATTGGGGAAAATAAATCAAAGTAACTATGAAATTATTTAAATAACAGAAAATAACAAATTTGATCCTATTTTGATTTGAAATACCATTTAATTATTTAAAACAAGAAAAATGATAAAAATTATGAACTGGGACACCCCAATTTGTGCATAACTAGGGTGCCCCCAGAATTGGTGAACTAGGGCGCCCTAGTTTATTACTCCCTCCGTCCCTAAACTTTTGAGCTTTTGGGATCGTGTGCCATTTTAGATTGCTTATATCTTTTTATTTATAACGTTTTATATGATTTTTAAAACTTTGTTTAATAGAACTAATTAAAATCTATCAAACAAGATCCATATTGCATATTTTTTGACATTTACATTGAAAGATATAGGCATTTGAAAATGGCACACTGTCCAAAAAATGTCAAACTTTAAGGGACAAAGGGAGTAAATATTTGAAAATTTCGTATTTTTTATATAAAAATGATTTTATTCGACAAATGCTTTTATCATATCACGGGTTGTTTCTCTGGACTCGATGATCGAGTTTTTATTGTGTTGTGCTCTTTTTATATAATACGATGTGAAGTTTGATGCGGGATGGATCTTGACGGATCGTTGCACATCCGATATTCTTGAAAAGTACATATAATTTTTTTTTTTGGGGGTTTGCACCCCAGGTTGGAGTATTGAATCGTTCTTCATGACATAAATTAGTTAGTACAGTTAACAAGTTGGTTAATACAGTTGTTAGAAATCCATCTATGGAGGTGGGACTGGTTCCTATGTCTATGACACGAGCACTGCTATGAACTCACAAACTTTAAATATGAATCTGAACGCACCCGAGCTGAATGCGAGCGTGTGGTGTGTGTCCGGACTTGTGTTCCTAGACTTTTTTTATGACGCTTAACTAATACTAGAGTGAATTACAGCCGTGGTTCCTATGTTCCAGCATGCATTTCATTTTGATCCTCGGTAGTTTTATGGGGTTTGCGCGTGCAAAAATCTATTCGTAGCAATGTTAACTCTGATCTAAATTCCAGTAACAAAAGTCTACGCATAATGGCGAGTGCAACTTTGTTCACTCTCTTTTAAGGAGGGTGAACAAAACCCTTCATCCTATTGGCTGAAACGTGTGGGTCCCACCATGAAGTGATGTCATGCTTACCTATGCAATACACTTTATGGTAAGCATGTCATCACTTTGTGGTATGACCCACACATTTCAGCCAATAGGAGGAAGGGTTTTGTTCACCATATGACAAGTTGTGGCTAGCTCATGTGGTAGAGATCTTGGATGCCCCGCACGGCATTCCGGGATCGAGTCTCATTTCTCCCGCCCCATGTAATAGATTAGGGATGACGAATGAAAAAATAAATAAATTTGCTCTCCATAATGACAGGAACTTTGAGAAAATAAAACATTAACCCGTCTGTTGCAAGTTTTTACTTTTATGTTTTTTGCTAAAAAGCACCACTATAAGTTTCTATTTTTTGGATTTTAGAACTTTTCTCGTGTTTGAGATGTCTGTCGGTTGGAGCCGTCGGGCACAAGAAGGAAATAAAAGGGAAAAAAGCTATTTTACGACAAATAATTTTTTTCGCATATAGACTAGAGATGAAAAAACCCATATAAGACGATGAAAAAGACGAAAGAAATTAAAATAGTTTTTCGTCATATTATATAAATTTTTTTCAATTGAGATCTATATTCTTATACTTTTTCGATTTCTCTCGTCGACACGGAAAATACGGTGTAAGAATTTGATCTGAATATAATAAAATTAAGAAAAAACCACCAAAAATTAAAAGTAAAAAAAAAACAGTCAGACCGTTGTCAGAAACTTGGAGTGGACATGAAACGGACAGCTTAGGCAAAGTTTTCAAAAAAAAAATATGTGGAATTCCATAAAATCACAACTTGCTAAAATCACCCTTCCTTCCCATTAGCTAAAATCTATGTTTGCTAAAATCTCCAGCCTTTGCCAATTACCATTTTTCGCCTAACAAAAAAAACAAAAAAACAAAAGCGGGTTATATTCTCCGCTTCTTTCTTCATTTGGGTACTCGCGTTGCTCCAGAGAGAGAGACACAGACAGGGATTCCATCGAAGAAGGAGAAGAAGCTAAACCAGACTGCAATCGATTTCAACAACTCTAGATTCGACATAGGGTAACGTTTCTCTATCTCGATTTCTCTCGTTTTTGTCTGTAATTTTGCACTTTTCACTCTCTGTTTACAGTCTCCAATTGTTTGTGAAAGAAGATGCGTATTGTTGCATAACATAACAAGTACGATCACTAAGTTGAATGAATTCAAATCACTCATATTACACAAATATGTGGGATGAAGCACAACAGAGTTCTCAAGCTTGATATGAATTCCTTATGTGAATTATACCTGAATTTGAGCTATTCCCGTTGTATTCTAAGGATATATCTGTTTGAAATCTATTGTTTGCCAAACAGACCATTAAGGACCGTATAATCGTACTGTGCTAGGTTTAGAATATTTGACTCGTGCTAATCATTTAAGCAGTTTATGTTTTTTCTATTCAGGAGTCTGTCAACCATTCATTGTTGAACTTGCTTACTTACCCATGGATAGAAGAGAAGGTGGAAAAAGGAGAGCTTTCCATTCATGGTGGCTACTACAACTTCGTTGACTGTATGTTTAAGAAATGGACACTTGATTATGAGGAAAGTGTTTCAAGGAAGGGAAGCGACATGTACTGTTTCAAAAACCAAGATTTTTGGTCTTGATTATGTTCTCTTTATGCCTTGATAATTCTCTTTCCTGGATCATTGTCATATGTAATTAGTAATAAGCGTTGCACCCTGAAAACCTTAAATCCGGATGAAAGGTAATGCTTATACTTTGCGACGTGTGGGAAAACTGTACCAATTGTATTTGTGTTTCTAATTTTCTTCTATTTGTGGTTCGAGTGAAATGCTTTTATCGTATCACGGGCTGTTTCTCTGGACTCGATGATCGAGTTTTTATTGTGTTGTGCTCTTTTCATATAATACGATGTGAAGTTTGATGCGGGATGGATCTTGAGGGATTGTTGCACATCCGATATTTTCGAAAAATACATATAATTTGTTTTTTGGGGTTTGCACCCTAGGTTGGAGTATTGAATCATCCTTCATGACATAAATTAGTTAGTAAAGTTAACCAGTTGGTTAATACAGTTGCTAGAAATCCATCTATGGAGGTGGGACTGGTTCCTATGTCTATGACACGAGCACTGCTATGAACTCACAAACTTTAAATATGAATCTGAACGCACCCGAGCTGAATGCGAGCGTGTGGTGTGTGTCCGGAATTGTGTTCCTAGACTTTTTTTATGACGCGTAACTAATACTAGAGTGAATTAAAGCCGTGATTCCTATGTTCCAGCATGCATTTCATTTTGATCCTCGGTAGTTTTATGGGGTTTGCGCGTGCAAAAATCTATTCGTAGCAATGTTAACTCTGATCTAAATTCCAGTAACAAAAGTCTACGCATAATGGCGAGTGCAATTTTGTTCACCCTCCTTAAATTTTGTTCACTCTCTTTTAAGGAGGGTGAACAAAACCCTTCATCCTATTGGCTGAAACGTGTGGGGCCCACCATGAAGTGATGTCATGCTTACCTATGCAATACACTTTTTGGTAAGCATATCATCACTTTGTGGTATGACCCACACATTTCAGCCAATAGGAGGAAGGGTTTTGTTCACCATATGACAAGTTGTGGCTAGCTCATGTGGTAGAGATCTTGGATGCCCCGCACGGCATTCCGGGATTGAGTCTCATTTCTCCCGCCCCATGTAATAGATTAGGAATGACGAATGAAAAAAAATAAAAAATTGCTCTCCATAATGACAGGAACTTTGAGAAATATTAACCCGTCGATTGCAAGTTTTTACTTTTATGTTTTTTGCTAAAAAGTACCACTATAAGTTTCTATTTTTAATCATATTTATTTGATTTTTGGGATTTTAGAACTTTTCTCATGTTTGAGATGTCTGTCGGTTGGAGCCGTAGGGCACAAGAAGGAAAAAAAAGGAAAAAAAAGCTATTTTACGACAAATTATTTTTTCCGCATATAGACTAGAGATGAAAAAACCCATATAAGACGATGAAAAAGACGAAAGAAATTAAAATAGTATTTCATCATATTATATAATTTTTTTTCAATTGAGATCTATATTGTTATACTTTTTCGATTTCTCTTGTCGACACGGAAAATACGGTGTAAGAATTTGATGTGAATCTAATAAAATTAAGAAAAACCACCAAAAATTAAAAGTAAAAAAAAAAAAAACACAGTCAGACCGTTGTCAGAAACTTGGAGTGGACATGAACCGGACAGCTTAGGCAAAGTTTTTGGAAAACTTTTTTGTGGAATTCCATAAAATCCCAACTTGCTAAAATCACCCTTCTTTCCCGTTAGCTAAAATCTAATACGCTGTGTTTGGTTGAGAGTTTTGAGAAGAATTTTTTGAGAAGAGTTTTGAGAAGAGTTTTAAAAGTCAGTCACCTTTTCGAATGGGCCCCCCATTTTTAAAAAATACTGCGTTTTGTCTGCGTTTTTTCAACTGTTTGACTGAAATTGGTGAAAAATTGATGATGACCTTAGTGGGTCCCACACCAAATTGATGATGACCTTTGTCTGAATGAGAGGGGGTTGGGTTTTGTCTGGCAGTTATGGGTTTTGTCTGGCAGTCAGAGGGTTGGGTTTTGGTTCAGTCAGAGAGTTGAAAACTCTGTGGGCCCAATGGCGCCACTCATTTCGTTGCTGCAAAAGTGTACCGAACAATAAACTCAAAAACATGTTTTCAAAAACCGGCTCAAAAGTGTACCGAACAAGGTTGTTTGCTAAAATCTTCAGCCTTTGCCAATTACCATTTTTCCCTTAACAAAAAAAAAAAACAAAAAAACAAAAGCAGGTTATATTCTCCGCTTCTTTCTTCATTTGGGTACTCGCGTTGCTACAGAGAGAGAGAGACAGACAGGGATTCCATCGAAGAAGGAGAAGACGCTAAACCAGACCACAATCGATTTCAACAACTCTAGATTCAACATAGGGTAACGTTTCTCTATCTCGATCTCTCTCTCGTTTTTGTCTGTAAAAGAAACAAAATCAAAGGTCTGAGAAAAGTTCAATATTTTTCCATCTACTTTTTCTGCCATTATTTAGTTTTCTATTGGTATCCATGGCGTATGCTTGCATATGAATTCTCCTTTGTAAGTGGGATTGATTTTGGTTATTATGTGTGTTTCCAGACCTGTTGATTGGTACGCATGGGTTACGAGTCGGACGGCACCTCTCAGGACGGTCGGGACGAAGGTGGGTTTGAATTACTTTGGAGGTTTTGTGAATTTATAATCAATGCAACAAGGTTTGCACAGCTAGCTATTGCATGCTTAAAATCAATAATTGAAAATTGATGGTTAACTTCAATTTAACTATTAGAAACTAGGTTTAGCGAGTGTGAAGATTCCTAACCCCAATGGTTTTGGCCAAGTGGCCTGAGACAGCAACCAAAGTGTTCATTCCCAAGAAGTCACAAGGTTGAATCTCATGAAGCTTAAACCGTTCGAATTTCGAAACCTTGGGGCCATTGGAGGTTTGCCTGGCGGTAACTTCAGGGTCCGGAATTAGTTAAGTTACATGCAAGTTGGTCCGGACAGTTGCTTATAAAAGAAATTTGTTACTATTTTTTTGGTGGAGATAAATGGAGTGTTTTTGAACTGTCTACATTTTAGGCTGAGTGCAGTAATTTAGCTCCAATTCACATCGGATTTCTTTGGTTTGTAGGAAAGTAGTTTTGTTGGAGGAGATAATGGAGTGTTTGCCCATGAGTCCACGAGGGCACACACCTTTTGTTGTATGCATAAATCAGGATGTGAAAATGTTGGTTAACTTTGATTTAACAATTAGAAACTAGGTTTTGCAAGTGTGAAAGTTAGGAATTTTGTCGGAGGAGATAATGGAGTCAAGTGTTTTCCCAAGACTCTGCGAGGTGCTGGGCTTATGTGGACATCGTATTTTGACTCAATATTGTTTTCGTATTCAATTTTGGCTGCAATGCAGTAATTTTTTTTTGATAACTCATGTGTTCAGGTCAATTCACGCGCACCTCAACTAATCCCAGATACCAATCCCACCGTCCACTAGTGGGGGTCTAATGTCAATGTAACCCGGGGCAAAGCCTGTAGGGACTGCCCCATAAGAATTGATAGCCCCTGGGATGTTCGAACCTGAGACTTTAGGAAAGAGCAAACCCCATGTCCAGATCTTAACCACCCGGCCTAGTGTTCAATGCAGCAGTTTAACTCCAATTCTCTTGGGATTGCATAGATAGCTGGCAATGCGTAAGTTTATGTATTTATCTTTCATTCTTTCTTTGATAAATACTTGTTGGCGGGGAACATAAAGGGATGGATTCCTGAGTTCTCAACTTTTGGGGGCGCATAGTTTTAATATAAGGGGATTGAACCATTATATTTTCATGATTATCTTGCTAATCTGTTTGTATACTTAAATACTGGGATGGTTTGAAAATTTGGGGGTGCGATCACCTGCTATTCCCATTCTGCATCCATCGCTGGGGACATTTGAAATCTACTCAAACGAGAGAACTACTGCAAAGCAATGAGTTTCAAGTTTAGAATTGAGTCTCATAATAATGTTCACTATTATGTTCTGGATTTGCTTGATCATATAGGTTAGACTGTTGAGCGCAATTATTATTATTTTTTTGGAAATCGATTACTTTGCAGTTTGGTATTCAAGGATGTTCTGTTATTGTTTGGATTTTTTTTTTTTAAAATTTTGCAAGGGACCTTGTGTTTGAGAGGAGTCAATTTTTCTTTCATCTGGTGTAAGTCACTTTGTTGATCAACCTTTGGCTCTATTAGTGGTTTATTAGTTTGATGATAAAAACATATAGAATGTGTTTTACTCAGTTATAGGATCAGGATAACATTCTTCACATTAATCTAAGTTTTACCTAAAATGTATATGCTTCAAATTTTTCATTTATTTCTGTTGGCCATGTCTCAACTACGTATTCGCTATTATGGATTTTTAATTTAGGAAACTTCTAAATGTCCATAAGTCCAGCGATGTCCAGGAAATGCTATATCAAGCAAATAGTGTCTATGTCTTAGTATGTTTCATGCTACTTAGCCTATTGGTTTTGCTAGCTAGATATGTACAGTTTCTTTATTCATTGCCATAAAAAAGGTAGTGTTATATTTACTTAGGTTTTCCTGACATGGATGCACGCATAATACGAAAACTGTGTAACGATTATAATAATAATCAGATACTAGTGCTTGTGTTTATATAAATATTCTTTCCTTTCTGAATATTTTGGTTTCTTGATATGTTAGATGATGAAGATGATTATGACGAGGCTGGTGGGGGTAACCGTCTTTTGGGATTCATGTTTGGGAATGTTGATGGCTCAGGAGATTTGGATGTTGATTACCTTGACGAGGTAAGATTCTTTTCTAGACATAGTCATAAGTTGCTCACTATGTACATTCATGTTTGTTTATAACTTTATATATTGAGCCTGCCTTCATAAATATATACGGAGGTGTGTACGATTATGCATGTATATATGCATGCATTTAACTCAGTGATTCCAAATGGATTTGGTCGTCGCTAATCTCGTGGAAAATAAGAAACTTTTGTTTAGCTTGCTTCTTCCCCATTCAAGCCCCCCCTAGTAACTGCAATGGAACATATAATGTTCGAGTTCTGCTTAGAAGTTGAATTGACCAGCTATTGAATTCTTAATCTTTCCCTTTGAACTGGTTCTATGGCATTGTTATTGTTCATTAGGCATCTATAGTGTACGAATGGGCTTGGTGAAAATTGTGTTGGCTTCGTGTGTGTCCTCATAGTCATAACATTCCTTTCCGCAAGTAATTCCTTGCTGTAAACTGCTTAGGAAATCAAAGCATGACTGCAAAAGAAAGTTCACGATGGGTGTTGCTGTAAGTAACTAATTAAGGTTGAGACCTGATAGGATATGAATTTTGCTCAAATGGGAAAGTATTCTATTTAGCTGTTGTACTTAGCAAACTTAGTGCTGTTGTACTTATCTCCTGTTGGTCCGTACAAAACTTGCACCTGTTCATAAATGGATTGCACTGGCAATTTGAACAAATTTTCACATAAAAACATGCTGTTTACATATGAAGAGCTATTCTGACCTCCTAAGTGATTTTCCACCACTCTAGTTCATACTAATAGTGAATTGCTTTCTTGCTTGAGGTCTCAAATCTTAGAGAGCGTGCATGCAGCTAGTTGTTTTGTATATTTTACATATTCATACTTCTGATCCTTTTGAAGGGTGCGTCTTCCAAAGCACATCTTAATATTTGCTCTTGAAATATGGTTGTGTTCTTTCACACTTTGTTCTTTGAACAATTGAATGGTCCAAAATACCTATTGGTGAGATTTTATTGTGCTGGATTGTTGTTCCATCGCAATGAACCAAGTATCTATATGTGGACTCCCGTAGCTCAGTTGGTTAGAGCGTTGGTCTTATGAACCGAGCGTCGCAGGTTTGAGCCCTGTGGTGACCTTTTGCTCATTGTTTATATATATATATATAGGGTAAACTTCTTATCCGGACTTTTCATTTCCGGACCTCATGATCCAAACATTTTTTTGACGATCCGATCTGTCCAATGTGTTCAAAAGGTGTTTTCAAGGGTCCACGCGGAAAATCTTCAAAAAAAAAAATACCGGGAAGGGCTTGATCCAAGCAGTTTTCGCAAAAAAATTATATTTACAGTTTTTGCGAAAACTACTTGGATCAAGCCCTTCCCGGTATTTTTTTTTTGAAGATTTCCCGCCTGGTCCTTTGAAAACACCTTCTGAACACATTGGACGGCTCGGATTTTCGAAAAATAATATGCAACACAAAAAAATCACTTTTTTCTTATTCTCGGGAGGGTTTGGACTAGAAAATTTTCGTATATATATATATATATATATATATATATATATATATATATATATAGAAATCTTCTTATCATGGAGGTCCGGAGTCCGGAGGAGAAGCTTACCCTATATATATATATATATACGCCAATGATCTAATAAGGGATCCCTTAACCAAATTCCGTGCGGACCTCACCTTTCCGAGCCAAATTTTGACGATCCGAACCGCTCAATGTTTTTAAAATGCATTTTTAAGGGCCTACGCGGAAAATCTTCAAAACAAAATACCCGGAAGGGCTTGATCCACACAGTTTTCGGTAAAATTGTACATATGTACAGTTTTACCGAAAACTGTGTGGATCAAGCCCTTCCGGGTATTTTTTTTTGAAGATTTCCCGCGGGGACCTTGGAAAATGCATTTTAAAAACATTGAGCGGTTCGGATCGTCAAAATTTGATCCGGAAAGTTGAAAAAAGGCCTGGTCCGCACGGAATTTTGTATGAGGGATCCCTTAGGAGATTGGCTTCCTATATATATCCCGAATCCGGGATTCGTAGTTCCGGATCAAATTTTCACGATCCGAACCGTCCAATGTGTTCAAAAGTGTTTTCCAAGGTTCACGCGGGAAATCTTCAAAAAAAAATACCGGAAAGGGCTTGATCCAAGCAGTTTTTCACAAAAACACATTTTGAACACATTGGACGGTTCGGATTATGCAAAAACAATTTTTAAAACCTCGAAAACACCATTTTTCCTTCAATCCGGGACAATCCGGGATCCTTGACAGGATAGTTGGCGTATATATATATAGGAAGCCGATCTACTAAGGACTCCCTCAAACAAAATTTGGTGCGGACCAAGCCATTTTTCGACTTTCTGGATCAAATTTTGACGATCCGAACCGCTCAATGTTTTTAAAATGCATTTTCCAAGGTCCACGCGGAAAATCTTCAAAAAAAATACCCGGAAGGGCTTGATCCGATCAGTTTTTGTTAAAAACGCTATTCCGGGTTTGATCCGATCAGTTTTTGTTAAAAACGCTACGTTTTTAACAAAAACTGATCGGATCAAGCCCTTCCGGGTATATTTTTTTGAAGATTTTCCGCTTGGACCCTTAAAAATGCATTTTAAAAACATTGAGCGGTTCGGATCGTCAAAATTTGATCCGGAATGGTGAGGTCCGCACCAAATTTGGCTAAGGGAGTCCTTAGTAGATCATTATCATATATATATATATACACACACCAAGCTTCCAATCCAAGCTCCTGGATTTTAAAAAAATCCGGACCTCCCCCTTCCCAATTTTTTTTTGAAAATCCGAACCGTTAGATGTGTTTAAAAGGTGTTTTCAAGGTCCAACGCGAAGATTTGGCAAAACAAAATACCCGGAAGGGCTTGATCGGAGCAGTTTTTCACAAATCCTATATATATATATATAGAGTCCCCTTCCTATCCAAACCACTATTTACGGACCTACCGTCCGGACTTCACTTTCCCGACCAAATTTCGACGATCCGAACCGTTAGATGTGTTTAAAATGTGTTTTCAAGGTCCAACGCGAGGATTTGTCCAAAAAAAATACCAGCAAGGGCTTCATCCGATCAATTTTTGTTAAAAACGCTATATATAACGTTTTTTACAAAAACTAATCGGATGAAGCCCTTGCGGGTATTTTTTTTGGACGAATCTTCGCGGTGGACCTTAAAAACACATTTTAAACACATCTAACGGTTCGGATCGTCAAAATTTAGTTCGGAAAGTGGAAAAATTGCTTGGTCCTCATTTTAAATAAAATGAGGGATCCCTCATTAGAAGTTGATCCTATATATATATATATATATATATATATATATATATATATATATATATATATACACAAAACTTCCAATCCAAACTCCCGGATTTCAAAAAAATCCGGACCTCCACCTTCCCAATTTTTTTTTGAAAATCCGAACCGTTAGATGTGTTTAAAAGGTGTTTTCAAGGTCCAACGCGAAGATTTGGCAAAAAAAAAAATACCCGGAAGGGCTTGATCGGAGCAGTTTTTCACAAAAACGCTATAGAAAACACGTTTTAAACACATCTAACGGTTCGGATCGTCGAAATTTGGTCCGGAAAGTGAAGTCCGGACGGTAGGTCCGTAAATAATGGTTTGGATAGGAAGGGGACTCTATATATATATATTTTTCACGAGAAGAAATATTTTCTTCCCTCATACATAGGAGCTAAATTCGTCTGTTTGGGCTCGGTATCCATTATCCTATGTAGGGGGTCTAATATTGTGAACTAGATTAGATGGACAACAGTGATAAGGTTATAAATAAACAGCGACATAAACCACCAGGGCGATGCAGACAATCCTTTTTCATGGATTGTAAGGAATATACGGTCTATAGTTAGGGCGTAGATCAATCAAAAAGTATATTTCCTCACTTGTAGTTTGTGGATATAATTTTAATACCGGTACATACGAGTGCTAATTTGTATTAGGAGCCTTACCTTCCTATTTTTCTTCAAACCTAGATGGTGACAGAAAATAAAAAAGAGACAAATTTGTTGAAGAAAAGCGGAGGAGGAAAAACCTGCCAAAAAGAAAAGTGCAATAAGAACAGATTATCAATGACAAACCTATAGGAAATCCATACCTTGGAGCATCCTCAATGGCTAACCAAAATTGAATAGCCAAAAGTTGCCACATCAGCTTTTGGTTATCCATTGAGAGGTTGCTAAAGTTAGCAATGTCAAGTCCCACATTGGTGTGTTTTGTCCATAATAAAAAAACAATGGTCCCCCCATTACTTTTTCAAATTTGGATAACCAAAACTTGCCACATTACTTTTTCAAACTACAAAAACAGTCCTTGAAAAAAACTGTTTTTAAAAAATAACAGTTTTTGAAAAAACAGTTTCTTTAAAAAACTATTTTCAAAAAAACAGTTTTGAAATAAAAAAACAGTTTTTAGAAATAATTGTTTGAAATCATTGTTGTGAGAGAGAGAAGGTTTTTGTCATTTTGTGTAATGGTGGGTGTACTTGATTGAGTAGATATGGGGTCCACCAAATTTGGTTATTGGCAAAAGATCACTAGTTTTGGTTATCCAAGAGCCAAAATTTGGTTAGTTGGTAAAACGTTGCTAAGTTTGGTTATTAATGTGAGCACTTTTTTGAACAAACATTGCTAACCTTAGCAACCTTTTGGTTTTTGTTAGGCCATTGAGGATGCTCTTTGCCCTTGTAAAATGTGGCAAATACTCTTTAGGTTGAGAATTGGTGGTCCCTTGAAGGATGAGAACTGGTGGTCCCTTGAATGAGATGTAAATTTCGTGTAGAGATGTTATACATTAATCTATGCTATACGTTGTTGAGATTTCAGGCTTGATCATTTTCCATCGTGTTCACTAGTCTTTTGACTTCCTTATTCCATATATTTTCTGCAGTTTTTGCAGATCCTTCAGTATGCTAAAGTTGTAATTGTGTTCCTTAGGATGCAAAGGAGCATCTTGCTGCGCTGGCTGACAAACTGGGTTCATCCTTGACTGAGATTGATGTATGGGAACTGCAATATACTCTCTTTATTTTTTTAAATGATAATTTGGGCAGACTTTAAGTTACAATTGTCCCACAGCCTTTTGTTGTGTTCAGGAGAAGGTATAATCCAAGTGCGCACTTTCATCTCGTGATACTAATTATTTTATTTGATTCACAGTTGTCAGTAAAGTCATCACGAACACCTGTTGATGCTGCTGAACAAGGTGATGCTGCATTCCAGGAAACATATCATCTCCTGTTGTTTTTGTTGTTATGTGGTTATCTTGGTTTCTTTATAGAAATAATTCCACAATATAACGCATTCAAGCTAAGTAGAGAGGAACTTACAAAAGTCAAGAGTTTTAACGGAAATGCTTGAAATCAGTTTTGAGGTATTTATAGAGTGAAAGTGGTAGTTTAGGGTGAGTAAGAGAGGGAAAATGCATTTTGAACTCAAATTTTGGAGGGATACAGTGATGGAGGGAGTTTTGAATGCATTACGACATATAAAATCATCTAAGTGTAGTACTTCTTGGTGCTCTTCAGGTATGCAAGGTCTAAGATGAGGAAATCATAGAAAACAAACTGAGAGATTTCACTGGAGATGGCCTAATGATGGCAATACAGAACCATTTCAGCTTTTCCACTTCCCACGCGTATACATAACTTATAAATATATATCGATCGGTCAATCTCTCTTGAAATTATTACTGCTACAACTCGTTATTTCATAATTAATGCAAAAGGCACACAGAGGTGCCTAGATCTCCTTGGGTTAGGCATGGGCTTCGTTGTAGTGAGGCACACATTATTGATTAAAAAAGACCGTTTGACTTATAGACAAACAATAGGGTAGTCCCAGTTATCTATGCAAATATCATTTGATCATTACGATGCGACACAAAAAGGCCCCTTAAATTTGAACTCATTATTGCTGTTCAAAAAAAAAAAATTGAACTCATTATGGTTTGTTCTTGTTGATTTGAAGATGTTCAGTAGCATATGTCACATGATTTGAAGATGTTCAGTAGCATATGTCACAGGGTTAGAAACAGAGACGGAACTCAATCCTTCAGGAGAAAAACCATCAGGGAAAGAATTGGCAGGGTGAAAAAATGAATCCGGCAGGGAAACCTAGCAGATTAATGGACGTGAATCTTTGGAACAGAACGATCTTCATTAGACCAGAGGACAAAAAAGAAGAGGAAAAAGAATGGAGCTCTCTCAGTGTGCGCCTCGCTGAAAGGGGACTCTCAAAGTATGCGCCTCGCCAAAAACCTTGCGCATCGAGCGCCTCATTGAGTGCACCTTCCCTTGAGGGCTTTAGTGTGATGTCCAACAGAGGGCATTAAGGATGTTGTTTATTAAGTGAGAGATTCTGACATCTCACATCCACATCGGTGGAATGTGTAAAGCTCAAGTGAATTGATATATAATGAAATGCCGCTTGCTACTAAAGTAGCCTGAGTTCTGGCTTTTGGGCCAAGTTGGTAGGCCCACTTTCTTAGGGCATGAGTGCGTGCCCTGCACCTTGTCAAAAGGCTTGTTCCTTGCAGTTCAAAAAGTTAAAACGAAGCTCACTAAGTGTTCACCTCTCCAAAAGGTTTGCTCCTTGAGCACCTCAGTTGAGCCTAATTGCCTGGACCTTGCCGCAACGGCATTGCGTCTCACTACACATAAGTGCGCTCTAGCTTTGCGTTTTACAGCATTGTTTAGCAATAGGTTATTTAGATTTATGTGATAACTCAGTCGCAAAGTTAAAGTCAGCCAAATTTACTGGTTTTGCATTTGTGATGCTTGGTTTGGGGCAATGTCTATAATAGCTAAGATTGTCTTTGTCTTGGTCTCTTTCCAAATTCGAATTGACCGAATCTCTTTGTGGTTTACATGCCAAAGGTTCCCTTTCAACATTATTCTGAGAAACACCTCTAGAGAATAAGAGTTAATTGGCATAGTATGCCCTTGGAAATAAAATGATAATGTTTTGAATGTAGACTCCTTTTTCTAAAAGAAAATGTATGCATAAAGCATTAGGGTTGATGTGTTTGGTCTCATTTATGAGCTGTGAAGGAAGTGGAGAATGATGTGAACCTAAAGGCGTAACCTCATCAATATGACTTGGAATTTTTGGAAAAGTAGAATTTCCTGCAAGATCGAGCTGTCGATAGCAGATTGATTGAAATGGATATGTTATTATGTGAAAAGAAGCTTGAATTCTTGTGGTCTTCATTAAATTTTTGTTAGGATGATGCATACTGATTACAGTTGTTACAATGAGGTTTCTGACTTGATTTTTGCCTGTTCCTTATCCTATTGGACAATACCTATCTTTATTGATGCCTTGATGGTATTTTAGAATCTGGAGTGTTCATATCATTGCTTACGGGAGAAATTCTCCGTCTACTTCACAATTATACTCGATGATTTGTTTCTAGTTATATCTCTGAGATCTGGTTGTTTTTTTGGCCACTAGATTATGATGAGAAGGCCGAAGATGCAGTTGATTATGAAGACATTGATGAACAGTATGAGGGACCAGAGATTCAAGCTCTTTCTGAGGAGGACTACTTATTGCCAAAAAAAGATTATTTTGCTACAGGAGTTTCAGTGGCTACGTTGGAGCAAAAAACTTCTGTGTTTGATGATGAAAATTATGACGAGGAGGATGATGAAGCAGAATTTGAGAAAGAGCATGAGTTGGTGGATACCGATGCTGAAGTTCAGACTATTCCTTCATTAGGTTGGTTTACTATTTGGTCTATGGTCCACCTATATCAGTTTGGCAAACCTTGGTTGTGTCAGGAAACCAATGGTGTCATATTGCATGTTACAGTTATTGATCGTGATCTTCATCAAGTGTCTTCTTGGTCATCTATGTGGTATATTTACGTACAATAATGTTTTATTTGGAACGTATTGTAGTCACCTGACTGATATCCTGTTTGCTTTCTTCCTATCTTCATACTTTCTGTTAGATACCAGCCAATTCTTCTAGTATGTGGCTTCCCATTGTTCTTATTACAGAAGTTACTTACCATTAGGACTTTATATGGACGTTTCCCCCCCTATCTGGCTTTCCAAGGGACTTTAGATCTGTTATTTTGTTCTCTCCCTCTTTTTTTCTCTCTAACATCGTATATAAACTTTGGCCATCTTAGGATGTTAATTGAGTAGTTTGCCAGATTTTATAATGGTTTTTAAGGTGTTATAGGCATATTGCTTTCTGTTTGTGTTTCAAATGCTATCTCGTATGTACTACGTATCAGATAACCTCAATCCATCACGAAATAAAAAAACCTTCAATACTTTGTCTGAAGTTCTCTCTTGTCAACTTTTGGAGATATAAATATTGGAGACCGGAGCACTATAGACTTCGTAGTCCAATTTAGATCTCTATTACTCAATTTTGAGTAATAATTTTCGGAAGATGGCATTGATGGACTATTCGGTGATTCATGTGGTATTTTCTGCATGTGAGATTTTTGCATATATAATGCAGTTCAGATTTTTGCATGTACAAAAAACTGGCGGTTGGAGCAAGATTTATTTTGCCAGGTTGTTTTTCACTTTTTTGTAGTGATCGGTATGACGGCATTCTATTCTGCACTCTGCATCACATTGACAACCTTTTTGCGTTATTTTAATTGAACTCTGCTTGCTGAATTGGGCTAGTTTTACGCAAACAGGAAAGAACTAAGTTGGTGATTACCAAAAAAAAGTAAAAACAGTTAAATTCTAAATCCCACAATTAGTGGAATCTGGTTATTTAGGAATGTTTTTTATTTTTATTTTTTAGGTTTATGTTTTGGGTCCAAATCGTTTCTCTGAAGAGGAGTTTAGATTTATTATCGGACTGTTTGTATGAGTAGTAGTCAATTGGCATGAGTAATAGTCAATTAGGGCATTAACTGAGTAAAAAGATAAAATCATGTTGTGATTTCTGGTGATGAATTTGCGTTGTACTACATTTATAAGGGTTAAGCAGGTGTGCCTCACTTTGCTTCTGTCGGTTGAAGTTAATGCATTGTTATGTTTTGACTTCTATCAAATTTCTTTGCATCATATTGGTTAAAATCCTATCTTCATCTGAATCATTTTCTGATGAAAGTAGCATGACTTGGTGGGACTTCGATTGTTTTAACAACAGTCGTTTGAGTTGCCAGCGTTTAGGCATTATTTATGTTAAGGTGTTTTTGACATGTACAATTTGTTTGATTGTCAATTTAATGTCTATTGCTACTCTCAGGTGGGTCGGCAGTTGATGCCTCCGCTGTTCTCACTGAAGGTGAGAAGCTTCATAGGGATGATCAACAGACCCACTCTGTTGAAACAGAAAACATGGCTGTTGATTTGGCAGATTTTCAGGTCTGCACTGAACCCCTCTTTTCCTAACTTTTCTATTGTTTTTTTTTTCTAGGCTAACTTTTCTATTGTTATTGTCATTCTTTACTTGCAATTGCATTTTGGCTCTTACTTCGTTTTCCATTTTTTTCCCTTTATTTTTCTGTCGAGCTTGAAGTGCTTCTGTTTGCTGTCATATATTAATTTGTGACTTTTTCATGCTTTTCAAATTCCACATCTTTTTGTTATTGGGTACTAGAGTACAGGAATGTTGTTCTCGTGATGTAATTCCTGGTGTTCTAGTATAATGGTAAAAATTAGAATTCAACACCAAATACTTTTCGGATGAGACTTGAGAGTTTCTAGATTAGATGCACAATGTTCATATTCTTTCATAGTGGAACCATAGGCGTTAAAAATAGGTTGAATTATCTGTATCCGGCACATAACAGATGTAGATGCATATCGGATATATATCCAATTGATTTTCCGAATTATCTGGACTAGCCTCTATTACATTTCCACTGTGTGTAGCTATGAAACACCGGTACTTCAAAAAGGTTTCTGTAGGGGTATCGTGCATGTGTATGGCTGCGTGCATTCCCAGTACACGAGTAAAGTATTTATTTATTGTTGATTTCGTTGGGCTTGAATTATTATTTGGTTCTGTGGAGTTTCAAGTAGTTCAATATGACTACAATGGATGAGGAAGAGTGTTACTCTCCCGTGTTTGATGTTTCTTTTAAATCCAATTAACTATTATTTGGCCGAGCTTACTGCTTTAGCAGTTCGAAGGTGTGACATGGCTCGGTGGTTGGTGGTCCCTATCTGTGTGCTTGTAGACAATAATAACATGATTAATTCTCTACCCATGTCAAAATTAAGCTAATAGATTTTCCTTTGTATTATTGGATATACTTGCCTTTTCTATCATGCAGACTTTGGTATGCGGTTTATGCACCTACTCCTTGCTGATTAATCTATTTGTCTTGGTATTTATACGTCTCACCCTTTGCTGCTTTTTACATGATATTATAGGCGGAGCCAGAAGTTATAGAGGAGCTGCTTGATGATAAAAGTTCTACTCCACTTCCTATTTTATGCGTAGAAGATGGGGCAGTCATCTTACGCTTCTCTGAAATTTTTGGTAATTTTGAACCAATGAAGAAGCGAGAGAAGAAGGACAGGAAGTACACAATTTCTAGAGGTATATAGTTTTCGAGTTCTATGTATAGGGGATAATCTTCCAGAGATGATGTTTCAATCCTCTCTCCATTGGCACTTTAACACAGTGATTTGTGCAATGGCTTTGTATATACTTTTTATACTCTTTGGCTGCTTCCTATGCCCATTTATTAAACTTGATTTATTTATTTTCAATGTTCGAAGCATTTTTTTTTATTATCTCCGTTCCTATTTGCATGACGAGAATTCCTTAATCAACGTCTCTTGTTTTTTTTCTTCATTCTCCCAGAGAAATACAAGTCCATGGATACTTCTCATATCGTTGAAGAGGATGAAGAGGGATTCCTGAAGGGCTCCCAAGGTTTTCCTATTATGAGACATGCACACGTAGTTGGTGATGATGTTTCGGGAAGAATGGACCATGAATTAGAATCAGAAAAATTTGGGTTTGTTCAAGGGGCTCCCATGAATACTCCACAGTTTGATGAGCGAAGGCGGGGGTCTTATCTCCTAGCTGAACCAATGAAAGAGGATACAACAGTAGACCTATCTGCTGAGTGGAGCTCACCTCCGTCTCCTACATTTTATCCTCTTGATCAGCAAAACTGGGAAGATAAAATCATCTGGAATGATTCTCCAACACAAAGTGACAATGCTGCAGATAGTTGTGAAACCACTGGACCTGGCTCTGAGGACCTGTTAAAAGATCAAACAGAAGTGGAGGCTGGGCTGGAAAATAATCAGCCGGATTTGCAGATAGAAAATGATGAGAAGGATCATGGTTTTTTTCTGCGTAGCTGCTCAGTTTTGGTGGAGCCCTTGGGCTCAAAAGATATTAAAGGTTTGTCAAACCAACCTTTCTGCGAAAGCAGATATCATCCCCAACTTTTGAGGTTGGAGTCACAGTTGGAACGTCCAAACAACGTAGATGGCAGAGAAGATGTTACCAAAGAGAACCACCAAAGTGATGCCATAAACCGTTTTAGCAAACTTACCTTACAAAACAGAGACATGATGGAAGGATTTTGGTTGGACAGAATAATTTGGGAACCACATCAATCCATTGCAAAACCAAAGCTAATCCTTGATCTTCAGGATGAACAGATGCTCTTTGAAGTTCTGGATGACAAGGAGGGTAAACACCTTCGGCTTCATGCGGGGGCTATGTTCATAACCCGCTCTGTGAAATTCAATGGTGGAGATTCTATGGAACCAAATGGCCATGGAGGTCCATCTGGTGCTCGATTCAACATTTCTAACGATAAATTCTATTCAAACAGAAAAGTTTCTCAGCAGTTGAAATCACATTCTAAAAAACGTGCTGCTTATGGTGTCAAAGTCTTGCATTCAATACCTGCACTTAAGCTGCAGACGATGAGACCGAAGTTAAGCAAGTAAGATTAAGTTCTTTATTTAACTTGCTGTTATACTAGGTACTTATAATGTTGGAAATGTTGATGTAATTTGAATGTTGCTCTTTTTTTGTATGTCATATGGCTTAATATGTCTTGCAGCAAAGGACCATTTCGGACCATTTCACTGAATATTGGAGTGAAGTTTAAGTTAGAGCTTTGCATACTGTAAAATGATAAGGAACCAGTTCATATTCTTTTTCATCTGAGAATGAAGAAATATAAAATGCTCAATGTGCAGTAAATGACTATTTTGGAGAGAAACTTATATCCAAAGATAGCTTGTTGAATTAGTCATTAAGTATATATAGTTTAGAAAATAAGCAGGCTTTTTCATTAAGCATATGTCAGTTGGATGGCTTCAATGGTGGTTTGTAGGGATGGATCCTGAGGGTTGGGGTGGAATGTGGGTGCTTGTCGGGGCAACCACCTCCCCAAAACTAGAGCTTTTTATGTGTTTGTGCTTTGAACTTGCGGGCTAATGCTTTCTTTGCTTGTGTGCGCGCACGCGTGCTCACTGCATAAGCAAAATATATTTAGAGAGATCTGCTGTGAGCTGTTTGTCCTTGTGCTTTCTTGTCTGCAGCTTGAAATATCATCGTTGTTGCTTCTTCATGCATTTGCTCTTCTAATCTTGCAGAATAACTTTGCTTCCTCAATGAATTGAGGAACTCTTTGGGGTTTTTTGTTTTCTTTCTCATAGTGGCATCTCATACTTTTGGCATTAATCTGGTTTCTAAGTTGAGCTCTGTGTTATGTATGTTTCTGGCAAATGCTTACCTATTCTTTTTCAGCAAAGATATTGCGAATTTTCACCGGCCAAAAGCTTTATGGTATCCGCACGATAATGAGGTGGCACTCAAAGAACAAGGGAAACTACTTGCCCAAGGACCAATGAAAATCATATTGAAGAGCTTGGGTGGTAAAGGAAGTAAACTTCACGTGGATGCTGAAGAGACCATTTCTTCCGTCAAAGCAAAAGCTTCAAAAAAGCTAGGTGCTTGCCTACCTTATGCATGTTATTTTCTGCTTTATTTGTTTGCATAATGT
Organism: Vaccinium vitis-idaea; assembly: GCA_963854785.1. Classification (NCBI taxonomy): domain Eukaryota; kingdom Viridiplantae; phylum Streptophyta; class Magnoliopsida; order Ericales; family Ericaceae; genus Vaccinium; species Vaccinium vitis-idaea. The sequence continues at coordinate 19,587,645 of OY978222.1, forward strand.
CGGGATAGTTTCTCTCATTGTTTGTAGTTTCATTCTATGCCATTATTTTTTGGAATAACTGGTACCTTTTTAAGTTGGTTTTTTTTCCTTCGTGTAGATTTTAAACCATTGGAACCGGTAAAAATATTTTATTCTGGACGGGAGCTTGAAGATTATAAATCCCTTGCCGCTCAAAATGTTCGACCAAACTCTTTGCTTCATCTTGTTCGTACAAAAGTACATTTGTTGCCCAGAGCGCAAAAGGTTCCTGGTGAGAATAAGTCTTTGCGTCCGCCTGGCGCATTTAAGAAGAAATCTGATCTCTCTGTCAAAGACGGCCATGTATTCCTTATGGAGTAAGTTACTGAAAAATTAGAACCTGACCTTCATGTGGAGTTTATGGGTTATAAGCAAAATTCATCGGGGAAATAATTTTTTTGTTAAGGGTAAATTTCACTGACCTCCCCTGATGTTTCTGATAAATAAACTCACCTACCCTATGGTTTCTGAACCTGCACTGCCCTCCCTTGCCTTTTAAACTATTGCCCGGATTCCCCCCTCTTCCAACTTCCGTTAGTTTTCGATTTTTTTTTATAAAAAATTGTTTTCTAAACATAATTTTTTTGAAAAATGTCTTCCAAAAAACTGTTTTAGAACAAACAAAACACTGTTTACTTTTTCGAAAAATCTTTTTTAACTCCGAAAAAACCTTTATTTTATCAGGTTTTTTTTTTGCTGAAAAAATAGAGTTAAAATTTGTTTTTCAGAAAAATAATTTTTTTATTTAAAAACGTTTTCTTAAAATAATATAGAGTATAATTAAAAAAAAAAAACTGCTTTTTGAATAATATTTGTTGAAAATTTTTTTTTGAAGGAAAAAAAACTAGCTTTGAAACCATTTTTTAGAACCTTTTTTGAAATAAGAAAGGTTTGAAAACATTTTCTTGGATAAAAAAAACTAGTTTTTGGAAAACAGTTATTTTGAATAAATAAGTTTTGAAAACAGTTTTTAATTTTTTTTTATTTATAGAAAAGATGAAGTTTCGAAAACATTTTTTCCAAAATATGTATATATATTTTTTAATAAAAAAAAATTGTTCGAAAACTGTTTTTTGAAAACAGTTTTTATAATTTTTTTTTTGTTTTTGAAAACTAACGGAAGTTAGGAGAGGGGGGAATCTAGGGAATAGTTAGGGCCTAGGGGAGTGCATTTTCTGAAACTTCAGGGGAGGTCGGTGTATTTGTCAAAAACCTTAGGGGAGGTAAGTGAAATTTACTTTTTTGTTAAATAGATGTTCTGTTTATAGCATCTTCTGATGAGAAGTTCATATTTTATGTTTTGCATGAAATGGCGATTGAGCTAACTTGATTCAGTGTGTATGCTTGCCTATTGGCCTTTTGGTGGTTCTTATCTTAATAGTTTCAGTAATGCTCTACGTTTTCTTTTTAACTTTGAGTTGGTTATTTGCATCCCACCTTGATTTGTTGAACATCCCACCTTGATTTGTTGAACATTTGTACTTTAAATCACTTTTTTATAAAGCAATTTTGTTATTCGATCTACTTTCACCAGTTATCATGGTTCAATGATAGGTTGCTTAAAATTGAATTACATGTTGCATATGATTTTTGAATCGTGGTAGATATGGGTTCCTTCATTTGTCTCAATGCATGGCTTATTTATTTCCTTCACTTGACTTGCTTTTGGTCTTGATGCAAGCCATATTGCTTCATGTGCTATTATCTCTGTTGCTTTAGTTCTATTCTTGCTTTCAGGTGACTTAGGTAAAATTTTCTGTATTAGCTTGAATAACTGGGCAGCTATTCCATTTACATACTTTGTTTTGTCTCGATGCACGCTATGTAGATTCATGTGTTTGAATCTCTGTTGATGCAGATATGTCTTGTTTATTGTAATAATTGCTGTTTTCTTAAGTGGCTTCAACGAAGTTTCATTAATAGGCTAGAAAAAAAGGTACAAGAGAGATGGGAGTAGATTTCCACCAAATAAAAGTACAAAAAGGAAGCAAAACTAAACAGAAGTCCAGCTACAAGTCACACACCCATGCATGATATCCAGAAATTACAGACAACATAATCCCCTTAAAAGGAGTAGAGATCGACGCCCCAAAAGGAAGAAATAATGCACTTTCCCGTCAAGATCCGATATCTGTGGAACTTGTCCTCGAATGCCGTAGTATTAACTCCAATCAAATAATCTAAAAGCTTAAGAAAACACAAATCCGCAAGACTTTTGTCTTCTTCTTGTATCTAGATCTGAAACTCCTAGAATTGATCATCAACAATTGGGAGCAAGAAGCTGGGGCAACCAACAACTAGGCTCCATTTGAAGCAGCTGATGTCATAAGATTAGCCAAATTGAATGGAAGATTACTCTCTCCTACACGTGATGCATCATTGAAGATACATTTTACAATTTTGTTTTTGTCTTGATAAGTATTTAATGTCTCTTTTGAAAGATGTCATTAGTCATGACAGGAGTTGGAGCCATACAAAAACCTGAACTTTTGATAGCCACGAGTTGCAACTTTCCAAATTTCTTTCGAAATGAGAAGAAGGAAGATAGTATGCATTAGCAAAGATTTATCCAAGAAAGACTTGCCAGAGAAAATTCTCATGAATGAAGAGACCACACTCTCATATCAATATCATTGTGACTCAAGGAATTGTTATCAAGATTAACTAGTAATGGAACTCTACTAAAACTGACTCAGAATTATGGGGATTTCTAAGGAAGTTGAAAGTCCATGATATTGGTGTTACACGGTCTTGGGTAGAACTCAACCCCAAAAACTAGCTCATGAAGTGAGGGTGCCCTCACGCTTATATATTTCATATTACTTTGGTACCCAGGCAATGTGGGACTTCGCTTCACACCCTCCCTCACGCGCAGCGTGGTCACTCAGCAGCACCTGCCGCGTGCAGGCAAGAGACACGCACCCTACCCATCACTGGTACCCAACTCTGATACCATGTTACACTGTCTTGGGTAGAACTCAACTCCAAAAGCTAGCTCATGAAGTGAGGGTGCCCTCACGCTTATATATTTCATATTACTTTGGTATCCAGACAATGTGGGACTTCACTTCACAATTGGAGCCAAATGGTAGAGTTCCATGGAAGGGGTGGAAATATGATGCAAATAAATGATTAAAATGTGGTAAGGATATTGGGAAAGAGGAATTCCCAGTCCTCAATCCACACATCTCCCAAAATTATCCTCTGTCATCACTACCCACCTCTAAGAATAAGAATCTTGAAAATTGAGTGAGAATCTTGGAGTTATATTATCAAGGTAACCGACAATTGCCCTATTGACCACAAGAGTATCCCAACAGTTAGCTCAAACTCCATATTTGCTCTTAATAATGAAATGATTCGTCAATGGGGAGTTTCTAGAACCGGTTGCCAAGAAGAATTGTATTCCTTACTACGAAGTTTATGATGGGAAGATCTCTTATTACTATCGTTAGCATCTCTCGTTGAGCTTACTAGGAATTTGAACAGAAAGTTTACCTCCTTTCCCTGAATGCAAAGATTAAACAAAACGAATTACCCTGAGCTAAGGCTTTATAAGCCCGATTTAATTTTGTGGGTTTACACAACTCTATCCATAGTGTTCTATCAATATTCTGATAAGAATAAGTCTGAATTGAAAGGACTAGAATCCTTCATTTTTGTTGACAGGGTTTTGTTATTTTATCCAACTATTAAAAGCTTACCAACCAGCTTCATTTTGAACTCTTTTCTTCCTATCAACAAGCACCAAAGTCAATGGCAGTGCTTAATTAGGAACTTATGTTGTGAAGTCTTTAAATTAGAGATGTTTCTGTGTGCTTGGGCAGTGACCTAATTGAGGAATAATTTTGAGTATTTTTGGGTCCTTCAATTTGGAAGCAAATACAGATACCATAATTTGGTAGGATTCTTCGAGCAACCAAGGAGGTGCGCAAGTTTATAAATAGTCAAGGTGACTATGGGTGGATGCGAGAGGTGAGATATTTGTGAGGTGAAAATAGAGATTAAGGGGTGATAGAATATACTAGGACCGGGGATGAGCAAGGGCTTAACTACTCTTGAGTTCGGGGGTAGGGGTGTTTGGTTTTACGTATTTTGCTCATCTCACGGTGTAATATTCTACTCATGTTTGTATAGAGCTGACTCTCTTTGTCTCCCGTGGAAATATTCTTCTCGTGTTTGTATAGAGCAGACTCTCTGTGTCTACCGTGGATGTAGGCCTTTTGGGCCATGTAAGCTTGGTGTTACTCTTTCATCTGTGCATGATTAATAATGTAGGTGCTTCCATTACCTTGGGTGAGATTGTGGTGGTAATGATCCCAACAAAAACTTCGTAATAAACTCACTATAATATCATGGCAAAAATTGTACTCCCTCCGTCCCATTTTGATAGTCTGTTTCGGTCTCCAATGCAATTTTCAAATTGTTAATATCTTTCAATCTATAATGAATTTTATGTGCAATATAGATCTCATACGATAGATTTCAATTAGTTTTATTATACAATTTTTTTATAATTTTTAAAAATATTATAGATTAAAAGATATTAACAATTTAAATTTTTTATTGGAGACCGAACTGGACTATCAAAATGGGCTGGAGGGAGTAGTAAAATTAACAAATAAATAGTTTTGTTTGAAAATTAAGCTTTATAATCTATATATCGATTCTGGAGTTTGGAGGTGAAATTTTGCTTCATTTGGGATTTTCATCATGCTTTTCATTGGTTAGTATGTTTTCCTTTTGATTCCAGACGTGATATGTTTTTCTCCTTATTGAAGTTTCGCAGCAATTCTGAGTACTATTCTTTTATTTGAAGGTACTGTGAAGAAAGACCTCCACTCCTTGGAAATGTTGGTATGGGTGCAAGACTAAGTACTTACTATCAGAAATCTTCCCCAAGTGATCAAACTGGCACCTTGTTGCGCAATGAAAACAGCAGTTTGGGCAGTGTCCTCGTGCTTGATCCTGCTGATAAATCCCCTTTCCTTGGAGACATTAAAGCTGGCTGTAGCCAATCATGTCTCGAAACTAACATGTATCGGGCTCCCATATTTCCGCACGAAGTGTCATCAACTGACTATCTGTTGGTTCGTTCTGCAAAGGGAAAGCTTTCCATCAGACGAATTGATAGGCTTGATGTTGTTGGACAACAGGTAACATTGACAATCTTGGGTCCAATATGCTGAGACTTGGTTGTTAACTATCTAAGAAATTAACCAGTCAGGGTAGCACCATTGCTTTAAGGTCCGTCATTTTGATCAACACCCTGTCTTATCACACTGCCCACGGCGGGTTCGTGGGTTGAAGATAAAAAATTATTCAAGGAACTCAAAAAATTGTTTTTGATAGTTTCTTATTGATTCTTTTTTTTCCTATAATGGAAACTCATGGTTTATGTTGCTGCATATTAAGATCATCTTCACCTGCGAAATATGGGGTGCCACTTGTTATTACTATTTTATGTGCACATGAAATCTTTTACATGTTATTTTCTTCTGTACGAGCCTTGTTGGTTGTAGAGGACTTTCTTGAATCATGCCTTGTCTTTTTGGTGTTTTTGGATGCATGGCTGTAGGTAATTGTGTGATTTAAATATATTCTGTAAATGAATAGGTATTCAAATAGTGTTACCGAGACTGGTTGGTTGTAGGTAGTTCATCAGTACCAGACAGCGGAAATAAATTTATAATCCCAGAAGTGCAATGGTTTTATTTGGCTTTGAGCGTCTTGCTCACGGAGTGTATAAAATGCTTTAACTAGTTATAGCAGTTTTTATTGGTCTCTCATGATGTTGTCTATTAAGGAGCTACGTGAGTATTAGAAGCAATGTCACCAAGGGAGGATCCTTTTTGAAATGGAAAATGTACTTCTATCTGTGGTTGAACAGGAATCTCTCTGTATGCAAACATAGGCAGTATTCCTGTTGTTTCTGGGCAGGCTTCTTTATATTGTGGTGTACAGTGGACCATGTGTGATATTAGGATATTTGATGGATGGAGGACCTCCTTGATCAATATAAGTGTTGGCTGCTGCAGAAGTTTGTAGCAGTCTCTTTTTACTCCTGATAACTTCTATTGGCGGTGTCATTTAGTATTCCAGATGATGAGGCTATGCACGGCTTCTTCTTACTAAATCTGTCTGATTGATTTAGCTTGATTTGTTTGTAGGAGCCTCACATGGAGGTAATGTCTCCGGGAACAAAAGGCGTCCAGACATATATAATGAATAGGCTTTTGCTCTACATGTATCGTGAATTTTCTGCTGTTGAAAAGCGTGGTTTGTTTCCTTGCATTCGTGCGGACGAGTTGTCGTCTCAGTTTCCTACCTTGTACGAAGGTTTTCTTCGGAAAAGGTTGAAGCATTGTGCCGATTTGCAGGTACTTGTGCTCTAGCATCAATTTGGCAATAAGACTCAACTTGTATTTCATGTGGTAACACATTTTTTTGCCATTTGCTTGTGTAATGTTTGTGTTATGGAATAACATGGGTGCTTATCATGCGTATAAACATGTCAGAAGGGAGCAAACGGACATCTATTTTGGGTTATGAGGCGGAATTTTCGCATTCCTTTGGAGGAGGAACTCAGAAGAATGGTGACTCCCGAGAATGTGAGTTTTACTCTGAAGGCCTTGCATTTTGTTTTTTGCAAGTGTATTAACATTATGATAATTCACAGATCCTACTTGCTTCTAATCTTTCAAATTAGAAGCCTTCTGAGCAAAGAAGTTTCAGTTTATGAGTGCATCCTGTTACCGAATAACAAGTTTTTGATCCCCCCTATTTTTATGCCATTTCAAATTTTTGGGTGATATCTTCTTTGATGCTCCTTTTGCTAGGTCTGCGCCTATGAAAGCATGCAAGCTGGACTACACAGGCTCAAACGTTTAGGGATTACAAAGCTGACTCATCCTACTGGCCTCTCCTCTGCAATGAATCAGCTCCCTGATGAAGCCATTGCTTTGGCTGCTGCATCCCACATTGAGAGGGAACTGCTGATAACCCCATGGAACTTGAGTAGCAACTTTGTTGCTTGTACAAGTCAGGTAAACTATTCCAATCTGAATCCAACTTTTGTTCACACTGTCAAACTCTTACCTAGTAAATGCCTCCAAGGCGCTCAAGTTCAAAAGCAATGATCAACTTGGATCTGAAGCTTTGCTTCTAGGTATTAGTTGGAGTCAAAATTTAGAAGCTGTTGTGCTTTTTTCAAAACATATGAATTTATCATGAATTTAAGCTGCCGAAATCTTTACCTCATGGTGATTGAAAAAGCGCGTCGAGTTTCCCAAAAAAGTTGCTGTGATGATGGCAGTTAGCTGTGCATGTGACATGAAATTCACTGTGACAAAGTGGATTAAATTGTTGAGCCAGGTTGCATCCTTGGCGAACAAAAGAAAAAGAAAGGAGTTTAGTGGTAGACAAAGAGAATTAGTGTTTATTTCGATGATGATGCCACCACATATCTGGCATTGGTTCAAAAGTGCATTACACTCATGGAGCCACGTTGATACCTTTTTCAAACTTTTTCCACAAACTAAAGGAGCTCTTTGATATCTAGTAAATTGCTAAAAAAAGATTTGAATTATTCTTGAAAAAAATTACATTATTTTTAACTTATCGTTTTGCGATCTGGACTATCATTTTGGGACGGAGGTAGTACTTCCTGAAGGGCAATTTCAATCCAACCCAAGGAAAGCATCTCACGCAGCAATATCGTCTTGATTTTTCTTTTATTTTCCTTTCTCAGGACAGAGAAAATATTGAGCGTCTGGAAATTACTGGTGTTGGTGATCCATCTGGAAGGGGACTTGGTTTCAGCTATGTCCGTACTACTCCGAAGGCACCAGTATCAAATGCGATGGTTAAGAAGAAAACAGCTATTAATCGTGGAGGTTCAACTGTAACAGGAACAGATGCTGATCTACGTAGATTGAGCATGGACGCTGCACGCGAGGTGCTCTAAGTTAACCTGTTGCTATTTTTGAATAACTATTGTTTCCAGTAAGTTTTACTTCTACCTGATCAGCTTTTTGAAACAAATGAGCTTTACATTAAAGGATCTAACGGCTTCATAACGAAATCAGCCCCAAATGCTAGGTTATGTTTCCTTCTTGGCTGTACGAATGGGTACGACTTAAGTTAATTTAGATGGAAAGATAACTTTATTGATGTATAACAGAATTGTCTTTTATCTCTGGTCTGATGGTATTGTGGCTAAACTGAGGGGAGGTGGAGCCTTTGTTGACATACTTGGTTGTGTTTTTAAAATATGCACCGCTCTCTGTTAGAGAATTGTTTAACAATATATTTGTGATAATGGTACCTATAAGTACATAAGAAAAGTTATGAAAGAGTCCACAGCTTTTGGACTCCCTGAGGCTCTTCAGATATCTCAATGCAGGCCTTCAATAGGGACTGAGATGTGACCTATTTATTGGATTCTAAGGACTCGAGACTCCTTACAAACAAAGAACACTGTTTGATCTCTAAAATCGGATCTGAGACCTCATGGAATGACCCTTCAACACATGTTCAAGCAGCTGTTGACCTTTTTTAACGGACAGGCCAAGAACCATTTTTTGAATCATCTCATCAGTGATTGTTTTCCAAGTAGGCAACACATAATTCTCACCCTCTTTATTTCACAAGGAATAACCTAGAAGGAGCACAAATGCTTACAGAGAACATGTGTCACTCTGTAGGGGTTTGGTGAACCAACTGGCCGCTCTAGTTGATTGAAAATGACCCTTCAACACATGTTCGACACTGTTGTTAACGGACAGGCCAAGAACCATTTGTCGTATCATCTCATCAGTGATTGGTTTCCAACTTGGCAATACAGAATTGTCACCCTCTTAATTTCACAAGGGATAACCTAGAATGAGCACGAATGCTTACAGAGAACGTGTCGCTCCGTAGGGGTTTGGTGAACCGACAGGTCGCTCTAGTTGATTGGAAATGGGTGTACATATTCATTCTGTGAGCCTGATATAGGAAAGGCGTAAGCTAGGGATAAGACCCTTCCAAATGGAATGACGGTAATGCATAATATTTGCCACCTGTTATTTCTAGTTCCACAATGGACTTCAGTTAGAAGTTCTCTCCCTGAAGTGTCACATCTCAAATTGAGAGGACCGAATTCTGACTGCAAATAATAAACTAGGACATCCATCCAATGGAAGTCAACCTAATCTCAAGGGCTAACTATGTATTGCCAAAAAGTTCTTTGATAATGATATTCATACTAAGAGTAGTATTTTTGTTTTGCCTTAATGTTGTGTTGTTTTATTTAGGTTCTACTCAAGTTCAATGTTCCAGATGAACAAATTGCTAAACAAACAAGATGGCATCGGATTGCTATGATTCGCAAGCTTTCAAGTGAGCAAGCTGCATCTGGCATCAAGGTTGATCCAACAACAATCAGCAAGTATGCACGTGGCCAGCGGATGTCTTTTCTGCAGCTTCAGCAACAGACCAGAGAGAAGTGTCAAGAAATTTGGGATCGACAAGTCCAAAGTCTTTCCGCTGTCGATGGTGATGAATTTGAGAGTGACTCAGAAGCAAATAGTGACCTGGACTCCTTTGCCGGGGACCTAGAAAATTTACTGGATGCAGAAGCATTTGAAGATGATGATGAGGGTAACTACGAGTCTAAGCATGACAAAGTAGATGGTGTAAGGGGGCTTAAGATGAGAAGGCGGCCATTGCAAGCTCAGGCAGAAGAAGAAATTGAGGATGAGGCAGCTGAAGCTGCAGAACTATGCAGAATGCTTATGGATGGTATGTGGTTTATGGATTATACAGCTTTTAACTATTTTGAGACTTTATTGGAGCAAACAACTGGTGGAGCAGAATGAAGGTGTAGACAATATGAAGCGTGTAGAATTTGTTTCCATTGCCACTATGTGTTCATTCAAGGGACCATATAGGGCTGACTATGTGAGCATGATCTTTATATTGCTTGTCGAACTTCCTGTGATTTTTTACTGATGCTAGAAGGTAAAACACACTTCCAAAAAGGTAAAGTAGACTACAAAGAACATCAAGCAATCCGAAGAAGAGAAGAAAAGTGCAACAGCAGCTAGACACACACAGCTCTCCTACAACTTCTGAAAAAAAAAAACGAGGGAGCCCCTTCGAAGAAAAGCTCATAGAAACCTAGAAAGGGGTTAAGACGTCAAGTAGCAAAATTTCTCCCAAGTTAAAGTGTTCAATTGTATTCTTGAAAATTCTTGTATTCATTTCCAACCAAAATATGTGTCTTGGGCTTTGGAAAGAATGCAAGAAATAGGCAAAGCAAGAAACATTTAAGTGCAAAAAAAGAAAGGGAAAAAACGTGAGTTTGGGCACCTGCCAAGCAAACGTCAAGAGCCCAATCTTTCATTCATTGCCATATATTGTTTACCACAACACCATGCAATATATTATTTACCACAACTGTTATTTTGCAGATGATGAGGCTGAGCGGAAGAAGAAGAAAAAGACAAGAAATGCAGGGGATGAAGTGGGATTGACTCTAGGTTCACGTCGATTTGGTGCGGAAAACGCAGAGAGAGTCAAGAAAACTAACACAATGGTCAAGAAAATTGCTATTACGGCCCAACCTGATGAATCCTATGGAGCAAAAGAAATTTCCATTCGAGAACCAAAGAAGGTAACAAAGGTGCTCATGCCCTTGTTTTTTAGTTATATTTGCAGCACGTTTTTGGTGACATTTTCAATTTGATGCAGATGTCATATATTTTTCATGCACAATGTTTCTTTCATTATTGTGAATTGAGATGCTACTTCTTGGTTTCAGGATGAAAAGCTTCTTAGTAAAAAGAACTTGTATGGAAAGGTAAAGGAAATGAAAAAGAATGATATTGACCGCATGGGTGCGCTCAACAAGAAAGTGAAAATTTTGGGAGATGGAATTAAGGTAATACGTAGAGAGGGATAATATGTTCTGCAGTTTATTCCTTATTGAAACATGTAAATCATACTACCGGCAAGCCTCTTGAACATCCAATGACATCTTGTTTCTTTTTTGTTCCCCCGTGCTTAAACACATGCATATAGGTCTGCTCGTTTGTTTCATGCGACGCATTTTTGGTGTTGATCAAAGTCTACTTTTTATTCTCTTCATGTATGAAATTTATTTTGATTATGCTCACATCTGAATACAGATTATCAAGGAAAAGAAATCTGCCAGAGAGAGTTTTGTCTGTGGAGCCTGTGGACAAGTACGTAGCTTTAAGATGGATGTTCTTTTTCAGTGTATGTGATAATTTTTAACGATGGTTTACGTTGTGATATCAGCTTGGGCACATGAGGACCAACAAAAATTGCCCCAAGTATGGAGAAGATTTAGAAATACAAGTCGATGGCACAGATCCGGAAAAGGCATCGCTAAAAGCTAATCCTATGGATTGGGGTGGTAGAACTGTGACAAAGAAGCTCATCTCAAAAGGTGCAACAAAAATGGCTCTAGTGGAAGTTTTGGAGGATGACAAATCTAGTTCAAAGGCAAAAATTCTAAAAGTCAAATGTGGGTCTACAGAAAAACTTCCTGATAAACAAACTCCTGCAGCGTCACAAAGTTCTGATAAACCAGTAACATCAGATGCGGAAACTGGGAACGACAAACCTGTTATCAAGGTTAAGAAAATTAAATTCGCTAACAAGTTGAAACCGGAAGAGGTCCAAGTTGAATCGCACAAACCCTCTATTGTGATAAAGCCTCCAGTAGAGACAGATAGAGACCAGCCACGAAAGATCGTCATTAAACAACCGAAGGAGATCATTAATCTGGACCAAAGCAGTCAAGAAGTTAGCCCCAGTCTTCAGCACAGGAAAATGAAGAAAATGATTGATTTGTCTACTTTTGAGAAGCATAGTGAAAATGAGAGCAAGCGTTCAGCTGAAGAGGCAGCCAGGAGAAAAATGAGAGAGGATAAACGGTGGTGGGAAGAGGAAGAGAAGCGGAGAATCGCAGAGAGAGAGAGAGAAGAGAGGGCCAAGAGACTGTATGAACAAAAGAGGATACTGGAAGAACAAGAAAGGTTAGCTGAGATCAGAAGATTTGAAGAAGCCATAAGAAGGGAGAGAGAGGAAGAAGAACGTCAAAAGGAAAAGAAGAAGAAAAGGAAGAAGAAAAGGCCTGAAGCGGCGAGAGATGATTATCTAGATGAACCCACGATGAGAGAAAATGATAGAACGCTCCCAGCAAGAGACCGGTCAGCAAAGAGGCGACCAGTAGTTGAGTTGGGAAGATATGGTGCAGAGTATGCTCCGCCCACAAAGCGCCGCCGGGGGGGAGAGGTAGTTGTTTTCAAACTACAAGTCCTTTTCTTCATATTCCATGTTGGTTTCCTTTTCATTACCTGCTTCTTTATTGCCAAGGCTCATATATTTCACGGATGACTTGGATGCTAAACTTTTACAAATTTTAATGGCTTAGGTTGATCCTGTCACTCTCTGTCCTGATGAGAGAAATGTAGGGTAAGGTCCATCCTTTTTTCTGATAACTAAATGTAGTGTAAGGTCTATCAAGCAAGTGGATCCGGTTCTGATGTAAGTTTTGATGTGGATGATGATAGAAGAAAAGTACGCCCAGTGAGTACCCGTTAGTGAGTGTCCTGGAGGGGGTGTTCAAATAGAAGAAAAGTACGCCCAGTGAGTACCCGTTAGTGAGTGTCCTGGAGGGGGTGTTCAAATAGAAGAAAAGTACGCCCAGTGAGTACCCGTTAGTGAGTGTCCTGGAGGGGGTGTTCAAATAGAAGAAAAGTACGCCCAGTGAGTACCCATTAGTGAGTGTCCTGGAGGGGTAGTTTGAACACCCCTAACCTTTTGACTTTAAATTCGTTGAGTGGCTGCCCTCAAAATTGAACCCTCAACGTAGATGTGGATCAGAGTCTAGGATAATATTTATCAGCATTTGCCCATTGGTGAACTGGTTTGAGTGGCTGCCCTCAAAATTGAACCCTCAACCTAGATGTGGATCAGAGTATAGGATAATATTTATCAGCATTTGCCCATTTTTTTTTTATCAGAAGAAAAGATCTATGTAAGACTCACTCCAAACGGGTATCAGAGGTACAGATCAAAGAAAGGGGGGAGGAGATGTTAACCATCCAATCTGGGGATAATGCGCCCTTTAAAAATTGGGATGCAACCCAATGGGCAGCAGCATTACAACTCCTAGGAATCCAACTAAAAGAGAAATGATAGGGAAAGCTTAAGTTGCGGATATCCTTGATTGCTGTTGCAAATTCCCACGGTGGTACGTCCTCTGTTGAGCATAGGTGCTTTCAATAATAGCTTCACAAATCTGGTTATCCATCAAGAGCTTTCCCGCAAGACGAATGGCAAGAGCTTCCCCATGTGAGGCTGATAGAGCATGGACTATAGATGCACGCCCATCCACCACCTGACCCGTGTGATCCCGGAGAATAACTGCAATAGCTGCTCTGCTCTTGTTTCCAGATTTGGCCACATCGCAATTGGCTTTAAGCAGTCCGGAGGGAGGAGGAGACCACTTGGCAGAGGTGGTAGAGTGGGGGATATCATGGGCCTGAACTTGCTGAGTATTAGTGCAGCTGTAGAATTCAGACCAAGCAAACTCTGCTCGCTTTAAGGTCTCAATGGGATCAACCGGAACATGGTTAAAAACCCAGCCATTACGAGCTTTCCAGATTTGCCAAGCTAAAAATATGCACATGCTAACAGATTCGTGGCTATCCTTAGCTGAATCAAAGTTTTCCATTATTGAAATGGTCCACTTCATGACAGACGGGATAGATTTAGGATCCACCAAGTAATTTAAATTGCTTCCAAACCAAGAAACTGCAGTCCAATCACACCGAAACAGGACATGTTCGATAGATTCAGATTCCTTGCTGCAAATTGAACACAGAGGAGAGGTTTGGCACTTACGTTTGTGAAGATTCTCCTTTGTTGCAAGAAGGTTGCAGCAGGCCTTCCACCAAAAATGCTTGAGTTTGGGGGGGATATTCATACTCCAAATAAATTTCCAGATTGCTTGAGGTGGTTGAAAGGAGGAGGAAGCTTTAGAAGGCAGCAGCTTAATCTGGGATTCTTGAGCTAAATGGTAACGCGACTTGACAGAATAAGAGCCTTTGGGTTTATGATGCCAGACCAAAAAGTCATCTTGACCACTGTGGGAGATTGTCAGGCTAACAATAGTGTCCGCTATGTCTTTGGGGACCCATTTCCTAATCTCATCTTCTTTCCAGGTCCTCAAGTTCTGATCAATGAACTCATGGACATACTCCAGTGAACAATCTGGTGGTCTTGCTGTATGGACTTTGAAATCTTTCGCTGTGGGAATCCATTTGTCCTCCCAAAAATGGATTCTGTTGCCACTCGCCAACTGCCAGCGAATGCCTTTCACCAAAAGATCACAACCCTGGAGTAGACTAGTCCAAGCCCAAGAGGGGTGTCTACCTTTCGGGGCTTTAAGAAAATCAGAATTTGGGAAGTAAATGCCCTTCATTACTTTACCAAAAAAGGAGCTTGGGTTGATGGTCAGACGCCATCCTTGCTTGGCTAGCATGGCGGTGTTGAAGGCTTTGAAATCGCGAAAGCCAAGACCTCCCGAGAGCTTTGATTGTGTGACTCTATCCCAACTTGCCCAATGAATACCTTTATCCTCTGAATTTCCACTCCACCAAAAATTGGAGATGCACGAGTTCAACTTATCACAAAATTTCTTGGGTAATGCAAAACAGGCCATGGCATAGGAGCGAATAGCCTGTACCACAGACTTGATCATGATTTCCCTGCCTGCCAAGTTAAGGGCGATTTTCCTCCAGCCCTGAAGTTTGGAGATGGTGCGCTCAAGAAGGTAGTTGTAAGCCTCTCCTTTCGATCTACCCCAAAAGGCTGGGAGGCCAAGATACCGGGCATTCTTGTTAAGAGGATTCATATTGAGGATGCTGCAGAGCTCTTGCCTAAGAGGGGTGGGGGTATTAGAGGAGAAGGAAACACCAGATTTATTAAAATTGATCAATTGGCCAGATGCTTTGTTGTATATATCCAGAATTTTCAGAACTTGAAAGCACTCCTCCTTGTTAGCCTTTGCAAAGAGAATTGCATCATCCACGAAAAAGAGGTGTGATATAGTAGGACAAGTGGATTTCATCTTGATACCTGAGAAGACCTTAGCCCCAACACCTCGCATCAATAGTCTAGAAAGGACATCAATAACAAGGAGGAAAACGTATGGGGATAAGGGGTCCCCTTGGCGAAGACCCCTTGAGGGAGTAACTACTGCCTTTTGACTCCCATTTGCAAACACAGAAAATTTCACTGTGGTAACCGTTTGCATGACCCAATGAATCCAAGGCTCGTTGAACCCCATTTTCCTAAGGACAGCCTCCAGAAACCTCCATTCAACCCTATCATAGGCTTTGTTGAAGTCCAAGGAAATGGCAAGAAGACAATTCTTCCCACGACGGTTAATTTTCATATGGTGAAAGGCTTCATGGGCTATGATGATATTGTCCTGGATGAGACGGCCTGGTACAAAGGCTGATTGGTGCGGGGTTATGAAATCACCAAGGAAAACCTTGAGTTTATTGGCAAGAATTTTAGTGATGATCTTTAGACACAGGTTGCAAAGAAATATAGGTCGAAATTGGGAGAGATTCTCAGGGGCTTGAGTTTTTGGGATAAGGACAAGGTTGGTGAGATTGAATTCTTTAAGAAGGAAACCAGATTCAAAGAAACGTTTGACAGCCAAAGTTGTGGCTTCCTTCACAGAGACCCAGTAATTTTGATAAAAAAATCCAGGAAAGCCATCTGGCCCAGGGGCTTTTAATGCTCCAAGTTGAAACACAGCCAGCTCAATCTCCGCATCCAAGACAGGTCGGGTTAGGGAATGATTCATAGAAGGGGAAATTACCTCCTCAATGACTGACAGAGCCTCATCCATATCACCAGGGCCAGTGCTTTGGAAGTAGCCTCTGAAGTGGGAGTTGATTTCTCTGTCTGAGGAGAGCCAATTGCCATCATCATCTTTAATTCTGAGAATTTGGTTGCGTTGACGGCGTTGGATAACTGAGGCATGGAAGAAGGCCATATTCCTGTCTCCGTAGCGAAGCCACTTGACTCTAGAACGTTGGTGGAAAAACATCTCTTCCCGCCTAAGCAAGATTTCGATCTCATGTTTGAGCTGTTGTTGTCTGTTAGTAAACACCTTCAATGGTTCTTTGGCTTGAATGATTGCCAGCTCTTCCTTGAGGGTATCCAGTTGGACTTTATTATTACCAAAAACCTCCTTGCTCCAGTAAATCAAGTCCTTGCGACAATTTTTGAGCCTTTGAAGGAGTTGAAAGAGGGCTGATCCAGACACTGGGTGACCCCAGGCTTTAACAATAATATCTTCGCATCCAGGATGGGTTGACCACATGGACTCAAACTTGAAGAGCTTTGGCACCTTCTGAAGGGGAACTGAGCAGTTCAAGATCAAAGGGCAGTGGTCCGAGCCCAGGACCACCTCATGAAAAACTTGGGCCAGAGGAAATTTGTGTCGCCAGTCCACACTCACCATAGCTCTATCGATTCTTTCCCGGATGCAATTATTCCCCATTTGATTATTCGTCCAAGTGAAGGCATTGCCTTTGAATTCTAGATCCATCAGAGCACAGTCAGACATAATCTTCTGAAAATTCTCCACTCTACTGCTACTACATTCAACACCTCCTTGTTTTTCCCAGATTGAGCCGACCTCATTGAAATCCCCAATACAAAGCCACGGCCAAAGACTTTCCTTACCCATTTTGGTGAACAGCTTCCTGAATTCAGTGCGCTCCTTGCGCTTAGGAGGAGCATAGATGAAAGTAGTTACCCAATCGAACTTGTGAGAAGGGCTAGAAGTAATTGCCCTGATCATATTTTTGGTTTTTAGGCGGATTACAAGACTGACTTCATCAGTCCACCACAAGGCTAGTCCTCCAGACGTGCCCTCTGGGTCGACATAGCATTTATTCGGAAAATGGAGGGCCTTACGAAAACTCTCAAGCTTAGACTGCTTGTTCTTCGTTTCCATGAGGAACACCACCTTAGGACGATGGGTCGAGCACAACCCTCGGAGGATCTGGAATGTTAGGGGACGCCCCAACCCCTGCACATTCCAGCTGATCATCAACATGAGGATGGTGGCCGTTTAGGGTCGGCCACATCCACCCGTTCGATCGAAAGAGAGGGCACAGAGTTCGGACAGTTCGCCGAAATGTAATTAGAGGTCTCCATTGCTGAACTTTGTGAGGCATCATCAAGAGAGGAAGCAATTCTAACTTCAAATAGATTAAACTCAGAAACTGCATTTTTGGGTTTTCTGGTGTAATGTCTGGTTTTCCTGGTTTGTTTGGGGGATTTGCGAGGAGAGGATGTAGGTTTGGGAATCGTGGTGGAGCTGAGGATTTTTGGTTTGGGTAAGATTGGGGTTGGAGTGTGAGAGGAGGGGAGGGTGGAGGTAATGGCGTAGGGTGAAATTGGCTGTGGATCAGTAGTAGGAGCACAGATTTTGAGGAGCTTGGAATTGGGTGGATCAGAAGGATCAGAGAGGGATTTCCTCTTTATGGATAGCAAGTTAAAGGCAGAGGATAAGGTAGTATCCAAGGGATTGGATTGGGGATTTAATTCTGTGGTGGGTAATAGGCTAAGTATAGGAGAGGATTTAGTTTCTGGGCTTGGTAGTTGTAATTGAAATGGGTTAGGGGAGTGGGCTTGGTAGTTGTAATTGCATTTGCCCATTGGTGAACTGGTTTTTTGTAGTTAAACCAATTTCTACTTGTAAGAGTTGAGGCTATATTTGATCAAGGATTGGGTAAGAGAAAGGAAAAGAAACGAGAAAGCTGATCTGTTAGATATTATATCTTTGTTCTTTTTCCTTTTCTTACCCGAATCCTTGATCCAAATACAGCCTGAAGCTTAGAGAGAGACTGGAGCCCAAACATATTCCTTTTACTATGTTTAGCCATGGATTTTCCTTGTCTTTTCGCTTTGTCTGTCGATGAAACTGTTTGGACAACAGAGAATTCAAAATCTCATGAGCAATTGCTTTCCAGAATTGCTCATTGGGTCAGAGACAGACATCATTACGTTATGTACTTACTTTTTTAGCATATTACAAGTTTCCAATTTTTTAACGTAAGCTTTGTTCTAATTGGATTTTTCAGGTTGGTTTGGCAAACATCTTGGAGATCATTGTGGACACTCTGAAGGACAGGATTGAGGTATCGTACCTCTTCTTAAAACCAGTGTCAAAGAAGGAAGCTCCCGATTACTTGAAGATCATAAAGCACCCTATGGATCTTTCGACAATCAAGGAGAAGGTGAGGAAGTTAGAGTATAAGAGCAGAGAGGAGTTCAGGCATGATGTATGGCAAATCACTTACAATGCTCATAAATACAATGATGGGCGCAACCCAGGTATTCCTCCCCTCGCAGATCAGCTTCTAGAGCTATGTGATTACTTGTTAAATGAGCACGACATGGGCTTGACAGAAGCGGAAGATGGTATTGAATATATGGACGGTTAGGGGAAGACTTGTCAAATTAGATTTTTATGTTGAAAGGAGTATTCTGCAGTCCCTTTTTTTTGGACTGACTGAATAGTTGGGTTTTTGGGGAAAACCACCACACGGAGGATTTGGATGATCCAAGATGTTCATCTTGTCAGTCCCGATATGCTCACAATTGAGGGGAAAAAACAGTTTAATCCAATCTGAGTGGATTGCTCCTGTCTTGCAAAAGTGGACAGTGTAAGGTTCTGACCGTCAATTTTGTGACAATAGATCATGCACTTACTGATATCCGATCAACTTTGGTTGTTGCATGGATGGTCTACGCGGACAACCCTATTTAATTAGGGACACTTCGGTGGCCCCACGGATGCTAACTGTGTGGTCAAGTCTAAAGATTGGACCGGAGATGAGCCAAATCCCTATTGAATTTAGGGGCACTTCAAGGTATGTTGTCAAATTAGATTGTCTGCCGTGTGGGATTTGATTTGAACAGCATCAGATTTGGTTTTAGTTGGTTGTATGAAAATTTCCTTCCTTTGTAACCTAGAATTGGTTTTTGTACAAGTGAGCTAATCTGTGAAATATAGGCTTCATGATATATTCGAGTTGATGTAAAAGAGAGAGAAGAGAGAGTAGAGAGAGAGAGAGAGAGAGAGAGAGAGAGAGAGTAGAGTAGGCCCATATTTATGTGAAACATATGAACTTTTCACTGCTGAAACCCTTGGGTTTGGGCAGGCCATTATAATGCTATTGGAAGTACATAATTCTTCGTCATTTGGGTGAGAATTAGGCATGGAAAAGAAATTGCTACAAGTGGGTAAACTTTTTACCTCTTCATTCTTCTTTGGATCTCTGTTGTAGACTCGTGTTAAGTTGGTATTTGGAAGCTATTTACAGATTTACAAACCCGGACCAGGATCGCCTTGTGAGGAATCCTTATGTGATGGAAACTTCCTCTATCCTTTTCTTATCCAGTATTCTATTTTGAGTAGTCTCTTAATAAATGGAGTGATTTTCATACCCTCCAAGTTGAAAAAATTTTATGGGTAAAAGCTTAACTAAAAGACAAAAAAGCGAGTGCGGATATCAATTTGGGAGAGTGTTCTGATCTTATTTTTTTTGCAAAAATGTATTTAGAAAAAATAATTTGATATCTAAAGGAACATGATTTTAAGTACGGCGGTTGTTAAATTTGTAGTGGCACTATTTTCTCTCTCTAAAAAACCTCCTTGTCTCTAGATCTAGCATCCATCTATTGGGGGATCTAGGGGCCCTGTAGCGTGCATCCCATCATTTCAATTTGACAATCAATGGATGATCCAAACCATTGAAAACTCGAAAATACTTTTGGATGGTTGCGATTGGACCCTATAGCGCTTTGGGGCGTATCATTCATCTCCAGCTCACCTTCAACCCACTGATCAAACCCGCCTTCTTCTTTTTGGCCAGCCAGCGAGGGTCCTTTTTTTGGGAGGAAAGGCAGCTAGGAGGATTGGCCTTGCTCCTCCGTGGAATAAAGTCGTCGGATCTGGTGCAACAGCTACCCGTGACCGTGGAAGAAGTGGAGTTTTTTTTCGTTGTAGTATTTCTTTATGAATCCCCCTATGTGGGATTTCTTTTCGTTTGTGGAGGCTTTAGCCTGTGGAGTGCTCCGTTGCTTGTGTGGAACCTTTTCGACCCTTTGTATGGGTATTTCTCTTCAAAACTTAGTGTATTCCTTCTTAGTCCATATGGACACCCCGAAGTTGAGGTCCGGCTTACCCAACGAAAGGCTCCGGATTGTGGTTTAGCAAAAAAGAAAAAAAGAAAAAAAAGTATGGTGGTGGTTCTCAGCGAATTCTGGAAGTAGTGAATTAATTTTCAATCAATAAAGTTGATCAAAAAGTCCCATAATTGCACTCAACAGGATGATCCTCTCCCAATTTTTATTTGCAAGTGATATGTAACTTGTGAAATGGCTACAATACACACCCATTAAAGGTGTGTACCATATGCACCTATTGTATGACCCAAATTGTGTCACCTCATTGGCAATCGTAACATTTGTTAGTGTTTCGTAACTTTTCAGCAATATGATTCGTAACATTTTGGTGTGTTTCATAACTTTTATAAAAAAAATCATAACTTTTTTTTAAAAAAATCGTAACTTTTATAGGGGTGCATATGATACACATCCAAAAAAGGGGTGTGTATCGTAGCCTTTTTCCGTAACTTGCGGATGTAAATAATCTTTTTTATACTTTTTTATCAGTGCCTCCAATTTATTGAAGGGGTACATATTGTTTTTTTTAGACAATAAGAAAGAAATTTTATAGATAAGCCAAGCAAACAGGAGAAACAAGTAGTAGCAATGTATCAAAAAAGTACATACCAACAATAATTGAAGGAACAAAATAAAAACGACTACAAAAGGAGTAAACAAGAGTCGTCTAGAGCAAGTTAGTCCCTCCTCCGTCCCCTGTGTCTGGATGAGCTATGAAATTCGCAAGAGCTTGCTTGGCAAGAAAGTGAGCTCTTTCAACCTCTTTGCGTGAAACTTTAGAGATCCTGTTTTCGCCATCATCACTTCACAAATCCAGATGAGAGGGGAACCAAGCAGGGGAAAAAACATCGATGTGCATGCTTCAATACATCACCATGACTACCACTACAAGCATAAATGTTAGAAATTTTCAGATCTAAAAGCTGGTTCAAGCTCGTGATTATTTTTATTTATTTATTTAGTAGATTCTCCACGTCGAAACTTACCTTGGTATTTTGATATAAGGTTTCCTTGTTCTTGTTGTAAATTTTTTAAGGTTTCCATGTTCTAACTGTAAATTTATTATGTATATTTTTGAAGTTTTTCTAACCCAACTCTCTCTAACCTAATTTCTCTCGCAAGCCCCTTTTTCAGCCGCCTCTCAACCAGCTGCCACTACGTAGGGGGATGCCAGACACCGCACGTCAGTCTCTTGAACACCGGCTCCCTTCCCTCCCCCCCTATTTTTTCGATTTTCTATGTGTTTTGATTAATCTCCCTCCCCAATCCATCTAGCCGCCGCGCCGATCGTTGATTTCTCTTGCTCCGAACTAACGTGCTTCTACGGGTATCTATACCCTAGCTTCTGGTTTATCTACTACTTCACCAACAGCCTCTCCAACAGTAGATTTGCATAGCTATGGACTATGATTACTTCTGTCTTTACCATTTGGACTGCTAATGTTAATTGCTTCTGACTTTTTCCGTTTGGTTTTGGTTCAATATTCTGTTTAGAGTACCTTAGTAAATAAGGAGATAATTTGGGGGTGGAGTACTGCCTCTAGTAATTTTATATTTTCAAAAGGATAGTTTTGTAACTTCATTATATTTTGGAGTGCCCGCATCAAAAAGGGGAGCCCCAAAATCAGCTCCTTTTAGATTTTTGCCTAAGTTAGGAATGTGCATATACACTAGAGTATATCACATTAAGAAAAAAAAAAACTAAAATAGATAATAATAGGAATTTTAATAGTGGTAAAATTATGTATATGTGTGTATATATGTATTTATTTATAGTATATATTAAATATCTCATGATCCAGTTCGGTTAATCAGTGGTTTCAAAATGAAAATGCTTGTCCAGACCGCGAGTCATGATCTTCTAATTTTTAAATATCTCCACATTTTGAATCCAAAACTTATGGATTGGTTAACACTTGGGACTTATAATCTATTTTATTTAGCTAACACCTACAATGTACAGATTGGCAATAAAAAATAGATTATCAGCTAACACTTATAATCTATTTTATTTAGCTTATGGAGGTTGATTTTGGCACTCCAAATATTGACAAAAACACTCCAATATTTATCTTTTATTATTGTTAATGTTATGTGTATTTATAAACTAAAAGACAAATATTATAGTGCGAGAGTGTCCAAAACATTTTGGCTTTAAGTTCAAAATATCGAGAGTGTCCAAAACATTTTGTCTCGACTAATCCCTCAGGTACATGCAGTCCCCCTATCCCACATGAATAATTACTTTTTGGCTTTAAGTTCACAATTATGAAAAATTACTTCTTTGGCTTTTCTAGTTTATTTGACCTAAAAAAGTTACTCCTTTAAGCTTCAATTTGAATCTTTTTTTGCTTATTTTAAATTATTAGAAACATGAATGGATAAAATAATCCTAAAGTGAGTAACTACTGCATCACGATACGGCTACTAATATAAAAAAAAATATCACTGACAATAGTGGTGAACTGGTGGCTGAAGGTAATGTTTGAGGTACTCTTCGAAAAAATTATAATATCACTACTACATACGACAACCAATAAAAGTGAAACAAAAAAAAATAAAAAAATCAACGCCTTCGATAATTATAGTTGAAGAGTAAATTAGTGACATGATGATTGCAATTTACCACGTGCAAATGGGAATTTATTTCTGTACTTCCTTAATTTTCTAATATCGAAACTTTTTATCTGTGTTCTCTTTCAAAACAATCCCTTCTTAACAAAAGAAAACAATCCCTTCTTAACAAAATACCAAAAGGAAGTGCATGTACGCATGGTACTATTATGGTAGCCTAACACCTTCGCCAGAGAGTATTGCCCTGCCCCGTCGCACGTCACACGAGAGTATTGCCCTGCCCCATCGCGCGTCGCACCACACCGCTGTATGAAAACCATGAATACATTTATTTGAAGAAACAGCTTCCAAAGAGTGTACAGAGAAACTGATGGCTGATGAAATATGCAACCAAATAGAATCGGTGCAGACAGCTCAAACATGATAACCCAAATTTCAATTAAGCACTAATTTTCAGGAAGCAAGAAACATTGCCCATGCATGAAATCATCAAATCAATATAACATATTTTCCACCCAATCCAGGTTTCAGTTCAGTCCAAACATAACAATTTGGAGGAATTCTTGCCAATAATTAAGTGAGCTTACACAAATACATTTATATTGTACATAGTACAAAAGGCAAACTGTGCACCAATTTCACACACGGGGAATATATAACTGGAAGAACAAAATCTACAAAGAATATAACTCGTTATCACCGGTAAAATTCCACGATCACCATCTCTCTATGTTCCTGTTACCATCAACTATGCCACAAAAAATAGGAAAATCATGAGGAAGAACATCAACACAAAGAATATTTTGATCATCAGCCACCTATTAGAAGATATGCTGTTAAGATACTTGAGCAAAGCTCGTTGCGCCCCCTCAACATTGGCCAATGTGTCATCCATGTTTTCATCAATCCTGCCACGGATACACAAACTGGATTTTTAAGTTCAATGTCACACAAACAACCAGAGCAATTCAAATATCAAGCACGAGAAAAGACCACTTGTACATCATAATGTTCTAAAAAATTATCGTTACAGTTAGCACCAGAAGTACATCATATGTTTGGGGGCTTAATTGCAAGAACATCCCCTCAACTATCACGCTTTGGCAACATGACCACCTCAACTAAAAAACGTGCCAACATGACCCCCTCAACTATCAAAATCCAACAACTTCGCCCCTTCCCCTCAAATCCGTTAACTATTTGGACGGCAGTGTGCGAAAAGACAAAAATACCCTTGACATTTTCCCATCTATTTTACCTCTCCTTCATAAAAAAATGTCTTTTTTAATATTGAGATATCACCCAAATAATTTATATATAGATATATACATATATGTATATCCAATCTGAACCCAAAAACCCAAATCTGAACTAGAAACTTGTTGCCACTGCCTTCCAAGAATCAAACAAACCTAGTTCCAACAAACAAAAGGCCAACAACCTAAAACGAAATTCTCCCTCTCTCTTTAATCTTTTAATCTTTCCAGAAAGCTCAAAAGAAAAAAAATTGACAACGGCAATACCGGCGACGATAGTCACCTTCAAACCAGAGGCGCCATTCTTGAGTGACTCAGCTTGGGCCGAGTCAACAGCCGGGGTGGTGGTGGCGGTGGGACCAGCAGCAAGTGCTGGGGGGACTCGCCTTCGGGGGGGCGGAGGAGATGAGATATCCTCCTCCGGTGCCTCAGAGGTGGAGGGAGTGGGAACCGATGCTACGGACGAGGTCGGTGAAGGGCGGAGGCCTTAGAGGATGACGCTGGTGTTGCTGCCTTGAAGGCGGCGGCGATGGGGGACGGTGACTTCTTGTGGGATGCGGATGGGGCGGCGGAGAAGTTACAGTAGCTTGAGAACGAAAGAGTTAGGTTTCACTGGTATTTCACGATCGCTGGTCATGGCATCCAGATCGTCAGGCCATAACAACAACTCTGGTTTGAAAGGGTTCGATTTCGCTACCACTGATGACTCCCATGGCTGAATTCTCAAGAGAGAGAGAGAGAGAGAGAGAGAGAGAGAGAGAGAGAGAGAGAGAGAGAGAGAGAACGTTGAACGGACCTCAATCGATTCATGGGTTTTTCCCTTTGAATCGATTTGTGGTTTTGTTGATTTTGTGGGTGTGGTTTGGTTTGAAGAGGAAAAGGAGATGCTGGGGAGGGGAGGGGAGGGGAGATGGGAGAGGGCATTTTGGGGTTAGTTTTGCATTTTCCGTCAATTTTTCAATTTTCCATCCAAAATCTTTAATTTTTTTAACAGATTTGGACGGAAGGGGTGAAGTTGCTGGATTTTAGTAGTTGAGGGGGTCATGTTGGCACGTTTTTTAGTTGAGGGGATCATGTTGCCAAAACGTGATAGTTGAGGGGGTGTCCTTGAAATTAAGCCTATGTTTGTGAGGTTCAAATACGATCAATCATTGAAAATTCTAAAGAACGACAAATAAGACCGTGAAAAGAAGAACTGCAATCTAATGTGAAGCACAATGAAAGAGGTCGTGCGCAACAAGAAGGGACTATTTAAACAAGACAAGAGCGTCAACATGGACAAGCCAAGAAAAGAAGGCCCAATGAAGGGGATGGCACACAAAATCACACGCACAAACATGAGACGCAGAAAGAAACAATAATATTTATTGATTGTTTTTTCTTTAATTTAGGATTCCAATCTGCTAATGTAGGCAGTTGTAGTTTATTTTATTTTGGAAACATATTTATATCAAGTTTGGAAACATTGTGGCCAACCAATAAATACTAGGCTTTCTACCTTCATTAGGTACTTTTGATATTGAGAATAAAGATTTGATTAAGACTAGGTTTTTTTTTTTTTTGGCGACTTCTTTTCTTTTTTGCGTTCAAAACACACCGGCCATCCGACATCAAGTTGTATCAGAGTGTCCCACATGTCAACCAGTAAGGCTAAGAAGAAAAATACAGGTCTCTATACTCCTTTTCCCATTCCTGGCATGCCGTGGAGAGACCTTAGCATGGACTTTGTCATTAGGATGCCTAGGACGGCAAGAGGTCACGATTTCATTTTTGTAGTGGTTGATAGGTTCTCGAAGATGGCTCATTTCTTTCCTTGTAGTAAGTCTACCGATGCCTCTCCTGCAGTTAAATTGTTCTTTCAAGAAATTTTTAGACTACACCGGTTACCTACCTCCATTGTGTCTGACTGAGACATTAAGTTTGTTAGTTATTTTTGGAAAATACTTCGGAAACTGTTTGGCACTAATTTGAAATTCTCATCTGCTTATCATCCTCAAATTGACGGTCAAATAGAGGTTATTAATCGTAGCTTGGGTAATTTACTTCGATCTTTGGTGGGTGATAAGTTAGGGAACTGGGACTTGCTACTTCCTACTGCAGAATTTGCTTATAACAATTCAGTCAACAAGTTTACGGTAGGAGCCCATTTGAGATAGTCCATGGCTTTACTCCTCGACAGCCTATTGATCTTCTCCTTTTGCCACCCAAGTTTCGCCCTTCTGTGTCTGCTGCGTCATTTTCCCAACACATTCGTGACTTACATGCTGATATTAGGAGTGAAATTGCTCTAAGTAATGACAACTATAAAATTGACACTGATGTTCACTGTAGGAATCAAGAATTTAATGAGGGTGACTGTCATAGTGCATGTTCGCCCAGAGCGTTGCCAAAAAAAATCTTTTAAGAAATTGCATGTCCTAGCCATTGGACCTCATTGTGTTTTTGTAGACCCAACCTAATGCATATTTAATTGAGTTGCCATCTAATATGAGTATTAGACCTGTTTTCAATGTGCAAGATTTGTTTCCTTACCGGGGCACTTTTGAGCCTCCTATAATGCATGCAAGTGTTTTTGGAGGGGGAGTTCCTACGTCATCTATCCCAATACCTCCTTGCTCTTTACCACAGGTTGACCTGGTGTACGTGCTTGAGGATGAGCTTATGAGTCATGTCACAGTGGCTTCTAGAGGTTTCTAATAAAGTGGGGAGATCGTCCAGTCTCCAATGCTACTTGGGTTCTTGACGAGGAGTTGCGCTGTATTGCCCGAGATATCCTAGACGAGTACCACAGTTGCAACTATACGGAGTCAAGTTCTTTTGAGCCGGGAGGAAATGATGGAGATTGTACAAGGCCCAAAATCACACGCACATACATGAGGCGTGGAAAGAAACAACAATATTTACTGATTTTATTTTAGGAATCAAATATGTTAATTTAGGCAGCTGTTGTTTATTTTATTTTGGAAACATGTTTATTTCAAGTCTAGAAACATTGTGGCCAGCCTATAAATTACTAGGCTTGCTACCTTCATTAGGTACTTTTGATATTGAGAATAAATACTTGATTAAGATTAGGGTTTTCTTTTCTTTTGTGAGTTCAAAACACGCCAGCCGTCCGGTATCACCCAATCCAAGCACCATCTCCAAAAGAGCCCTATTTGAAGGAAAATGCTGACTGCTGAACACCGCCCAATGGGAGGTGGTTAGCCTCAATGTGTAGAATGCGTCCAGAAGTGTGTGAAAAAATTGTTGATCTATGAAGAGCCAGCGAAAATGTGAAATGAGTGGGATATTTGTTTAGCATTTTTGGAAAAATTTTCCAAAAATTCTTTTGGAATAATTTTCCCTCTATCCATTCATTACTCCTCTCCCCATTCATTACTCATAGTTCTCTCAACTCATTACCTCTATCTCCAATTGTTACTATCATTTCTCTCTCTATCTCTCTCCATTTATTACCTCTATCTCTAATTATTACTAGGGGTGAAAGCGGCTCGGTTCGGCCGGTTTTTTGCGGTTTTCAAAAACCGAATATTCGGTTCGGTTTTCAGTATTTGGCTACCGAAACAGACCGACAAGGACATCGGTTTTTTCAGTTTCGGTTCGTTCGGTTTCGGTCGGTTCTCTCGGTTTTTCGGTTCTTACACAAAGAACAGCAAAAATGATGGATCCACAGGGAAAAAACAAAACAGAATCTTGTGCCTTCTTTGGGGCAAAAAAAATCTTTGCAAAATCAAGAGGTGAAGGATCTAGAACCAGAAATTAAAGCAAAAGAAAATTAGATTGATGCTTCTTACAGAGCATAGCAATTTTTTCTTCCAGATCAAACCAATGGCTTCTTACAGAGACTCTCTCAAGTCAAGTCTGGATCTCCAATCTTGAAGTCGAGCTTGAAGTTGCAGGTGAGGGAGAAACCAAGAAGTAGACGCAGCCTAGGTGGTGGACGACGGCACGACGCTGATGAAAGGAGAGACCAGAGGAAGAGAGAGATGAAAAAGATAATCATCAATCTGTTTCTTTGAGAGTCAGAGAGAGAGAGTGGTGCGGCGGGTCAGAAGTTAAGGGTAGGGTTAGTAATGGATGGCTGAGATTCACCCAAACATATAGGCATGGACGGCTGAGATGCAAAATAAAAGGCCTGGGTATATAAACCGGTTCGGTGCGGTTTTTTTCGGTTCAAATTTTGTAAAAACCGAAACCGAACCGGAACCGAATAATTTCTAAAACCAAAACCGAAACTGAACCGAACCTTCAACCGAACCGGACCGAACCGGTTAATTCGGCCGGTTCGGTTTGGCCGGTTAAAATTTCACCCCTAATTAGTACTCTCATTTCCCTCTCCCATCATTACCCCAAAAACCATTTTAAAAATCAAACCAAACACTACTCAAAAATATATCTCACAATCTTTCCTCAAAACTTCCAACCAAACACAGTTAAGTTACTGACTATATTGGCCCTTATCTCCACCTTATCACAACCCTGTGAGCGGCAGTTAGCAAGGCCCGCCCCACACTTTTTTTACTCATGGAAGCCCTGTACCAATGACAGTTTATGGAGCAACAAAAGCCCTCACATTTATTTTTTATTCAATCATCTTGATCACTCTCTCCCACTCACAGTTCATTTAAGTCTTTTTACCAAAACCAGTTAAATGAAATAAGTTATGCAAGGTTTTCCCCGGCTGCTGAGAAGCAAGTTAAAGACTGATTGCGCCACATGCAATCCAGCTTGTTCAACTCATTTTTCTCCAACTAACCCGAACTTTCCACATTCCGCTTAATTCCTCAAATAAGGACATTATAAGCATGCCCAACTCATCTTGATAAGATGCATTAGTCTAACTGCCTGTATGTCGGAGACTCGTTACGTGGATTACTTTCGTGGGAAACTCAGATTAAATAAGCATCCGAGGATGATCCCGTATAAACCCGTGAAACAGTCAATTCTCCAAATAAAACAAGTCAGATCCTAAAAATTCTAGCAAAACAAAAATCATTTTACATACTAGCTAAACTGGATGGTAGGAAGATTTTCAGCCTGGCCCAGCAATCTGGGTAGCACGAGGCCCAGGCAAGCTGTTATGCGTCTTGGCAGGTAGTAAAGATTAGGCATGTAGCCCCAACAACATAAGTACTTGAAGATTGTGGTTTACAACTTGAAAACACCACTTCATTCCAGAAATAACGAGGTTCATGATCAAATATGATATTCTATCATGTCCACGTGTCCTTAGAAAAAGGGAACAGATATGAACTCGACACTCATGCGAAATCCCTCCACAACAACGAAACCCGAGTTAATGCAACATAGAAACGATAAGTCCCAATAAGTCCAATGATAAATGCTTCTACACTCTTCAGAACATGTACTGAATACTCCTTCGTTAGATCTCTTATCTAAAAGAGTCTTTTCCCTTATGCCGAAGGAAAAACAGTATTCAGTTACAGATGCCTGAGTTACACAAGAAGAAGTTTAAAAAAACGAGCAGTTCTATGTCCCAGAATTAAAAAATAAATTATATATATATATATGGGGCGGTTCCGTTAACACAACGAATAACACAACATTTGACACAAATTTTTTTTGTGAACCCCACGCAAATGATCGGAGCCGTTTAATTTATTTAAAATATGTTTTTAAGATTACTTGTAAAAAATCAATCATTTGAATATCGGTAAGGGCTTGATCAGTTCATTTAGTTGATTCCTGTCAGATTTTACAGGATAAATTTGAATGAACCGATCAAGCCTTTACCGATATCCAAATGAGTTGATTTTTTACAGGTAATTTTAAAAACATATTTTAAATAACTTGAACCGGTCCGATTGTAAGCGTGGAGCTCCGATTATATATCAGTCCGGATCTAGTCCGGGATCCCTAAGTCCGGGACTCATAGTTCCGGATCAAATTTTCATGATCCGAACCGTCCAATGTGTTTAAAACGTGTTTTCAAAGGTCCTCGCGAGAAATCATCCAAAAAAAATACCGGGAAGGGCTTGATCTAAGCAGTTTTTCATAAAACTGTATATGTACAATTTTTGTGAAAAACTGCTCGGATCAAGCCCTTCCCGGTCATTTTTTTTTTTTATGATTTCTTGCGGGGACCATTAAAAACACGTTTTAAACACATTGGACGGTTCGGATTATGCAAAAACAATTTTTAAAACCTCAAAAAACCCTTTTTCCTTCAATCTGGGATCCTTGATTGGATCACCGGTGTGTGTGTGTGTGTGTATATATATATATATATATATATATATATATATATATATAGAGAGAGAGAGAGAGAGAGAGAGAGAGAGAGAGAGAGAGAGAGAGAGAGAGAGAGAGAGAGAGAATTTTCCATGCTTGCCCCCCTCCATCCCCACTCACTCCAAAAACAAAGGAAGATTCACTAAAGTCTACGGAGTGGTTTTATGAATATAAGAAAGCCACAGCCTGCTTTACCCCAAAGCAAAGAACTTGAAACCAGTCATTAAATGATCCTAAGAAACTTTCAGAAACCACAGCATTTTATACAATAGTAAAAAAGTTTGACGACATGAAAAACACGCTAGAACACGAGAGGATATGATGCATTGTTAAACTCAAAGCGTTCAACTCATTAAGGAATGTTGCAGTGTAATAAGCACAAGATACGACATGAAAAATGTAATGGGGCAGGACATAGAAGTAAAACCTGATGGCGATTTCTCCTTGCTGAGAAACCAGGGTTGCCAGCTGGTTGAAGATGTTGCTCAGCTCATGAATGGTTGACTCAACATTTTGAAGAGCTTCTGCCCTACTCTGCATATAACTGTCCTGTAATGGAACCAACTGTTGTTGCTGTTGCTGCTGCTGCTGCTGCTGCTGCTGCTGCTGCAGCAACGGCTGAATCTCACCATCCACCTGCTTCCTACAAGAAGATTAACCAGGATTTTCTTATAAGCCCTTGCTAGTGTAGAAATGAGTTGGTCATTATGCCTATTATGCATTCAACAGTACAAAAGACAAGCATGACTCAAAGTACATGATCTAGTGTTCCCTAATTTCAAGTATATTCCCCCACAAAAGACTCGAGTTCAATGCTGACCACTTCCCAAGACAGGAACAAAAGATACCTCCATGAAAAGACATTGCAATCTTAAACCAATTCAAGATGTACTTCTATCCTTCCATGTAAAAACAGAAACTTTAGGAAACCTTTCTCCTGACTGCATAGGGTGGGCAATTACAGTGGTAGCCTTTTTCAGTATAAGCTTTGGGATCACTCGGTCGTAGAAACATCCAATCTAATACCGTCAGTGCAAACTCTAGAAACAGCTTTCTGCTGGAAGATGCTAGAGAGTGAACACTTTAGAGAATGGTATAAACAAGGGGTTGGTCTTCCGCTAATCAAGACTGCAGGACCTATCCAAGAATCCTGAGGTTTTCGAAAGGGGTAGAAAAAGAAACAGGCAACTACACTGCACTTCCCATCCTGAGCTATTATCTACAAAAACAAAAGTGGACCACAAAAAACAAAAGACAGATTTCCCTTTGAACATCCAACGACAACGAGAAAATGCTCCAATGATTCGACATCACATACGGAGGAACAGATCCATCAGAAGGCGGGCAGTAGAGAATCATTCATCAAAACGGATGGAATGTCCTATTTGATCATAAGAACATGACATATCTCTTTTCGTAAGGGCGCTTTGAATTTACTCATCATTTGCTCAATAAAGGAAAGGGAAATTGGCTCAAGTCCTTTAAGTGATTGGGAAGCCTTAACAACCTGATTGTACTAGAAGTGTTGAATCAAAATCGCAGATTTTACCTAGGAAATGACAGGGATGAAGATGGCGAACCATTAGCCCATGGAGGAGGAGGAGCGGCTGATGCACTAGCGGCTGGCCTGGCAGCCAGTGGACGCTGACGGACAAAAGGATTTGTACTTTCCTTGGAAGCAGAAGAAGAAAACAATTGTCTTCTATTATCATGAACCTTCAAATTCTGCACAAATTGAAGAGAACGCACTAGCTTGAGGGATAAAATACAAGAAAGAAAACATCGATCATATCTTACAAGACAGTCCATAAACCCATCGCAATAACCAGCCACAATGGGCAAGCAAACAATTGAAACGCAAACACAAAGAACAGCCTCACCTCTGTCCGCATGGTGAGGACATCTTTAAACTCTTTTGTAGTGCTCATCAAACGGTTCTTCAAGTCATCTACAACCGTGGTTGAATGACTGCTTGTGTCGCTGGAGATATTCCCACTATCATTCCGGGAGTTGCAGAGGAGCTGAAGGTCCACAACAGCCGAATTGAGTGCAGTAATATCCTGCTTGATAACTGCAGTCAACTCCTGGATTTCCATGGTAGGGTCGTCAAAAACAGATGTCCTTTTTGCCACTGTGGATAAAACAGGATGGTTAACAAACAGACATACTTCATAAAAATACGCCAGATACAAGATATAAATATTACAATCTCCATAGTGTCAATTTTAGAATCTACGGGGTTGGGATGTAAATCTTGCCACCCAGTTGTGTGTAACATACACTTGTAAACACCCTCTATGTACTTGTATATGTACGGTAATCAATCTACTACTTTAACAGAATTCTGAAACATAGTCAGTGTGACACCCCGGGTGTTCTCATCACATCTCATACCCATGTTTTTGACATTGCATTATTAGATGCACTTGTAGGGTTTACCATTTCTCCTCCAGATAGGAATGGCTTATAGGACGTCATGATTTAGTGATCTTTACGTGGGCTGCAAGATAGGACTATGAGCTTATTCTGTGTTCTTTTGGAGCATTAAAATGGTCATGGACCTCATGGTACTATATGATAGGAACAAATATTTTGGTTATTAATATCTGCCATGTTTTGAGATTTAAGACAAATTGATCACGATTAATTAGGGTTAAGGACTATTAATTAACACTAAGCATGATAAATTAAGATGACTGAGTCACCATAATTACAACTAATAACTGATCCAAGCGACATGCTACACTCCTTAAAAGTAGTGGGCATTGCGTCTCCATAAGAACATCACGGTCCAGGACAAGATGGTCACAATATGGTGGGTAGGACTGCAGAAGAGCTGACCAGCTCGAGCCCAGTAAAAACGTGATGAGCTAAGCTAGCCTAGGCTTGAGTTGATCTTGATCTTGGCCCTATCAAACCATTATTAAAACCTTATCGTGCCCTTATTAAACCCTTATCGAGTGCTTATCAAACCCTTTTCGAGCCCTTATCAAGCGGAGCCTTAAGCGATCCTTTCTCAAACTCATTTAACATTCAAGCTTAAAATTCTCGCTCAAGCTCATTTGCTAAAGAACCAAGCCTTTTTTGTCGTTTTTATGAACTTTTTTAAACTTTGGTCTATACTTTTGTACTTTCCTGATTTATCTCATCGAGCCAAAATGATGAGATGTAAAAATTGTACCCTATCTAGTAAAAATTAAGAGAAAACAACCAAAAAGAAAGTGCCAAAAAGTCGCAAAAAAAGTTAGGCTAAAGATCCGAATATGCCAACTCCTTATTGACCCAAACGTGACTCCAATGAAGACCTTGTACACTGGTTAGGTCTAAATAGGTAATTTAGAAGTCTGGTGAAGGGCAGACACAAATATGTAATCGTTTGAGACCTCCACATGATTTAGCCACATTGGGAAACAAAATGACATGAATATAACAAGGGGAATAAAAAAAGAGAACAAGAACTGCTGCTACAACAATGAAATACTGTTTGGCAGCTTTGTCTAGTAAGAGAATAGAAGAGTGAGAAGTAAGAGAAGAACGAGGAAAATCTATGGGATCTAACCTACACTCAGACCAAGGTGAAATTTGCTGTCCATGCCTTAATTTTCTCAATCTAATCACAAGTAACATTGTTTTAGATAGGAATAAGCAGTTGTTGGACATACACATCCCATATACAAAACTACATATACCTGCATCTCCAAATATCTTCTCTTGCATTTTGTGGAAAAAAATTGTGTCAGTGTACCCATCTCGCGTCATTCCACATATGTACTTTCTGGCATTGATATCTCATATGACTTGCATGTTACATGAATTGTATGCTATATGCATATGGGTTGGTACCTTTTCGTGCCAACGTATACGTTTCGTGTCACTCCATTTGTGCTTCTTAGCATGGATTTGTCATACGACTTATATGTTACATGAATCAGCTTTGTTAGGTCTCTGTTTTGTATATGTATGTGGTTCAGTACAAAATCTTGTCATGTTTGGGTTATGGTATCCAAGAATTACTCGTAGCCTATATCACATTACTTGAAGCTTCTGCTTATTTCCTAAAGGTATTTATGGGGTGAGACTGAAAGAGCTGGTCCAGCACTGTGCATATGCATATGACTGATGAAAGACTTGTATGTTCTTCCCTTGCATTGGAAGAGCTTTGGTTATCTCCGAACATTTAAAGGTTTAACAAACTTGTAATCCTTTTTACTTGAGCCAAGAGTGGGCATTCTAATAAAATGTGATGAAGTTTGTTTCATCTGACTTATGCACTTGCTCTGAATTATGTAAATAAGAAAAAAATTAAAAAAAATGTACACAAACATCCACTAATCCATACATTCAACATATAATAGGAGAACCAATGTGTTGTCTAATGTGTAAAATCCCAACCCTCTTTGTCCGAACTATGCGACATTTATCCATTCAACAAACCATTCATCATTATTATTACCAAATACACAAAAACCATAAACTTCAAATTCACATTGTGCATAAAAAACCAGCCACTTGATCATGCATAAATAAATAGGTTACAGTTGCTTACATTTTGCCAGCTTCGAAAGCTTCTGTGACGTCTGGTGAATCCCAAACCCGATTTTGGAGGCCCTCTTGTTGAACTCAGATTGCATAGCAACCACTGCGCGCTGATCCTCCGGTTTTGAGCTACTAGTACTCGGTCCATTCTGCGCCGACGAAACCGATTTCTTCAGCCTCTCCGCTACACTCAGAAACTCCTGGGTCCGGTCCCGAAACGACGAAATCGCAGGTTTAACAGGCATATTCGAAATCTGGCTCCGAAAATTTAACCTCTAAAATAACATAAACACTTCCACTTGCGAAACAACCCTAGATCAGAATCAATAAAACCCTTCTGTCCGTCGATCTAAAATCGTCACGTTGATCACACTACACTCATTCGAATTCCGTATTTTCTTCGTGCGATCGAAATCGTACGTCACTCTGTCAATGGAAAACTCTGCTTCTCACACTCTAAAACCTTCAAATTACGGGGTTTTATAGAGCAAAATTTACCTCCGAATTTGTATCCACTAAGTCGCAAATGCCAGATCCAAGTCGTAAAAACCCAATTCGGATCCTTTTTAGCATAATTCTGCAAGGTTATTTCGAAAAAAACCACCAAAGAAGAAGCACTAGATCTGTAGCAAGAACACGATTCAATTCGATTCTAAATTCCTTTTGGAAAATCAAACGGACGTGGATGTGAATGTGTAGTACAGATGGAATGATGGATTGGATCAGATGAGCATTGAATTCGGCATGTGGAATCTGGAAGGAAAATGGGAACGCAATAGGTGTTTGCTCTGGTACCCTTGTATTTTCTTTAAATTTAATTTAATTACTTTTTTTTTTAATCTGCACTTGAGGGTTTTCTTCTTTCTTTCTTTTTTTTATTTATTTATCCTGGATTACTTAATTCCATGATTTTTGGATTATTGGAGTCCAATAATCAAACTAATTTGGCTTAAAAATAAGTTTGGAAAATGGACTGTTCAAACCTATAATTTGATTATTTTCTGCACTAATAAGCCAATAAGTCAAAACATATGGCTTATTTGGTGGAAAATAACTAATTAGCTAACAATCAAATAATTTATATTTTTTTCCTGGAATATGGCTTATTTGGTGGAAAATAACTCATTAAGCTAATAATCAAATAATTTATAAATTTTTTTCTGGCCGAAACACGCCTAAATTATACGGAGTACTCCATTCCCTTTTCTTTTTTGAATAGGAATAGGAAAATAATCCCTTGGTGGTTTTTATTTATTTATTACAAAACCCATGCTTGGACTGATGAGTAATTATTCAGTGCTATGGAGCACTGTCCTTTCTCAGTATATTTTGGTGGTAGTCTACACTAAATAATTTTTCATACTCTTGAGTCTCAAATTGGGATGAAACTACCAGGGATGGCAATTCAATCCGCCCCGCTCCGAACCCGCCCTACCCCGTCTCGATAGGGTAGGGTTTTTTTCTATTTTTTTGGGTAACGGGTAGGGACAGGGGGTAATTTTGAAAAACCCGTCAGGGTTAGGGTAGGGGTAGGGGTATGGTCACCCCGCCCCGACATATATACATATCTATAATTATATTTATATATATGAAATTACATTTTCTCCCTTATATGCATCAAATTTTATTTGTATTCTTATAATTTTATTTTTACGACTAAAATACAACATTAGATAGTAGATTTTCGTTAAGTTCTGAAAGTTATTTGTGAACTCTTTTCATTTGTGCTCACTAATATTGGAGTCTAAAATATACTTTACTAATATGTGAAAAAAATAGGAGCGGGGCGGGTAAACCCGATACCCTATAGGGGTGGGGGCGAGGTACCCATAAATTTTCCGGTCGGGTTAGGGGCGGGTTAGGGGGTGGTTCGGGAGTTTTAGGGTCGGGGCCGAGATCACCAAAACCCGCCCCAACCCGCCCCGTTGCCATCCCTGGCAACTACTATGCAAAATAGCATCCACACCGGTCCCAAAATTGTACAATTTTTTTTACTGAAAAGCAATTTTTTTAGTTTAGCCAGACTCTTACCCAATTCATCATTTAAAGCTAAATGTATTGAGTGATAAATAATTAAATAGGTTTGATAATTGTGTGTCGCATATTTTTAAGTGTCTCTTAAAGTATGGACTTAATAAGCTACAACAAATAAGAGCATCTCCACCCCTTACTCAAATTTTTACCCAAATTTGAATAAAAATTTAAGTAAAAACTTGATTTGGTATGGAGCACTCTAATGGAAAAAAGAAAATCTAGGCATAAATTTGAGTAAAAGTCTCATTAATGGCATTGTTGTAAATTTGAGGGGGAGAAAATGACCTTCAAAATTTGATGTTGGAGGTGGTTCTCACCAAATTTGGTGAAGAATTTGAATAATATCAAATTTGGTGAATGATTTGGTTAAGGAGTGGAGTGAGATTTTTGGTGGTTTTCACTCAAATTTGAGTTTGATGTAGAATTTGAGTAAGGAGTGGAGATGCTCTAAGTAGCATAGTGCTTACTTAATTTTCATCAAATTTGTCAATAATCGTATCCATGAGTCACTATAACAACCCTCTACAATCATCGCCGCCACCACCACTATAACAACCCTCTACAATCAAATGCAAAAAAAAAATAATAATATAATAAAAACATTGAATTCTGTTAGGATGAAATAAAGTTTGATATTAGATCTCCAACTTTTTGCGGGCCTCACTCGTCACAGACTATTTTGTATTCGCGACCATACCTCGTGCTGCAATTATATATCCACTCTGTTTGTGATAGGGCCAAAAAATATGTTTTATTCTACCTTGTTGCAACTCCTAACCAACCCTACTAACTTCGAACCTGCTAAAGAATGGATAATAGCAGCTACCACCCTGTGGAGGGTAGCCATGATTGTTGCTCTCAAATCCCGTGGTAGTAACCATTCAAGTAGTAAAAAGAGAACAATATGTGCAACCACAATGCCGAGTATTATCCACAACTTGGTATTATTGTCTTTCTTACCAGAAGTTGTGGGGGAGTACAGCTCCTCTGGACTTAACCTGCATTACAAGGATCAAAATCAGCAAGTGGTAGGTGTGGCTTAGGAAGATACGTGTGGCTATAAATAGAAACAAAAGAAGACATATAAAAGAAATCATTTATATATAAGCGGTACTCTTACTTGAAGGAATTCGGGGGAGGTGTTGTGCGGTACATGTTGTGCGCCGTGTCGTGTGGCAAAATGATGTAGTTTTGTTCATTTTTTTGGTACACTTCAATAGGCCCTGTTTGGAGAGTTAATTTTGAGGTTCAATTTTAGGGGATTTAGGTTCTTTGGGGTATGATATAGTTGTTTTAGGCACTTTGAGTTTAGGCGCTTTGGGTTTAGGTACTTTGGGTTTAGGGTTTAGGCACTTTGTGATGACTTTTTCCTTCTTCCAAACAAGGTTTTTGGAAGCTTCAAAGGTGTGCCAAAAACTACGTCGTTTTACCGCACAACACGGCGCACAACACTTACCGCACAACACCCACCCCAGATCCTACTTGAGAAGATGGGTAGAATAAATAATTTTGGGTCATGGAAATTATTGTACCCAATATTCCTATTCATAAAGAAAGGTTAAATGATAAAAAAAAAAATAGTAAGAAATTAAATGTTACCTTCCCCTTGATAAACTTATAGTATTTCAATGAAAATGTTATTAATACAATCAAAACTTCTATTAGCATCTTAACAAGTTATCGATTGCACATGGCATGCTTAACTTGGACTGGTAACAAACTTGAAAAGCAACAGTAATGAAGAAGAGCAGTAGCAACAACATGCAATGTAGACATATCCAATGCTTAAATAGATTCAATAGCAGCATAATAGCAAACTAGCAGGTCCAACATATGACCCCAATTCTGAACCTAACCATTAACCTAACTTCAACACACAATTAATGATACAAAATCTAAATATATGAACACACCAGTCAATCCAAAGAATTCCTCTTGGAAAAGGGAGAAAACAACATATATCTAAGATTCTCGTAATGAACATACCTGTAACTGTTTGTCCTATGGTTCAAGAACTTAACTCCCTGTAAAAAGAAAAAAAAAATCATGATTCGAACATTGCCCCTAATCGAAAAGCATAAGAAAATAAAAATAGGACAATGTTAATTGAAACCCTCTACATACTTTAAGTTTATACTCAATATATCTAATTGAAACCCTCTGCATTATCCATACGTTTTTACAAAACAATAACATCTCAAAGGGATGTCTTTGCTTTCATAGCTTTACATCAATTGCCTAATTAGCATATAATTACTGACAGAAAAAATCAAAGACATGAAACATCCACCAAGACTATGGAAATCAAAGAATTCCCATCAACAAGTGGAAAAACAAACAGATCTATGATTTTCTTAATAAACAAATCTGTAACATTTTTTTCCTCTGCTTCAAGAAAGCTGTAGTTCTCACCTCTCTGCAAAAAGAAAAAAAGCAAAACCCTTATCATGAAACACTACCCCTAATAAAAAAGCAAAGATCAAACAAGATTAAAATTAGGGCACCAAACTTTGTCAAACAAAAATTAAGGCCAAAGACCAAAGAGAAATTGAAATTAAGGAAGTTCTCCCTAAATTGTAAAAGAATCTACAGCCAAATCAAGACAAATTAATTTTGTTGCATGTTAGAGATAGGGAACGGAAAAAATCTGCCTCCTTGCAACAAGTTGTTACGAGGTTAGCTACACCACAACTTTCAAGAAAGGTGCTATCCGTAACTGAATAGAACGAGAGCTTGGAG
Source organism: Vaccinium vitis-idaea (assembly GCA_963854785.1). Taxonomy (NCBI): domain Eukaryota; kingdom Viridiplantae; phylum Streptophyta; class Magnoliopsida; order Ericales; family Ericaceae; genus Vaccinium; species Vaccinium vitis-idaea. The sequence goes on from OY978222.1 coordinate 19,627,355, forward strand.
AAGGCCTTCATTTCCCTTAAACGCATTCTCATTATTGCAGCCTAAAATATCAAATAAACAATTATAATACCACGAAAAAACGTGGAGAATAATGGTTGGGTCTTAGAACAACTAGTATAACTACTAACCTTCAACTACTAGCCTTTGATTCAACTACTGCAGCGATTGAAGAACTGAAGAGTTGGGTGTAGTGGTTGCAGAGCCTACGCGGAAGGGAGGAGATTTGGGGATTTTGCCTTTTGGAGAGAGATAGCCAATTAAGTTAGGAATGGAGGGAGGGATTTGGGGATTTTTGGTTACCCTCCATTCCCAAAAAAAAATTACGTGAAAAATTAAAAACTCCCTCCACAAAGTAAGGTCTACTAAAATTTTGGGAGAAAATTAAATATTTAGTGTGCTCATGTTACATAATCATTATGTTCAATTTGTAAGCTAATCGTCAATGATATTTTTTTAATGACTAATTTGAACCATTAGAATTACTGCTCACAAATTCTATCAAAGTCACCAACATCAAAATCATCGGATATCAGCGACTGCAGGATCAAATCACATTTAATACATTCTGAGGTACTGAATAATTACAAAGTACTAACTAGCCCCACCCGAGGTATTTTTTTTCCAATCGGAATAATCTATCTTTTACATTATACGCATTAGCTTATTCGTATCGAGAATAAAGTTAATCATATCTCAATACCCACTTGATCGGGCATAAAAACTCATTTATATAATGAAATTGCATCCCGATCAATAACCTTTGTAAATCCGATCCATCCAAATTTTTACGATAATGATTTAACCAATAAGCACAACAAAATCAATGGTCTTGATTATGTTGCGGTCTCGTAGCTACTGTACATTAAATTATAGCACACTACTTAGTTTGTTATCAACTCGATTCAATGTATAGATTCTAACAGTCATTACCACGTCAATTTTTACAATGATCGATCTGAACCGTTTAAATTTAATGCTTCATTGATTTCATCAGTGTCACCAAAATAGGAGATAATCGGATATCGGAGACCGTGTAATCGGATCACATTTAATTCATCCTGAGGCATTAAAGTCTTATAGTGGACAACCTGAGCTCCAACTAATTTGGGTGATCAGAATCGTCTATCTCTTACATATAACGAAGTCCATCATTCGTATGAATTTTTTTTTGCGGATCACATATCCGTAGTCATTTAATCATAAGGAAAGTATCATTCAAAAAAATAAATAGGGTCTAATCGACGAGCTTTCTAAACCCAATCGAGCCAAAATTTTACGAGAATGAATTAATCAATGAGGGCAACCAAATGAACGGACTCGATTGTTAAAATAGTTTTCTTTATCAAGATCCGCATCATATTTGTAACGAAGATTATTACAAAATACATAACATATGATTATAAATTACATTTTTGTCACAATAAATCTTAACCAAGGTTAACTTGGGTTAGAATTTTTTTTTTTTTATCTTTTTTTTTTTGTCGTGCCATGCTCTGTGCCATGCCATGTTGATCCACTTCCTTGCCTTGTGTGGACGGCCCACTGGAAAACGGTGCGTTTTCGCGTTTGAAATGATTGTGATTGTTAGAGTCGCCACCCGGATTTGAGGTCCGAACCCGAGAAACCGATAAAAAATATGACTCGTTTGCCCATTTGAAAAAGACTTTACTGATCATGGCGGAACCAAAGATTTCTCGGATTCGGGGGTTTGGTTACGAGAGGGGAAGGGTTTTACGGCACCTCTCTCGCCCGGTCCATGAACCGGTCTCTACTCAACATTTTGTGGGATTTTGAAAATATTTGAAATTCGATTTTAAACACGAAATGGGGGATACGGGAATGGCAAACACGTAAATGAATATTAAAACACCAACTAAGTGATGGTGGATGCTTGTGCGAAGTGTACAATGCGATGACAGAATGGTATAAACAAAGAAAATAACAATGAAGGAGAAAAATATAATTTAAAACACCATTTTGAACAAAATTATTTGTCTTTCCGACACTATTTGCATGTTTTGGAGGGTTTTGATATAGAAATGAGAAGAACATAAAACTACAAAGTTTTAGCCCTTCAAATTATCTACGTTTTGATATATAATACGTTGAAAACGGAGTTCGGAGTAAAAAGTTATGGCTGAAACACTGTGACTGACTTTCTGCTGGGGTTTGAGCGCTCAAAGTGGATTGAGCGCTCAAGGGTAAGGCCTTGAGCGCTCAAGCCACTTCCAGGTCGCCAAATTCTGCTATAACATGACATTGGATGATCAAACAACCCCAAATCAATGATTATACTTTATTTTCCCGAAACTGGACGGAAACATGGACTTTGAAGAATTTTGGAAAGTGAATACCAAAATAACAAGTTTTAAAAATGCTTTTCTTGATACTTTTCAGACCTTGTAGGCTCATTTCAAGTATGAGGAACTTGAATGAGCCCACTGGTCTCCCTCAGCAAGACCAAAACAGTGATTTTCACATGATTTTCTACCTTTTCGGCTATGATCAAGGCTTGAACTTGTGGTTTGATGAATGGATGGGTAGTGGCTGTGTTTATGGGCTATAGATGAAGTATTTTGGACAGAGCAGTGTGAGTGTAGGGCTGATTGAGTGATTGATTGAGTGGATGATGGAGGATTTGAGCTTAAAATGGTGATTTTGGCTTGGATGAGGTGGGTTTTGATGGAAGAGCTAGGTTTGGACGAAATTGATGGAGTGTATGGGCTGTAAATGGCTTATTAGAGTGAGAGAGAGGCTGTTGTAGTTGGTTTCTCAAAGACCCATGTGTTGTAGGCCTTTTAAAGAAGGTTTTTTGGTGTTTTGGAGGTTGAAGATGATGGAGGATGGTGGCTATGGAGGAGAGAGAGGCTAAAACGTGATTGAAGTGATGAGAGAGAGTGGGTTTGATCTGATGGGGGGAGAAAATGGCAGTAGGGGCAGCCAAGCTTGTGAGTGAGGGAGTGGAGAAGGTTTATATAGAGAGAGAAATGGGAGAAAAATGGGTTTAATTTTTGAATTGGGTTTAGGGGGTGATTGAGGAGATGTTCAAGAGTCTAGGAAGTGTATTTAGGCAGTAGAAAACATAGGTAGACGCTCCTCTTGCAGAGAATATCATGATTAGATGCTCTGCAGAAAACTGGTCTGGATCAGAGTTGAGCGCTCAAAGCCATGGGCTTGAGCGCTCAAGGCTGTTGCTCAAAAGGTAAAACTTTGCGGGGCCGCCCCGGGTGCTACCGAACTCCGTTTCATGCGTGGTTTGAAGCGTTGGAAAGCTTATCGAGTGTACTTTCTAACCCAAGTAGTTTGAACCCAAGATAATTTGTACATTCAAGTATGTGACCATTTTACCCTCAGAAGGTCGGGAAAATAAGTCATTTTGGTAAAACGGACACATCTCCCTCATTTCAAAATGGATTGAGACGTATTATATATCAATAAAGAGGGTTTTGAATGTACTAGAAGATGATGTAGGCTTGGGTTTGTTTTGAAATGGTTTATGGATGGTTTGAAGGGTATTTTGGTCATTTTGGTTGGTTTAAGGTTGTTCTAGGAGGGTTTAGAATGGTTTAGGGTGGTTCGGTGAGTTCAAGCCTTGTTCTTAGCCTCGAGGTATGCACGATTGGTCTATTTCATCATCGGGAATGCTCGAGTGCATCCTGGGTTCAAAATCAGGGTGTCTACAGTTGCCCCTCTTGGACGGGACTCGATGCCATTGATTTGGTATGAGTGACGTCCAAGACATAGACAACCCGAATCATTCCCCGCGATACGTCTCAAGTCACAAAGGAAAACTTTAAAGATCAATCGGTCATGCCACTCAGGCTGCCTACGTACCCCATTGTAGGGATCAGACCGACGTAGTTCCTGGGGGCATATGCAAACAAATGCAACGGGTTCTCCTGTCCCTCAGGACGATTGATTAAAAAGTTTTGTCATACCCATTCCGAGTATTTAGGTTTAATTCACATTTTCTAAAGTTAATTATGAGTTTTGGGCCTTAAGCTAATAGAAACCAAAGTTGGGGGCGCAGAGTGTAATTTTGCCAAGATATTTTTCCCCTTATATCAGATGTTACGTAGAAAGAGAGGGAGAGAGAGAGAGAGAGAGAGGAGGAGGAGAAGAAGAAGAAGAAGAAGAAGAAGAAGAAGAAGAAGAAGAAGAAGAAGAAGAGGGAAGGGAAAAAAATTGGGGAAAAACCAAATTCAAGGTAAGGGTTTTGATTCTTGATCTTAATTTGATAATCTTAGTAGTTTTTGGGTAGTGTGTTCTGGTATTTCACAGTTGGGAGGATAGTTTTAGGGTTTTCTTTTACAAAAATTTCGTGATTAAGTTGGCTAAGAGTGTTTGTTTGCAGAGGAACTCGAATCTGCCTGATGTTTGGTGAATTTTTAGATATGGTTCCCGAACTCGTAATTTTATGATATTTTTACAGTAGCTACCCATGCATGTCGTGAATGCTGTGTTAAATTTTCAGAGTTTAATTCGAAACACAGAAAATATGAAAAATGTTTTACCGAGCTGCTGTCGGGTTCGCGTCTGTGCAGACAGCACTGGCACTCTTTGGAAAAATGGGCATAACTCATAGCTCGAGTATCCGTTTTGCGAACCGCTTTTTGATTTGAAAACTAGACTCGTATATCTTCGATACTATGTAGGGTTTGTGCCTTGATTTCTTATAGGCAATAGCAGTTTTTAATTTGAAGTTGATGGTTGAGGAATTCTGGGCAGCCTTTTGAGCTGTGTTTTTCATGAACTTTGCTATAGTTAAGTATGGTTAATGTATTTGGTGATTCGTAGGAAGTGGGTTGGGTTGAAGTGGTAAGGATGTGTTAGTCCTGTTGCGGTATGATTGTCGGTGGTTGGGTTTTGATGGTTGGAAGTAATATATGTTTATGTGGGTTGATTTTGAACTTTAAGGTTTAAGAGGTTATAGGTTTTGTGGTGAACGTGATGGTTTATTGGTTCCGTGAGAACTAGTATGTAGTGTTGTTTATTTATGGAGATAAATGTGGATGATTATGTTTATACTTTTATTGGCTGTATAAGTGAGTTCAGAAGGTTTAGAGAGTTAGTTGTTGGATGTGGGATTTGATAGTGAAATGTTTCGCTTAATAGTCTGGTTTGTGAGGTTGGGGAGAGTTGGGAATCGCGCTTTATGCGATGAAATTTATTGGAGGATGTAATCAGGTGCAAGTGATGACAGTGTGTGTAGAGTTTACAAAGGTTGAGCAATGGTTTGAGTTCGTTATGTGTTATGGTTACATTGAAAGAGGGCGATAGAAGTTTGTGCGGTGTTGACAAAAACGGTTATATGGTTAGATGAAAAAAAAAAAAAAAAAAAAAAAATTTGAGTTGGCGGTTGGCGAATTGTAGTTGCTAAAATACATTGGACCGTGTGAGATTATTGAGAGTGGAGGTCGCGACTTGTCGTTGGTTTTACAGGTTGAGGTTCTAGGATCGAAAGAGCAAGTTTGTGTTCCAAGGCATTGGTTTACATGAAACTATGGTGGTGAAGGCTTACGTTGAAAAATTTATGTGGGAAGGTGAGAAGTTGATAAATTTGGAGTATCGCATTTGTTGTCGAGGGGTAGATCGTATTTCGGGGACGAAATTTCTAAAGGGGGGGAGAGTTGTCATACCCATTCCGAGTATTTAGGTTTAATTCACATTTTCTAAAGTTAATTATGAGTTTTGGGCCTTAAGCTAATAGAAACCAAAGTTGGGGGCGCAGAGTGTAATTTTGCCAAGATATTTTTCCCCTTATATCAGATGTTACGTAGAAAGAGAGGGAGAGAGAGAGAGAGAGAGAGGAGGAGGAGGAGGAGAAGAAGAAGAAGAAGAAGAAGAAGAAGAAGAAGAAGAAGAAGAAGAAGAGGGAAGGGAAAAAAATTGGGGAAAAACCAAATTCAAGGTAAGGGTTTTGATTCTTGATCTTAATTTGATAATCTTAGTAGTTTTTGGGTAGTGTGTTCTGGTATTTCACAGTTGGGAGGATAGTTTTAGGGTTTTCTTTTACAAAAATTTCGTGATTAAGTTGGCTAAGAGTGTTTGTTTGCAGAGGAACTCGAATCTGCCTGATGTTTGGTGAATTTTTAGATATGGTTCCCGAACTCGTAATTTTATGATATTTTTACAGTAGCTACCCATGCATGTCGTGAATGCTGTGTTAAATTTTCAGAGTTTAATTCGAAACACAGAAAATATGAAAAATGTTTTACCGAGCTGCTGTCGGGTTCGCGTCTGTGCAGACAGCACTGGCACTCTTTGGAAAAATGGGCATAACTCATAGCTCGAGTATCCGTTTTGCGAACCTCTTTTTGATTTGAAAACTAGACTCGTATATCTTCGATACTATGTAGGGTTTGTGCCTTGATTTCTTATAGGCAATAGCAGTTTTTAATTTGAAGTTGATGGTTGAGGAATTCTGGGCAGCCTTTTGAGCTGTGTTTTTCATGAACTTTGCTATAGTTAAGTATGGTTAATGGTTATGGATCCTTAGGGGTCTTATGTGTTGATAAGTTGGTGATGTTTTGGAGTTGGAATCGTTTGAAAATATTGAGTAGGCGATTTTTGGTGAATTATTGAAGGCAGACGGTTCTACAGAGTTTATAATCTCATGTTTTTGTTGTGTAACTTCTATGAAGCATATCTTGGTTATCCGGGCTCCGATTAGGGCAAATTTTATATCGATATTGATGTACCGAAAGTCTTCTTTCTAGTGGTGGTGGTCTCATGACCATATAAGTTGTTTATGTTACATTTTTTTATCTTTTTGATTATATGTGAGACATCAATGGAAGCTCATAGATTGATATTAGTTGATTTGTGGCTAGGTAAAGAGCCGGTCATTCGGGAGGTGCCAAAACTATAGTTTGGCATACTTCGGTCGTTTCTCAGGTGAGTGTGTTTGACATGATTATGTTCAATAACATATAACTGTGTTGATGACGTGGTGTTGTGAAGATGGATGTATATCATGCTAATAGATGTTTTAGTTGTGGATATGCATGTATGTTGTGTGTGAAAGTTGGTATCTGCGAAGGGGCTGTGGATTGGGTTACACCACGAGTACGTTGTGTCGGCTAGCTACCGGTGACAACGAGCGGGGTGTGCTCCCACAGTGACCTAGGATACATAGGATGTGGCAGACGTGCCACTTGCATGTGATTGATTATATACATGTTGATAGTTGTTGTATAATACTGTTGTGTTTTGGATGTTGATTTGGTTGTATTTTATTGAGCATTTCTATGTCTCACACACTCCTGGTTTTCCTTTATGGTTTTCCAGATAGCAGGGGCTGTAGAGGGGGTCCACTACCGGTCAGCGTTGGGTTGTGCAGTTGGTGTCGAGTAAATTTTGGACATGTTGTCGTCTAGCTCTTTTAATGATTTGTAATAAGAGAGTGTTTTGAGTACATGTAATGTTTAAGCTATTTTTTTTTAGTAGACGGTTGTTGGTGTTTAAAACTGTGGTTAACGTTGACACTTTTATTTATATGATGAAGTCTTCCGCTATATTTTTATTCTGAGTTTTTGTAAGGTGATGTTGGGTCTTGTGTTGGAATGCTACGTGGCCGCACCGACTCGGGCCCACCACGGGTGCCGTTTGCGGGGCGGGGTGTGACAAGTTTGGTCCCTCAGGACGATTGATTTAAAAAGTTTTGTCCCTCAGGACGATTGATTAAAAAGTTTGATCCCTCAGGACGATTGATTTAAAAAGTTTTGTCCCTCAGGACGATTGATTAAAAAGTTTGGTCCCTCAGGACGATTGATTTAAAAAGTTTTGTCCCTCAGGACGATTGATTTAAAAAAGTTTTGTCCCTCAGGACGATTGATATAAAAAGTTTTGTCCCTCAGGACGATTGATATAATGCGAATCGACGAGCCTTCCTGGGTCGTGAAATGCCAAACAATTATGCGAATCAACGAGCCTTCCCGGGTCGTGAAACGCCAAACAAATGAATTATGCAAATCAACGAGCCTTCCCGGGTCGTGAAATGCCAAACAATTATGCGAATCAACGAGCCTTCCCGGGTCGTGAAACGCCAAACAAATGAATTATGCAAATCAACGAGCCTTCCCGGGTCGTGAAATGCCAAACAATTATGCGAATCAACAAGCCTTCCCGGGTCGTGAAACGCCAAACAATTGAATTATGCAAATCAACGAGCCTTCCCGGGTCGTGAAACGCCAAACAAATGAATTATGATTTTACGTGAATCGTCAAGCCTTCCCGAGTCGAAACACTAAAAGCAAATGATGGTGACTATGATTGTGATTGTGATTGTGATTGAGTGTAGCTACCCTCTGAACAACGGGGAGGCTAAATTTAATGGGGCTATCCCTTGAGCAACAAGATAACCAATGATAAGATGATTGTCTACTGAGCAACGAGACAATCGAGGAAATGTGATTGCTTACTGAGCAAAGAGGCAATCAATACGCTATTGAACCAAACACATAAATGTGATGGTCTTAGCGGCACAATGGTTCATCAACAACAAATTCTCAGAACAACTGATTAGATGCACTAACTGGTTAAACAAATATACTCAAACAACTTGACATGATTGATGTACACAATAAATGATTGATTGATTTAATGCACCAGCAAGGCGGCTTTTCAATGATTATCCCAAATGACTTGACCATGCTGGTTTTGAAATTAATTTTGAAAAAGGTGACCATTTCTGGTCTTGAAATTAATTTTGAAAAGGTGACCATTTCTGGTCTTGAAATTAATTTTGAAAAGGTGACCATTTCTGGTCTTGAAATTGATTGAAAAAGTTGTCCCTCAGGATGATTGGTTGAAAACTGTCCCTCAGGACAATTGATTGATTTAAAACTTGTCCCTCAGGATGATTGGTTGAAAACTGTCCCTCAGGACGATTGATTGATTTAAAACTTGTCCCTCAGGATGATTGGTTGAAAACTGTCCCTCAGGACGATTGATTGATTTAAAACTTGTCCCTCAGGATCATTGACTTAAAAGTTGTCCCTTAGGACCATTGATTTAAAAGTTGTCCTTCAGGACGATTGATTTAAAAGTTGTCCCTCAGGACGATTGAGGACGATTGATTGAAAACTGTCCCGCAGGACGATTGCATGTGACTCGTGCATCGACACTCGACGACAACAACGACAACATTCCTTCTTTAAAAAAGTTGGAGGCTCAATGGGTGGCTCTTTTGCTTTACTGTCTTTCCCTTGAGGCCAAGGTTTGGGTTGGAGCTTAGCAAAACTTGGGTTTTGGATTGGTTTGAGGCTTTTAGGCTTCTATGCCCCAGTCCTAGATTTGGGTGTATGCTTCCCCTAGAAATGGCATTAGGCTGACATGCCCCACAGATGATGATCCTCAAATCTGATTTTCTTTCTTGGCTCTGCTGATGGTTTTGACAACCAATTGACCATGTACCCAAACACGGGTTCTTTGATGCATTGAAATTGTTTCCACGAGTCAAGGATAGACAAGATTAAGACTACATGATTGACTGTTTGACAAAGAGGTGGATTTTTACAAGGCCGAGGAATTTGATCGGCCTTTTGGACAAAAGGATGGACATTGATGAGACCGACAAGGCCAAGGAATTTGATCGGCCTTTTTGACAAGGGGGTGGACATTGATGAGACCGACAAGGCCAAGGAATTTGATCGGCCTTTTTGACAAAAGGATGGACATTGATAAGACAGACAAGGCCAAGGAATTTGATCGACCTTTTTGACAAAAGGATGGACATTGATAAGACAGACAAGGCCAAGGAATTTGATCGACCTTTTTGACAAGGGGGTGGATTGTGACAGACAAGGCTTGGGGAATTTGATTGACCAGGTTGACATGACAGATATGAGCAACTATGTGAATGGCTTGATTGGGGTGCCTAGAGTGAGCAAAGGTTGATACGGAAAAACATGTCAACTCGAAGGGTATGGAAGACTATGCTGACCCAAAGTTTCTGAAAGATGGCAACCATGCTTCACCATTGATGTCGAAATTGTCATGATAAAATTAGATTTTGATTTTGTGATTGTTTTACTCCGTCAAGTGATGTTCATTCAAATCTACAATAAAACACAAGATTTCTTGTCGTGAACCCATGCCCCAGATTGTTGATGATGCCTCGTTGATTTTCCTTCAAAATGCCCCAGTTTAGAGGGCTGCTAATGAAGACCCGTTGATATGCCCCAGTTTGGATTTTTGCTTTGCATGACGCCAGTGTTTGCACAATGCTTTGACTTTTTCAAGGGAGATTAGACTGTTCCCTTTTGACTTGAATTCTCACTATCAAGTTGCACTTTCCAATCTGAAAGGACTTTTATCTAGGTTATGATGGGGCCAAGGTTATGGGTTTAACAAAGGAAGGATTATAGGCTCAAAACATCTCATTTTTCCTCGGGGTTATTTGAGCTAGCAGCTATCTTGGACTTTTTGTGCCATTTTTGCTTCTGATGGGTGCTTTCATGTGCTTTTTCTTGCTTTAAATGAGCACTTCCTTTCATTCGTTTCAAATTTCTTCAGTGTTCTTCATCTTGTTGTACCCTATGAGTTTGGTGCTTTCATTCTTGTGATACTTTGAATCTTCACACGCTTGTATCTTTGGCCCTTTTATTCTGCTGGCTGTCATGTGTTTGACACTTTCATATTTCTTATTTTACCCCAGTGTGGGGGATAGCTGCCTAGCTGGGTTCTTTTTCAAGGAAATTGATTTAGGCTCAAAAGGGCTTTGCAATGAATATTTATGTGGGGAATCAAACAAAGAATGCCTTTCTTCATTTTGAATTGTGCAACTTGATGTGGAGAACTCATGCTTGCTCTAACTTTTGCCTAGATCGCATTTTGAAGTTTGATCTAGCGAGCTTTTTGCCTTAACTTTTGCCTAGACCGCCCTTACGAGTTTTCGACCTAGCAGGCTTTTTCTGTGTCAAAGCATTGCTTCTTGATGGCGCTGGGGAATGGTCCATTGAAAATCCTCCTTGTACGGGGCGAGAGTTCAATCCAAATCCATCTCGTGTTTTGAAGTGATTATCATGTTTCTCAAATGATGGTGGAAAACAATTCCAAGTTGAGGTATTATTACAAAAATTCAAGTTTATGATTGACAATTTTAATACAACGGGGGACAACATTGATTTTTGATAGTTACGACTGAACCGCGAAGGGTTGCCTACGTATCCCTTTGCAAGGAATAAGGTCGCGCGTAGTTCAGAACTACAAAGGTTGACTCTATTTTTTGAATATTTTATTTTTCTTGATGACAACAAGATATTACAGACTTGAACTTGAAAAACACACAGACACGAGAGCACGACAGACTCGAAGTACAAACTGACCCAATAAAAGTGAACACTTGACTCAACACTTGAAGACTTCCAAGACTCGTGGAAGATTGAATTATTGCATGACCATCGATGGTTTACTGGTTCGACGAGGTGTTCGGCTTCACTATTGGAGCAGAGATGGACCCATTGTCAATGAGATCTTGAATCTTGTGGCGGAGGCGATGACACTCATCGGTAGCATGACCAGGCACTTGATGGAAGGCACAAAAGGCGTTTGGGTTGTGATAGGCTGGGAGTTTTTGAGGTAGAGGAGTTGGAGAGAGTGGTTTGAGAAGACCGGCTTCGTGGAGCTCTTCATACATCAAGGATAGGGGTGTGGTGAACTGTGAGAGGGTTCTTTGTGGTTTTTGAGAGCGGTTGGTTTGGACTGTGATTTTGTTGATGGGTGCTGCTTGGTTGGGGTTATGTTTTGTGGAGCTGGATGAGGTGTTTGCATACAGGTTGTTGTTATCCCTGGAGTTGTTGTTCTTGGTTTTTGGAGTGGGGCCATCTTTTTCAAGAATGCCGTCCCGTATTGCTTCCTCAATTGACAGGCCTGTCTCAAAGTAGGTCTCAAAGTTATGTGCCTGGGTCATCACCATGTACTGGGCCAAGTCGGGTTGTAGATTCTTGGTTATGATCCTCATTTGGTCCTTATCACTGGGACGATCAGTCATTTGTGCGGCCTTCGTCCTCTACCTTTTTACAAATTCTGCAAATGACTCTTTCTCTTTCATCTTGATACTTTCAAGTTCACGAGTAGTGACCTTGAGCTGTACATTGTACTCATACTGCTTTATGAAAGCAGCCGCCATTTCATCCCAAGTTTGCCTTTTTGAGATGTCAAGAGACAAGAGCCATTGAAGTGCTGGCCCTGTGAGAGTTTCATGGAACATTTGGGCCATAGTGGGCTCATCAACATCTTGCAATGAAAGGGAGCTCACGTATGCCTGAATGTGTCCCCTTGGATCCCTGGTATCGTCGAACTTCTCAAAGTTCACATGTTTGAATTTCTTAGGGAGTTTGGCACCCGGGAAAAGGCAGAGCTTATCCATATCAAATCCGGTGGTTGTCCGTTGCTCGTTCTTGGCTATTGACTCCTCAAGCTTAGCAATCTTGGCTAGCATCTCGGCCAATTCAGTGTTTTCAGCAAGTTGCTCTTGGCGGTCATCATTAGGGATTTCTTGGTTTTGGGGCCCACCTTCGGGCATTTGAGGTGGGGGTGGAGGCAGCCGGCTTTGGATATTTATCATGATTGCCATGAGTTGGGCAATTCGAGTGTCATTCCGGACCCTCTCATCTTGCAGTTCCTTCCTCAGTTGCTCTATCTCATTCGGGGGATCTTGTTCCTGATCTGCCGACATACTCGTTCCAGACACTGGCAATAAAGGTTGAGATAATCTTTGTCCGGGTGGTCGGATCCAATCAGGTAAGGTTTTCTTGATTCAGGACTGACAGTAAAGCAAAAAGTCAAACTCAGATTGTGCCCCCTGGTTTTATTGAAGAAAATGTCATGCATGTGTCGTCGCATCGTGTCGTCCTAAGATCTAGACTACCGGTCTCGGTCTCACTTAAGACATTGCACGGATGTGTGAAACAACAACCACAGGTAAGTCGTGACAGGCAGGTTAAATTCCAATCGTCGTGGAATCAGAGCCAATCTCCTTATAGACCATCCGAGACAGAGCAATAAGGTTGTTGAAATCCGGATACAAATGCACTTAAGGCTAGACCGAAACACGGGGAGCCGTTCGAGCACGGCAAACACTGGAGGTATCTCAAACTCCAAGGACTTAAAGTCTCCTAGACTGCATCCTATCCTAAGGACTCTGCTACCAGTCTCGGTCTCACTTAAGGCATTGCACGGATGTGCGAAACAACAACCACGGGTAGGTCGTGACAGGCAGGTTAAATTCCAATCGCCGTGGAATCAGAGCCAATCTCCTTATAGACCATCCGAGACAGAGCAATAAGGTTGTTGAAATCCGGATACAGATGCACTTAAGGCTAGCCCGAAACACGGGGAGCCGTTCGAGCACGGCAAACACTGGAGGTATCTCAAACTCCATGGACTTAAAGTCTCCTAGACTGCATTCGACAGCTTTGGAAGATTGCCCCAATCCTCAAGTTTTCTTTTAAGTGATAAGTCCTTGATATCGGATGATCGGATTTGGGAAATTCTGATCCACACGAATTCCGACAATGATCTAAGATCAGATGCCTAAGGGCGATTAACCCTCCTCGGGCCAATGTCCCTTAAACCTGTTTAGATCAGTGTTAGGAATTTGATGATCCAAATTTTCCCACGTCCAGTCATCCTAAAGGTTAACTTGTAAGAACAACGCGCATATGGGATGCACGACTCATCATCGGGCCGAGGCAACCTTCTACTAACTGCCGAGGCACTAAAACTAAACGGGATATCTACACAGAATATCTATACAAACGACACTCGCGACGACTATATACAAAGCAAATGCATGAATGCAACATGGCATGGCGAGGAAAAGCAGTAACACATAGCACGTAACAAGATGGACCATGTAAACTTAACACATTGGTTGGTTATCTAACGTGGGGTTCTATGGTTAACTAAATGCAAATGCCGGTTTTGGTCACTGAGGGTACCCCGGACTCAAAATCAAAACCGCCTCCTACCGTTAAAAACGATAGTGACGATGTGATTTATCACGGTCGAGGGTTGCTGGGCATTTCGGGATTCCCTGTCACCGGCAAGCCGGGCAGGATTGCCAAAACACACCAGCGGGGCTAAGAACGATGCAAATGCAATGCAAAAATTAAATTTCAAACATTTGAAAAATCCCACAAAACATCTTTCGAATTAAACCCACTTTGATTAACACATATTTCAATAAAATTACACAAGTGTAATAAAAATTGCACAAGTGTAATTAAATAAAATATATATTAACCAATATTCCCCAGCAGAGTCGCCAGCTTGTGGACGGCCCACTGGAAAACGGTGCGTTTTCGCGTTTGAAATGATTGTGATTGTTAGAGTCGCCACCCGGATTTGAGGTCCGAACCCGAGAAACCGATAAAAAATATGACTCGTTTGCCCATTTGAAAAAGACTTTACTGATCATGGCGGAACCAAAGATTTCTCGGATTCGGGGGTTTGGTTACGAGAGGGGAAGGGTTTTACGGCACCTCTCTCGCCCGGTCCATGAACCGGTCTCTACTCAACATTTTGTGGGATTTTGAAAATATTTGAAATTCGATTTTAAACACGAAATGGGGGATACGGGAATGGCAAACACGTAAATGAATATTAAAACACCAACTAAGTGATGGTGGATGCTTGTGCGAAGTGTACAATGCGATGACAGAATGGTATAAACAAAGAAAATAACAATGAAGGAGAAAAATATAATTTAAAACACCATTTTGAACAAAATTATTTGTCTTTCCGACACTATTTGCATGTTTTGGAGGGTTTTGATATAGAAATGAGAAGAACATAAAACTACAAAGTTTTAGCCCTTCAAATTATCTACGTTTTGATATATAATACGTTGAAAACGGAGTTCGGAGTAAAACGTTATGGCTGAAACACTGTGACTGACTTTCTGCTGGGGTTTGAGCGCTCAAAGTGGATTGAGCGCTCAAGGGTAAGGCCTTGAGCGCTCAAGCCACTTCCAGGTCGCCAAATTCTGCTATAACATGACATTGGATGATCAAACAACCCCAAATCAATGATTATACTTTATTTTCCCGAAACTGGACAGAAACATGGACTTTGAAGAATTTTGGAAAGTGAATACCAAAATAACAAGTTTTAAAAATGCTTTTCTTGATACTTTTCAGACCTTGTAGGCTCATTTCAAGTATGAGGAACTTGAATGAGCCCACTGGTCTCCCTCAGCAAGACCAAAACAGTGATTTTCACATGATTTTCTACCTTTTCGGCTATGATCAAGGCTTGAACTTGTGGTTTGATGAATGGATGGGTAGTGGCTGTGTTTATGGGCTATAGATGAAGTATTTTGGACAGAGCAGTGTGAGTGTAGGGCTGATTGAGTGATTGATTGAGTGGATGATGGAGGATTTGAGCTTAAAATGGTGATTTTGGCTTGGATGAGGTGGGTTTTGATGGAAGAGCTAGGTTTGGACGAAATTGATGGAGTGTATGGGCTGTAAATGGCTTATTAGAGTGAGAGAGGGGCTGTTGTAGTTGGTTTCTCAAAGACCCATGTGTTGTAGGCCTTTTAAAGAAGGTTTTTGGGTGTTTTGGAGGTTGAAGATGACGGAGGATGGTGGCTATGGAGGAGAGAGAGGCTAAAACGTGATTGAAGTGATGAGAGAGAGTGGGTTTGATCTGATGGGGGGAGAAAATGGCAGTAGGGGCAGCCAAGCTTGTGTTGAGGTCACGTGACTGTAGCACAAGACATAGTTTGTTATCAATTACATTCAACGTATAGAATTCAAATGTAATTACAAATTCATTTTTCATAACGATCGATCAAAGTTGTTAGGATTTCACGTCTCGATGATACCATCTTTTTCATCGAAATCGGAGATCATTAGATAACGGTGACTGCACGATCAGTTCAAATTTAATGCATCTCAAGGCATTATTGACTTATAGCGGACTCCGCCTGAGAACGGTGATTGCGCAATCATAGCACCACCTGAGTGTTTTTTCGGAAATCGAACCCGTCTATCATTTACCTATTATGGAATACTTCATTTATACCCACAATAAACTTGATTGCGTATCGATGGACATTTAACCGGACAAAAAATATCATTCAATTTTTATTGAGATCAAGGAGCTTTCTAAATTCGACCAGGAGCTTTCTAAACTTGATCGATCCAATTTTTAACGAGAATGAATAAATTAATTGCCATAACAAAATCAATGGTTTCAATCATCACGATTGTTCAACGGTCATGCCTATACTATACATTCAAGTACAACGTAAGACTTAAGTTGTTATAAATTACATCTAGATTCTAGATTTTTAAGGTCATTAACAAGTCAATTCTTACAACAGTCGATCTAAACCATTAGGGCTTTACGTCGCATTATCACAAAAATCAGAGATCATCGAATATCGACAACCGCATGATCTAATAACATTTAATGCACCCCGAGGCATTAAAGTATTATAGTGGACTATCTTTTTCCCACGTGTGTTTTATTTTGGCAATCAGAACCATCTATTTTTTAGATATTACGAATTAGTTTATTCGTGCCATAAATAAAGTTGGTCGGATATTGGTATACATTTAATCGGACGAAAAGTATCATTCAATAAGGAAATTGTATCCCAATCATGGAGCTTTCTAAATTCGATCTAGCCACATTTTTATGAGAACGATTTAATCAATAAGCACACCAAAATCAATGGTCTCGATTTTTAAAATAGTTTGATTTATTGAGATATGATTCATATTTGTATCGAAAATTATTATTTTATTGCGACAAAATATTTTGTAGCCATATGTAATACTTTACTATAACAAAATTTTGTTCCTATATGTAAGAGTATTTTATTATGACAACATATTTTGTAGCTTATGCCTTAATTAAACTTTATTGCCACAAATATATAGTGACAAAATTATGTTGTAAGACTCAATTTCCGTCAAAGTTGTTGTGACTAACTATCGTGACAAAATTAGTATCGTCACCGGAGCTCCCCTTGTAATCTTGTTGCCACAAATGAGATTTGTAAGAATAATTAAATCTATTGTGACAAATAATTTCGTACCAAGTACATAAACTTGTTGCGAAGAAGTTTATTTTTGCCACTATAGGTAAAATCCCAACTCTTTTACAACAAAATAATTTGTAGTAATAATAATAAATTGCTGTGACAAACAGTTTCGTCATGATATATCCAAAACTTGACTTTATAGTGACAAAATCATTAAGTGGCAATATTGATTTGACTTTATAGTGGCAAACTCCATTCATAATTATTTGAATTTATTCGTATCAATTTCAATTTCTCAGTTAGTTCTTTAATTTTTTTTTGGGTAAGTAGTTCTTTAATTTAGTGAGAATTCTTATCAAAACATTATATGTATTTTAGTTTTTGATTTCAAAATTTATACTATGTCTTCTTTTTTTTTTTTTTTTTGCTCAGTTATTCTCTGTGTTCGTTTAGTAGTTTAGTTTTGGAAAAAGGTGTAATGAGTGGTGAGAGATAGAGAGAGAAATGAAGGAATGATGTAATAAAAAATAAAACTAAATTATCTGAAACACCTGGTATCAATATTTTCAAATTATTTTTCCTCATTGACTACAAGTCACTTTACCAGCTTTATGGGATTATGTGGCACACAGATCCGGCGAGTTCAATTACATTTATCTTTCTCGCGCGAGTATATATATATATATTTTTGCCAGACGATATATATTAACGGGAAAGGGGGTTAGTAATGTTAGTGAGTTAGTCAAACCAGGCCCCTCGTGGGGCTTGAACTCACGGTTCCACTGAGAAGACAGGTGAAGTTTCCAGCTGTGCTAGCGTAGAACTTCTGGCGTGAGTATACTTGCGATGCCCTTCTCTTTGGAACCCAATGGCACTTTAGTAGTTTACCATAATCTCAGGCCCAATGTTTTTATTAACCCATTAATGGAAAAAGTATTTTCCAAAACTAAATTAAAGGAAAAGTTGGAACCTACCCTTTTCCGCTCTTTTATTTTCTGTCGTCATCGCTCCAACTCCAACTACTCACACCTAATCTCAACCCTCCGATGACGATTCCAACGGTCCAGATCATCCTAGGTAGTTTCCAACCCCATATATATTTATTTTATTTTTTCTTCATTTTTCTCATAAACACCTTTGCCTCGCGATCGATAAGAAACCCTAGTCCACTTTCTCTCTCTTCCCCCCTCTCTCTCTCTCCGTCGCTTACGGTTAAAAAAGAGAGAGTAAAATTTTTAAAAAAAAACAAAAACGAAAGCACCGAAAAATCGACCAGATCAATTAGGGTTTCAAATCGAACATTTCACTCTGAGATCCAAAATCGCAAAATTGATGCCCCGTTTCGTCTGATCTTTCTCGATTCGATGTTTCCGTCGTCGTTTCATGGTCTCCGATTGAGGTACGTGCCTCGTGCATGACGTCATTTGTTTTCGTTTTCATCGATTTGGCTTGGAAAATGCATGATATCTTGTGTGTTAATTGGGATTCGTGTATGAATTTGTGGTGGATATTGAATTTTTGTTGATTTGTGGCATGTACTTGTTGTATACAGATCTTAAATTGGGTGATGAATTCGCGTGATGGGATATGAACATTGGGGGTTTTGGTTTGGGGTGGTTGGATTTAGGGTTTGTTGATGGAATATAGACAAGGCAACTCTGGTGGAACAACATCAAGGAAGTCTAAGTCGTTGGATCTTCAGAGTCTGTACAAATCAACGGGTTCAGTTGAACAGAGGGATAGAAAGAGGAAGAGTGGAGTAGTGGACGATGGGAGGGTTACCAAGAATAAGAAGAAGAGGAAGAGTAAGAGTAAGAGTAAGAGAGAGGTTTCTCTCAGTAGTTTGGAGCCTGCGGGCCAGACAAGTAGGAAAAGTTTAGACGAGACCTGTAGCGATTCAAATTCGCCCAGTTCGGGAAAGTTGCAATCGTGGTTGAGTGGGGAATTCGGTAGCAGTACTGGGTTTAACAACATTTCTCTTAATTTGGGGGATGATGGTGGTGGTGGTGCTAATGTTATTCAGATTCCCAAGCGCCGACGAGGTTTCGTTGGACGCAAGAGGGTCGAAAGCGTTAAAGTTTCGAGGTCGTTGGGGAATTTTTCCGGCATAGTTGGTGGTTCTTCCGCTGATCAAATAACCAAGTTGAATGGTGAATGGAAGAAATCTGACGAGAATGGTTTGGGGCTTGGTGATGGTGAAGTTAGTTCAGCCGATCGTATAGCTAAGTCAGATGATGATTCTGCAAGTAAAAAGATTGTTCATCCCAAGGTGAAGGGGAAGAGGGTAGTTGAATCTTCTAAGGTAGATAGGACTAGTAGGGTGGAGTCAGCTCAGCGTGCTAAAGAGGAAGATGGTCATTTGGTTGTGAATAATAAAGGTGATGCATCTTCTGGAAAGAGCCGCAGAAGTCATAGGAAAAGGACGGACCTGGCATTGGGCAGTGAAAGCCTTGCAAAGAAGGTAGAGCCTCTGGCGGATAGTTCGATATGTCATAATTCCCAAGACGAGGATGAGGAGAACCTTGAAGAGAATGCAGCGCGGATGCTCTCTTCTCGATTTGATCCAAGCTGTACTAGGGTTCCTTCAGAAAACAGATCTTTTGCTTCACCAAGGAGAAATGGGGTGTCTTTTGATGTCTCATCTGGAGATATTGCTAGCAGAACATTGCGACCAAGGAATCACATAGGGAAGGGGCTATTCAGGAAACGACGTCATTTCTATGAGATTCTTTCGAAGGACTTGGATGCATACTGGGTGTTGAACAGGAGGATCAAGATTTTTTGGCCGTTGGATGAGAGTTGGTATTATGGCCTTGTGAATGAGTATGATTCCAAAAGAGACCTTCATCATATCAAATATGACGATCGAGATGAAGAATGGATTAACCTTCAAAATGAAAGATTTAAACTCCTGGTTTTTCCCAGTGAAATTCCTCGTAAGATGGAGCCAGAAAGAGGAACTACAGAAAATAAGCATGATGACAATGGGATAAGAGACTCTGCCGCTGATGATGATAGTTTTATAGGCTGCTATACAGACTCAGAGCCCATCATCTCATGGTTGGCTCGTTCTTCTCGCCGGGTCAAATTTTCTCCTCTTAGTGTTCCAAAAAGGCGTAAAACATCACATCCATCGTCTAATTTTGTGCCTCTTGTGTTGTCTTCTAAACCTAATGATGCAAATGGCTGTTTGGAAATGGGTTTCTCAGCAAGGAATATGCATAAATCTAGTAGTTCTGCTTTGCCAGACAGATCCACTGATGCTAGCAGGGGTGAGAAGGCTGTGTTGGAAGGCAATAGTAGCTCCAAAGATAACAAATCACCTGTTGTTTATTTTAGGAGGCGGTTTCGCAAGAAAGGTGAAGCATTGTTCAATGCACCAGATTACAAGAAGGCATATGGAAGCTCCCCTCTTGCACCTGTTGTTCAAGGCTTCCGTGCTTCTGAAGTTTGTGATATTTTGCTCGGACAGATGGATTCTGAGGAGCCATTTGGGTCTGTTAGTAATTTAGGCTTGACTAATGGCTTGGTAGAATCCACAGGGTTCAGGTTTCAGTTAGGCGGCTCAGTTTCTGTCCGACGGTACCTTGGTGCGGATAACTCCTGGTTGTTCCGCATTATGCTGCTGCTTCACTATGGCACTGTTGCAATTACATGGCCTAAGATTCATCTGGAAATGCTATTTGTTGATAATTTCATTGGATTGAGGTTCCTGTTGTTTGAAGGTTGCTTGAAGCAGGCCATGAACTTTGTTTTTCTCATCCTGACAGTATTTTGTCAACCTAATCAACAGGGGAAGCATGCTGATATGCAAATACCAGTAACTTCAATCCGGTTTAAACTTTCCTGCATTGAGGATATTAGAAAGCAGCATGTATTTGCGTTCTTTAGCTTCTCCAAAGTCAAAAGGTCGAAGTGGTTGTTCCTAGATTGCGAGCTCCAGCCACATTGTTTGCTCACCAAGCAACTACCTTTGTCTGAGTGCACATACGATAACATCAAGGCGCTGGAAGGTGGTTGTAATCAGATGCACAAAAGTTCTGTTGACAGTGAGCTGTCTGCATTTGAGGTACTCCTCTCTCGGTACATTCGTTTATGTTCTTCAATAAAATAAACTAGGGAATAAGGAGAGGAAAAAAGAAGTTAATGGTTCCTTTGTGTTCTGTGACTTTTGATTCTCTCTTTCTTTCTGTCTTTTTGTTTGCTTTGTTTTTTCCTATTAAACCAAAGTGAGATTTCTGTTTGACATGGAAAAACTCTTGGACTGTCTTTTCTTGATTTTTGAGCTTTGTGATATCCATTCCTTTCATCCCCTTTCTTTATGTTCTGAATGGAAGTGTTAGGTCAGTTAAGTTGTAGCTTGGTAGCCCTGTAGGATGTTTTTGTGTGTTCTCTTTTTGCATATTAAAATTTGAGAATATAGGGTTTGCTCCTTTGTTTAAGTTTTTACTGCAGAAGTTAACTGCTTTGTGTTTCAGCATCAACAGGGATGGAGGAAGAAGTCTATGCCAGGTGTTACGAATCTTGGTGCTCTCAAAGAGTCCTCCAGTGTAGCCATTAACCAATATTCCTCAAACTCTTTTGTGAAGCATGGAAAATTTCTTCCATTTGCTCTTTCTTTTTCTGCTGCACCTACTTTCTTTATTAGTTTGCATCTCCAGCTGCTCATGGAAAATAGTGTTGCTTGCACCAGTCTTCGGGATCATGATTTGATGTATTCACATGAGCGTTCAGAAAATACATGCACTGCATTTGGCTGCACCCTAACTCAGGATTGCTCCAAAAGTGTTTCAGAAATCACTCAGTCTGATCAGGAACCTGCTGAATCAAATGGATGGTTGCTTTATCACAAACCACACTCGACTACCCGCACCATTTCAAAATGCGATGATGGTGGCTTGGTAAAATCATCTCAGGATTTCCAAAATGGCCACTTAAATATTGTTGAAACTTCTGCTTGCTTCAGTGATTCTGCAGAAAACTCACGCCACGTTCTTGTGCAATCACAGAAGTTGGGATGCAGCAGGGTAGACTTAGAGAAGTGTATTACCTCACCGGAGCCTCTGGTTGGCAAAAATAATGTGTCTGCAGGTGTGCTTGATTCCAGGTGTTCCTCTACTTTAACTGGTCTGAGTGTTGAAATTCCATTTTTGGACCAAAATGAAATGCCTGCCAATGGTAGAACTCCCAATTCTGCTCAGTCTTCGGATCTAGCTTGGAATGCGAGTGATGCCATTGGGCGCAATACCTACCCCAGGGGTCCTAGAAGTATTTGGCATCACAACAGAGAGAGCTTAAATTCTTCGTCCGGTGATGCCTCCCAGTTATGGCCCAACCGTAGGACAGACTTTATCGGCAATGGCTTTGGCAATGGACCTAAGAAGCCAAGAACTCAGGTTCATTACACTTTGCCTTCTGGAGTCTCGGAATTCAGTGCAAAGCACAAAGTGCATATCCCCAGAGTGGTTCCTTCCAAACGGATCAGGAAAGCTAATGAGAAGCGGACATTAGATGATTCTAGAAATTCTAATAGACGAAACCTGGAGTTTTTGGCTTGTGATGCCAATGTGTTGGTTACAAATGGGGACAATGGGGACAGAGGGTGGAGAGAATGTGGGGCAAGGATTGTGTTGGAGCTTGCGGATCACAATGAATGGAGACTTGCAGTAAAATTCTCCGGAACTACTAAGTATTCGTACAAAGCACATCAGTTTCTGCAGCCTGGTCAACCTAATCGTTACACACATGCTATGACGTGGAAAGGAGAAAAGGATTGGTGGTTGGAGTTTCCTGACAGGAGCCAGTGGATAATTTTCAAGGAGATCCATCAAGAGTGCTATAATCGGAACATTCGTGCTGCTTCAGTTAAGAACATCCCAATTCCTGGAGTTCGCCTGATAGAGGAAGGTGATGATAATGGAACAGAGTTGCCATTTGTTCGGAGCTCTCCCATGTACTTTCAGCAGGTTGAAACTGATGTTGACATGGCTATGGATCCATTACGTATCTTATATGACATGGATAGTGATGATGAGCAGTGGATTTCAGAAAATCAATATTCTTCACGTGATCATGGAAGTAAAGGTGAAGAGATCTCTGAAGAGTTGTTTGAGAAAACGATGGACGCGCTTGAGAAAGTTGCATATGCCGAACAACGTGATCACTTTACTGCTGATGAAATGGAGAACTTCATGGGTGGAGTTGCGCCTTTGGAAGTAATTAAATTGATCTATGACCATTGGCGACTGAAGAGGCAAAGAAAAGGGATGCCATTAATTCGTCATCTGCAGGTACCTTTGATTTACTTGCCACTTTGCCAGTTAAATTCTTCGTTCCTATTTCTTTGTGAATGAGTATTGATTATCTAGATGGCAAATGATCTCACTATAGTTTTGGTGGGTTTTTGATAGTTCAGCACCTAAGATGCCTACTCCAATCTAGATGGCACATGATCTCGATTCCATAAGTGGTTTGATATATTGCGTTCTATTCATTTGTCCTTGCCACTTATGGCAGAGAAGTACTGTGTGACTTTGTTGTCAAATTATGCTTCGAAGAATCAATCATGTTTTCTTCTTCACTATTGCTATAGTGAATACCTAAAATAGATGCCTAATTCAATTAAAAGTGTGCTATTTTGGTGGGTTTTTGATAGTTCAGCACCTAAGATGCCTACTCCAATCTAGATGGCACATGATCTCGATTCCATAAGTGGTTTGATATATTGCTTTCTATTCATTTCTCCTTGCCACTTATGGCAGAGAAGTACTGTGTGACATTGTTGTCAAATTATGCTTCGAAGAATCAATCATGTTTTCTTCTTCACTATTGCTATAGTGAATACCTAAAATAGATGCCTAATTCAATTAAAAGTGTGCTATTTAGAGTTTTAGACTGCAAAGCTGTAGAATAACAAGGGAATGGATAAGTGCTTTTGTGGATTAAGGTAGTGCATGGAAGTGGTTGATGGCTAATCTAGAGAATGGGTTCAACTATAAGATTGAAGATAGAAATAAGAAAGTTCTTTGTTATTGGCGTATGTTTAGCATTTTGTGTAGCATATTAGAAAGCAATGTCATTTCTACGTGTCTTCTAGGCTGGATTGATGGATTCTATGTAGCACCGACACGGACACGCGACACAACATTGACACTCAGACATGCAAATTTCAAAAAATAGAGGACACGACACGTTGGGGATATGTTTTATAAAATATTTATTTATTATTCAGTTGTATGGATTAAAAAGGCTCTACTTTTAAATATGTAACAGCATGTATACCTTCAATTTTATGTATCATTACATCATTCATGAAAGTACTCCAAAAAAAGGCGTTCCACCATCTATTTGTCCCTATAATTAATAAACTATAACATGTCAAACATGCAAAAAAAGGACATTTTATCGAAATCGTGCGATTTGCGAACCAAATCGTGCGATTCATTTCCAAGCATAGTTATCGAAATCGTGCGATTCGCGATTCAAATTGTATGATTCGAATCGTACGATTTGGTTCGATTCGGGGTGTTTTCGATACGAACCGATGCTATGAATTGCAGGTGTAGTAGAATCGTACACTGAATCGCTGTATCGTGACTTGAATAGGAGAATCGTAAGGCGAATTGTAAGAATTGTACGATTCAGTTCGATTTTAAACCCATGCCTTGCATGTGGGCCAAAATGAAATAATTGATAAATTGCGGGGTTTTGTTTAATTTTTCTGGCATATAAAGGGTTGACTCTCTTTTCAGAAGCTTCCATAGCACTTTTCAAAAGATTGTAATCGAAAAAAGTTAGGGTTTTGCACTTGGTGTGAAGGCCACGACCCACATCCCTTGCTGTAAAAGCAAGTGTCTTGCCTATGTAGACCACTTTATCATCTATTTATCTTCTTAGACATTACTTTTATTGATTCCAACTTGAAGTCTACATTTTTTATACATTTTTTAAAAAATGACCGAATTGGACCGATTCACGATTCGCAACCATACCATTTCGATTCTCTATTCGATTCAAGATTTGACAACTATGTTTCCAAGCTTTAACAAGTGTCTATTATAATGTTAAACACCCCCGGCATATATTGCGAGTGTCTTGAGAGTGGCCAAAGCATTTTTTAGAGTGTCCCATGAGTGTCTCGAGCAAATAATGTTGGGAGAAAATAGGACACTTTGGATTTGGGTGGCGGACACGTGTCCGGAGAGTGTCGATGACCAACAAGTGTCCGCCACCGGTACGTGGCTTCCGACGAAGTGTCCGTGCTACGTAGGATGGATTGAAGCCAATGGAAATGGCGGCAATTTATGATGTTGCATTTGAATAAAACCCTTGTATGTAGCCAACTGGTAAATTTATGAACAGGTATTTATGAATGGTACAAGTGACTTGCAATCCACTACAATGAGAAATGAATGATATGGGCGTCTCGAGTAATAACCCAGAAAGCTTGAACTATAGATTACGAGAGCGTTGAGCTTCCTTAATTTTCATAAGTATATAAGTGACATCATCGTGAGAAGTGCTGTTTGAAAAAAATTCCTAAGAAGTTGCGAAAGTGGCAACTTCCCATAGGTCGCAAGGTGATGAAGGTTATATGAATTTGAATTAAGTATGATCTCTCTTGAATAAAGTTTGACATACAAGAAGTTTTGTTGCTTAAAAGAAGCTGGTGTACAAAAAGTATGACATCATGAA
This sequence comes from Vaccinium vitis-idaea, assembly GCA_963854785.1. NCBI lineage: Eukaryota > Viridiplantae > Streptophyta > Magnoliopsida > Ericales > Ericaceae > Vaccinium > Vaccinium vitis-idaea. The sequence goes on from OY978222.1 coordinate 19,653,051, forward strand.
ACTGAAATGAGAACTCTACTTTCCGAAAGTAAATAGGAATATCAGGGTATAAAAAAAGGTCATGTAGCACTTTCAAAAATAGAAACAAATGGGGGAAAAGATTTAGATTTTGATAATCATGTTAACCAGATGGTATTTTGACTTGTTCAGAATGCGCGATAAGTTTGGAAGAGATGAGATTTGGGTCTAGGGCTAAATGGCTAGAGAGGGACAGTAATAGACAGCTGAGGCTTTAAAGTTTAAACCTATGACTTATACAACATTAGTATATCTTGTATTCCCCCTCCCTACCTGATAGCTATTCCCCTCCCCCTAACAGACAGGACACATTGAACATCTCCCATGCCCACCACCAGACCATCCCCCATCAAAAAATCTCATTACAACCTCAATGAGAACATTAAGCTTCCATAGCCCAATCTCTGATGAGCCCCAATCATAATTGTAAATTGGCAAGTTCATGATATGTACAAGGTTGACATTATTTATCTTCGGAAAGATGCTTTAGAATTGTGCAGTTCGCTTGTATTGTATGTTGGGAACTTGGGATCCTATTCAGGGGTGGCATATTTTGTGGGCGGCATGTTTATTTGCCTGTCAGTTGGTTTTATCCTTTCACCATACGTTAGGTGGTAGACTTTCGTTTAAAATGCAATTGAGGAAGTGGTGGAACAATTGGCTTCCTTTTCGCTACCAGCTGATCCTGAGACCTATCCCCATAATCTAATTCTTGGATCTTGTTTGTGATAAACAGAAATATATTTGTTTAGTTGTAGATTTTTACTTTCTTCTAATTCAATGCATGCTAAACAACTACAATATCTGATTATTTATTTAGCTGGATGTATCCTCTTTTATTTTTTATTTTTCTGTTTTCATTTTCCATCGGTGTCTACTTTGTTGTGCTTCTGCCTTCAGACCTTATACCACATGATTTGGTTTACCATTGTGAAAAATCTATCACATCTGTGGTTCAGGGAGGAATTGACTTCGAGTTTGATAAATGCATGTTTTTTTTTTTGTTTTTTATTTTATTTTTTATTTTATTTTATTTATAAGTATTTGTCTTGAATTCTTATAGATCTACTTGTTGGCAATCGGGAGGGGTTTAAGCTGCTTTAACAGGGTTTGATCTTCTCTCCTATCATAGGGTTTGTTAATGTGATTTCCTGCTTTTCCAAGATGTCTCCTTGCCAGATATTGACTTGATAAAGCATCTTCTGCATGGCATTATTCATGCATACTGAATTCGTGCACCCTTACAATTTTTGGATCTAGTTTGTATCAAGGAACTTCTAAAAAGAATGTAAGTTGTATATATGTGAACATACATGTTATTTTACACACCCACACCTGGTTGAGCAGCCCAGTTGAGTCCTAGGACTACAAGTCCTTACCGTCACCAAGCAACCTGTTTCAGGCTTTCAGCTTCCTGTTAAGCATATTTCCTTCTGATAGTTGTTTTCACTGAGATCTGTAGTATGATGACTAAATATCTCGTGTTTTATCAGCCTCCATTGTGGGAGCGATATGAGCAGCAGGTGAAAGAGTGGGAGCATGCAATGGCCCTAGCCAACACTACCCTCCCCAACGGATGCCAGGACAAGGCTCCACCCATGGAAAAGCCACTGGTATATGCTTTCTGTTTGAAACCTCGTGGGTTGGAGCTGCCCAACAAGGGTTCAAAACAAAGGTCACATCGGAAGTTTCCAGTTTCTGGGCACAGCCATGTTTTCCTGGGTGATCATGATGGGCTTCATGCTTTTGGTAACTTCATTTGTTCCTTCTAATCTGCTACTGACTGGTGACCACTTTTTGATTCGTTTTTGGAAGATAAAATATTCTTTAGGCTTTTCCGTATTTATAATTTAATTTATCAGTTTCTGCAAATTTAGCAATTGTGATAAATTTCCCATATTTCATACTTCATAGTTTTTGGCATGGAGGTTTTATATTATGTAATGTGTTTTTGTTTTGATACTTGGGTTTGAAAAAGTGAAATGGATAATATTTCTTTACCCGGGAGGGGTTCTGGAAGAAGAGTTAGATTGCCTTATTAGTAGGATTTAAAGTTTTTTTTTCCCTTAATTTGTTTCTTTGTATCAGGGAGAAGAAATGGATTTGCTTTTGGGGATGAGAAGTCTATGTTTCAGGGAAACAGCCACGAATCTTCAGATGCTTTCCCCTTGTTTCAGCCGTTCAGAGTATTCTCACCACGGGATGCTAGTGGCTCTGGATATTTCTCATCAAGCAATGATTGGTCGGACTGGAATTATCCAAAACTTCATAGAAACAAGTCAAAGAAGATTGGGATGCTTCTATCCCCATCCCCAAACAGTCCACGGATGTTGGCCTCATACAACCAGAGAACAACAATAGGCAGGAGAAATGGGGTTCACCGGTGGAATATGGGATTGCCGGAGTGGCCAAATCAGAAGCACTACCCATCAGATGGATCTCTGAGGCAAAGCATTGAGCAATTGGACGGTCCAGATCTGGATGAGTTCAGGTTGCGAGATGCATCTGGTGCAGCACATCATGCACTAACTATGGCAAGGCTTAAGAGGGAAAATGCTCAGAGATTACTTTACAGAGCAGATTTGGCGATCCACAAGGCTGTAGTTGCACTAACCACTGCCGAGGCAATCAAGGCTTCTTTTTCTGAGGACTCTAATGGCATTGAGAAAGATGATTATATGAAATTAGAGTGAGGGTTCTTATAGGTTTTGATTTTGACAAATTTTTTTGGCTATAGCGGCTCTGGTTTTTCTTTTCTTCAATGGTGGCGGCTTTTCATCATTGGCTGTAGATTCCAAAGTGGACTTCTAACATGATGGCTGCGAGCAGTTGGAGGAGCAGAATCTGTTGCTTTGTCTGCATTGCCGTTGATCCTCCAATGCTGTAGCAGTTTCATTATCAAGGCAGTTTTGGTACAGACCAACCCGGTTCTACGTGCTAGTAATCTTTCTCCAAGCACCAAGTTTTTCTCAGGGCAACGCGGTCAGCACTTGTGCTGGTAAGGGGTGTGGAATGTTCATTGCCAGTTATTGTACAGATTTTTTTTTTCCCATTTTCCTTCCGTTGTTCCTTTTCTACCCTTAACCTTGGTTCAAATGTTTGATTTGGAAGGAGCAATTTGGCCCTAATAACAGAATGCACTCTGGAATTGAAGTACAGAATCCTAGTGAGTTAACTTTTGGAGCAGTTGCTTTATATGTACCAACCAGGGTGCTTTGACCCTTGGGAAAAGGGGAGAAAATCAATCCTGTAAGTAATTATATGTAGGATTTCCTCGGGGTTATTAGAGGCTTAGAGTTTTTGTAGCTTCTGAGGCTTTTAATTGGTTGAAGCATTTGTATACATAGTTGACGTTTTTTTTTCCTTTTGAACTCGACCTCGGTTCAAGTGTTTTATATTGAAGAAGATCCTAAATACTCCTATCACATTACGCCCGATGGAGTATTTGATTGGACTTTTGGAGCAGTTATGTTCGAATCGTGTCACCTGTAGGTACAGGAGAGGAAAATATATACTTCCAGTATAGATATTGTGTTGATCTATGAGGGTCCTTCCTGTTTGCTGGTACTAGATTTTGTGGCTTCGGAGGCTCTTGTTTAGTTGTATTATCCCCTGAGCAACAGGTGCAGTGAGGTCCGTTTCAAGATCGAGATGAGAAATGCTACGCGCCCAAAATCAAATCCCAGAAGTTCTCCCAAAAACGCGACTGACCCGCATTCCACACACGCAGAAATTCTACCCCCAAAATTAGAATTTACTTCTGCAATTTTAAGGCTCATGGTGATGGCTTCCATTATCTGTCACATGTATAAAGTTTTTACAAAATTGGGGCATAGGGATTCTGTTGTTTAAGCAATGCTGAGGGAGTCCTTTCCTTCGTGTATCAAATAGCCCAGGCACCAAATAAATACAAAAAAAAGGGGTAAGGACGAGGGCAGGCGTGGATAAGGGGGAAAGACGTGCTGAATGGGTATCCCGTAGAGCCTTACGTGATACCCGTGCGTGCCTATCACAGCCGTCCAAGTGTTACTCAATAGTTCGGATATTAAATCAACTCCTAGAGGGCAGAGTTTAACTCTTACTGGTAAGAGTTTATTTAAAATCCAGAACATTGATAATGCTTTTTGGACGGTTTTGATGCGCGACGGGTATACCATGTGTTACTCGCTCAGTACTGAAAAATCTCTCCATGTGTGGAGTTTGTTTGGTTTAGTTGTTGAGAGGTTTTTTGGGCAAGGAGTAGGAAGAAATAAATAGGGAAATGAGAGTAATAATTAGAAAGAAAATTTATTAGGGACCATGCACTGAAAAGGAATGTTTCTTGGGCTAGGTTTCCTTTCGGCTCAGTTTGGATCACAAGAATCGAGAATCTGAAATGGGTGTCCTATTCTTGGGAATGTGATTCCTGAGTGATTTCATTCAAGTGTTTTCGTTAAAATACATGAAACCTAGAAAAATAAACAAAATCCTTTTTTACAAGTTTGGTGTGATTGACCGATTCAAGCTTTGCGAATGGAAAATTTCTGTGGCTCTTCTAACATTTCAATCATTTCTTCATGAGCAATAAATTTGGACGCAATATTTGGTAGTGGGCCAGTGTCCGCTTCTAGAGAAAAATTTTGGTTCACGACTCCGCGGGTATTTCAATCTTCCAAAAGTGTTTTGAACGGTTTAGATTTTAAAGGTGAGAAAAAGGAGAGAGAAAGAGGGGAGAGAGAGAAAGGAGAGAGGGAAGGAGACGGCCGAGATGTGTGCTCAAGCACCACGTTAAATTTCAAGTATGACATTTAAATTTCACAATAACACACATCATATTTGTAAAGCAAATTAAAAGAAATTTTGAAATGCATTTATAGAAAAGTAGAGTGCAAAATATCATTCTTCAAACACAAATATATTTGTACACACCAAAAATTGTTTGGTTAAACGAAAATCAATAGACCATGCTCGAACGACCCAGCATGCCCTAAGCTACAACTTCAAGTAGGCCATTTTGTCGTAAGCTTACAGAAAATTCAACATAATAAAGCATAAAAGTATTCTGAAGTTCGTAGAATAACCTCAAAAAAATTCATATAATGGTCCAACTTATGATCTTTTTTCCCTGACTTTCTACTTCTCACTTCTTCTTTTGCTTCTACAATTAATTACCGAACAAATCCCTTTGTTTTGAGGCGGTCATGATGGATTTTCATATGTCGCGCTCTCAATTTTCAAGACAATAAATATATCTTTTTTCTGAAATAAGAAATACAATACTTTATAAATTTATTTCCAAAAGCCTCACCACAATATTCCAAGTCCATAACCAATCTATGATAGGTACCCGTTTCCCATAAGAAAGCTTGAATAAAAATAGAGTTATTTATCGAAATGGTCCCTTTAGTTTAACCCGTGTTTCGATTTCGTCCCTCATGTTTCAATTTCACTCTAATTGACCCTGTAGTTTCAATTTTGCTCGAATTTCGTCCAATTGATAACAAACGTTAGCTAAATTGACGGAAAACCCAATTTGGGGCTTTTTTTAGGGACAAACCTGTCATTTCCCCTCCCCTCCTTCCCAATACAAAAACCCTAACTCCTCCTACCCCTTTTACAATATTATTTTCATTTGAGGGAGAGAGAGAGAGAGAGAGAGAGAGAGAGAGAGAGAGAGAGAGAGAGAGAGAGAGAGAGAGAGAGAGAGAGAGAGAGAGAGAGAGAGAGAAGGCTGCTCTGTACGATCAACCCAACATCGAATATCAACCTCTCTCGACTTGCTCTTCAAGCACCACACGAATAGGGGTATTAGGAGGATAATCAACTTCGAATGTTGCCGAATTCTTGTAAAAATTAACACCCTTCTGCGTAGTAAACCGATGCTCATACGAAAACGAAGGCGAAAGCGAGTATATGGTCTGCGACGATGGCATAAAATTCAGTAGCAGAATCGGTATAACAGGAATCAATGGAAACCAATTCCTTGCAAATCCAACAGACCCATTGTTGCCAGTTCTCGGCCCCATTCTAGTTCCAAAGCAAAATGTACTCAAACATTGAAATTCCTTGGACACTGCGTTGAATGACTCCTCACACCCAGAGCCTTGTTCTAATCAGGATGAACCTTCAACGAAAGCTTCCAATATGCTTTTCGGACATCCTCAACCGTACAACTCTTTTCTAATCCCAATATCTCGTAGCAATCCTTCTTCTTCTTAATCTCTCTTACAATTGATATTCGTTCCGCTGTATAGGCCATTGACGTAGTTGATGCGGACAAAGATGGGCCAGTTGGTTTTTTGCCCTCAGATGAAAATAATACTATAAAAGGGGTAGGAAGAGTTAGGGTTTTGGTATTGGGAAGGAGGGGAGAGGAAATGACAGGTCTGTCCCTAAAAAAAGCCCCAAATTGGGTTTTCCGTCAATTTAGCTAACGTCCGTTATCAATTGGACGAAATTCGAGCAAAATTGAAACTACAAGGTCAATTAGAGTGAAATTGAAACATGAGGGACGAAATCGAGACATGGGTTAAACTAGAGGGACCATTTCGATAAATAACCCATAAAAATATTAAGGCTCTGTTCGTTTCCCAGTTTGGTTTTAGTTTTAGTTTTGATGACATCATCATTTTTCTCTTTTCTCTCTCTATCTCTCTCCACTCATTACACCTGATGACATCATCAAAACTAAACTAAACTATCTAACCAAACATAGCCTAAGTTATTACGATCATCCGAGTCAAAATGAGAGAGAAATAAAAGAATTACATTTTCATGTACCAAAATAAAGTTTCATGAGATGAACATATAACTCCTCTTTGTACGCTCAAAACCAAATCATGCGTTCCAAGCACGCCAAATCATGCTCCGTGAGTTGTACCTGAAATGATAGGGTGAGCTACACTAGCCCAATAGAAAAATCTTCTACCTATATGCAAATGAAATGACATGAGCACGAAGAGTATTACGGAAAGTAAAGCAATCAACAAGTAAGGGACATTAAGATGTGATCAAGTTTAGAACCGAAGTGTATCGTGTCTTAAAAACCTCTTTTTCCCAAGTTCACGTATCAACCTAAGTCATTTCGTATCTTGTGAACTTTTCATTTCAAGTCCATCATTTTCAATTTCGTAATACTCGGGAATTTTGGGACCTGTTTTCCCCTGCCGAGATTCTTGGGCCATGTAACCCCTGTCGAGCATTTGAGACGTCTCCCTATGACCTCATAGTCCTCTGCCGAGATTCATGGTCTCGTAACCCCTGTCGAGATTCATGGGCCTCGTAACCCATGGCTAGGGATACACCGAATGGTGACCTATTAACAACAATCCAACTATAAGCCAATTACTTCTCATTTTCTCAAAAACGACCAGGTGTCTTTCATACCGTTCTTAAATGCGTTAACGTTTTCATTGCACAACATTTGGACGTGTCAAAGTGTCTATAAAATATTGTGTTTCATCGCACATTGACATTAAATGACGGTGCAATTCAATAATCCAATTTTAGAAGTCCAACAAGTTGTGAAAGGTTACCAAAGTGAAATATCAAGTTTCACGACGACGAAACTATGCAATCAGGGACCAGGGAAGGCTACAATCGTAAAACAAAACCCGAGACACAAACTGTCAAAATCGTGCAGACGAAAAAACCATAGAGCAGCAAACATGCACAGAAACTGCAGATTTCCAATGGATTCCACCCAAACTCAACAAATAAGGTCCAAACCCAGAATTTTTATGCTATCAATAATCAAAATAGACATGGGGAGTGATAAATTTCAATCAACCAAGGGGATTAAATAACCAATGTCAAGATTCATCATGGATTCAAATCAAAACCCTTAGAAAAAGGATGGGTTTTCAACACAATTAAGGGAGGCATGATCAAACTAGGAATATATGCTACAAGTCAACCATTAACACATAGAAAAAGAATAAGGAGATTCCTACCTCAAGTGTGTGAGCTCCAACAAGAAGCTTAAATTCAAACCCTAGATTTTCCCCAAACCGAAATCCAGCAAGTCTTCAGCTCCACCAAGCTTTTATACGTGAATACCCGGTCTAGATGGCATGGGTACGAAGGATTTGTGTAGGATCTATGAGGGTTTTGAGTGTAGTTGAGAGATTTCAGTGTGGAAGGTGAAGAAATTTGTGAGAAAGAAGAGGGGGCCAGCCTTGAAGGGATGGAGAGAAATGAAACTCTCCCCACTTGCTTATATAGTGTAAATTGCAATGCACACCCTTCCATTAACCAAAGTGCTACCAACATGTCCAAATCAAATAATTTTTTTACATTGACCCACATTCCAACACTTAAATGTAATTATATAAATTTCCCTATTTTTAATTTTGAAAAATCTCGTGAAATTATGGGCCTTCTCATCATAGCTAGCGTTTGCGCAGGAGAAAAAGAAAAAAACGGAAATCAAGAACAACCAAGCAGGGACACTTCAATGGAAGATCATCAAAACAGAGGTGCAATTATTGATAACAAAAAACTACTTTTAGATTTTGAAACTTGTCCCTTGGGTAATCCATGTATTCTCTCTCTCTCTCTCTCTCTTCTTTGGGTTTTGCTAACGTTAAGCACGCAAAAAAAAAAAAAAAAACACGTTCCAATACATCTTTTGCATTTTTCAATACACTTTCACATATTTCTATATACTTTTCACACATTTTAATACACTTTTTCAACCTTAACGTGTATCTATTGGGTACACCTTAGTATTTTCCTTTTTCTTTGCTCTCTATTTTAAAAGTTACATGTGTATTTATTAGCATTGACATTAATATTATCTTGTGTTTTCGAAGTAGATGAGGTGAGAAACCAAAAAAATAAAAATAAAAATTAAATACAACCGTTACAGAAACACATGTGGTATCACTGTTTACTCATTTACTCATGAAAAAGGGGATTATGCATTGCACCTATCTTTTGTTTTTTCTATCCCTATGCAATGTTCTCAAATGTTCTAGTCCCTGACTAGTCGCACGAAGGGATCATCAGTCAATTTTCACTTTTTCAATAAGTATTTCCCCCCATCCACAATTTTTTTTTTTACTTTAGTTTTAATTCTTTTTCTTTTTTTTTTTATACTTTGGGGCAGTTAATTAGACATCCCATAACAATATTTTTCTTAGGATGCCATCCTATGGGTTTTGAATCTTTATGATTCCATCCTGTAATTTTAAAAAAACCCAAAAAACCCTTGAACATATTTTAGACTCTTGAATTTCCTATATTATATCAATGAAAATTAAAGAATATTTTTGTAACGTCCTAAAACCATCCCATATCCCAGGCCGTTAGCAACCATTCCCTATTTTCCCGTGAGAATAACTTTACCAAACTAAACCTCCAAAACCCTTCCTTATCTTAGCAAAATTCAAACCGATTTCATCCCATTTTCCATCCTAATACCCATCCCATTCCTCTTCAATCCCAGATTTTACGCTACCAAACCCACCATACCACATATCGGCAACATCCCACCATCCCATTCAGAGATTTACGGAAAACCCATCTTGCAAAGGACAGAGAAAACGAAGCTTCTTACGGCGGCGACTCCAGTCGGAAAACACAGTGACGAATCCTAACCGGTGGATGAGGAGAAGGCCCAGTCATGGCTTGTAAGTTTTCTACTCGGTATTACAGTCCTCCATGTTTTTTTTTTGGGTTTCATGAACTGCCTTGATTTATTTGCATTACGTGGTTTTTTTTACAATGATTTTCATGGATTTTGGAGAGTATAGATGTTAATCATGGCTGAAAGTCTTTTTCCGATCCAACGTCGTTTATGGTGTTTGAGTTTTGCTAGCCTGTAGTGTTTTTTACAAACCCATTTAGTGGGTTTTGAGGGTGTGAGATAATACAATATAGATTTGGGAAACATTGAAACATGTTTATTGTACCCAATTATTCTGGATTTTACCGAGTAATGTTGTGGTTTATTAGTACAAAGTAGTGTTTTATTTGTTTCCCATGATAAATTTATTGTCAGAAATAGTTGTGGTAAACTACTTTAGCATGTTTTAATGGTTTTTTACGCTGTTAGACACGAAGTGGACGCTCCACGGGAAAATGGTATACCAATAATCCACCATTTTCAAAGGGTGATGTGATAAAAGTAGTTATGACACTTCCATTTCTCGTAATGTTTTAAAATTTTTATGATGTATCATCTTGCCATGATTTCTGTACAAAATATCTTTAACCATAAACTAAACATGGGTTATTGGTATTCCATTTTCAAGGAGTACTGAATAGATGGCATATGATTTTATTTTTTTAAAGAAACTGAAAGCATGGGGTTGATTGTTTGTTTGTATACCTTTTATAATTATTATGGGCAACCAAATTTGGAAAATTTGTGATGGTGGAGCAATGATCCATGATCACTATTTGAACTAGTATCCAACCAATTATGAATGCGTCACTATTAGATGTGCTGTTATATTGACTCACCATTGTTTTGGGGTAAAGATTGTTAAAAATATGGTGAATCAATGTACTATGTTTATTCTATGAAACAAACTCAAATATTTTAAAGATATCAAATATGGTAGAACAATAATCCACCTTCTTTAATTTAAAGCCCAGAAGGTCAATTTAGGTGAATTTGTATATGGATTATTGATGTAGCATGAGTTAAGGTGTAAGTATTTGACATGGTTTAATGACTTGTCATTGTTTATTAGTATGAAATTATGAGTTGTTTTACATTCTTTTGCAGGGGTTAAAACTACCGATGGAAAATCAGGTCCAAAGCTTAAAATAGTAGAACGGTCAAAGGTTGACGATGCCACTCCATTAGAATTTTTTTTGTTTAAAAAAGGTAAGCGGTATGGGTAACAAATGTGGTGAAATGGGGTATCATGATTGCTGTGTGAAAAATGACACTGGTGCATTAATGTCTGAAGATGATTTCATTTTTCATCCATCGAAATGGGCTTCATGAACTGTAATTGTATCACGAAAACAAATCCAAAAAATGGTGACATATAATACCTTTTCAATACCGAAGAAATTACTTGACGAATCGCTTGACGAATTGTTGAACTCCAACTTTCGGGAGCCCCCGGATGGCCTGATGAATTAATTTATTCCAAAATGAATGGTCGAACTGGGCAATATGTATGAGTAAACTACACTTGCTTAGGACTGGGACTAGAGCATTTGAAATTCAAATTCACCTTAGAATATGGAAATGAATCGGCTAGATTCAAAAAATGAAACAAGAAAGGAAAGGATAAAACTGATTGAGTTTTGCAAACCAAGATTTGTGGACATCTATTGGACAAGTTAATGACCTCAATCAAAGGACGTTAAACAAGAAGTCATGTGCTCCGGATTTTTTGCCCCATTAATTAGAATAAAATATAATACTAGAATATAGTATATACTAATTGAACTAATAAGGGCAAAATCGTCTGAATATCCTTTTAAAGGATGAAATCATAACTATTCAAACCTCATGGGGTGGGATCATAACGATCTTTTTGGAATAGGATGCCAAATTAAAATGTAAATGTGTATAATCTTATGTCATTTCATACTCAAACTTATGTATTTATAGGTATATGTAAACGTGTATACAAACACATCAAATGTATGTCTTTTTGTCATTCCATTAGGGCTTTGATATATTTTGTTAAAATGACGCATAACACCCTATACTTTTACTGCACAAATTAACTCTAAGATACTTCTAAATTGTACAAAATATACCCATCGATCAATCGGCCTAATTGCTGACTGATGTAAAAACACCTAATTTCTATTTAGACCTTAAAACTAAAGTGTGTGTGGTAGAGGTTCGCCTAGTGCTTAAGCGCCGACTAGGCTAACTTTTAAAACACTATAACAATGTGAGTTTTTCTTTGAATTGTAATACTGCCACGTGATATCACTGTTAATATCCAAAATTTATTGGAGAGAAGGAATTATGAACTGCACCTTTTTTTTTTTTTTTTTCTTTTTTTTCTGTAGCTAGAAAATAAGAAATGGTGTACTAACAACATGTGGCATTATTTCCACTAAAAATGCAGTTTTCATGGAAGCGTCAAAATACCAGTTGTTTCCTGTAAGAATAACAACCATGTCTCCCTAAATTTTTTTTTGGAATTTTTTACATTTTGTAATTTTTTGGATTAATCATTCGTCTTGATCCAAGGATTCTGAAAAGTATAAATATTTAGACCAAAGTTAAAAAAAAAGTTCATATAAGACAAAAAAAATACCAAAAATACTAGTAGTTAATTGGTACTTTTTTTGTCTTTGGTGATTTTTTTTTTTACTTTTAGCCATAATTTTTTAGGTTTTAGATTCTTCTCGTCGAGACGAATGATTAATTCAAAAAATATAACGTAAATCTAATAAAAATTCAGAAAAAATAAAATATTATTTAGTTCACTCGGTGACTTGTCTTCAACAAAAGTCAAAATACCAAAAATACCGGTTAGACGATTTTGACAATAGTGAAAACTTATCCAAATATTTAATAAAACAAAATGAGTAATAAATGGTCCTTAATTAAGTTGAATTCTTTGAAAGATCATAAGCATCCCCATCTACTGTAATCTACACCAACCCCCTCCATAAATGAAATCCCCAAATTCAGGTTTCTTTTGACTATAACTTAAGTTCGTCCTATTGTGCAAAACTCCATCACAAACCCAATTAAGTTCAAAGAAGGGTAGCAGTTAGGGCAGTGATGGAGTACTACAGGAGATCAAGGAATAGTAGCAGGGTTTTGGGTTTGACAATGGTGATTATGGCTGTGATGGTGGCAAAACAAGGGACAGCAGTTGGGCCAGTATATGGTTGCTGGGGAGGTTGCTACAATGGATGCATTTTGCAAAATGGGACGAAGAAAAGTCAATTTGATGATCAGAAGTTGCCTTGTTATTGGAAATGCTTGAGGTGCTGCATTTCTCACAGTGATTCTGATTTCCACTACTACTGTCAGCTTGGTTGTTCACTCAAATTGTGCACCATCTTTAGCTCCGGTATGTATCACTATCATTCTTCCATGCACCATCTTTAAATCCGAGACTTGGGAATTTGCTCCCTCCTACTAAGTCTGTGGTTCAAAACTTGTCAAGTGCTTTAATCAATTCTCCTACGTGAGATCAATCCATACGGGGCTTGCTCTGCCTTTAATGGTTCTCTCTAACGTGGGAATTGGACTCCTAGAATTAGTCGAGGTGGATAAATTAGCCTATTAATTAATCTTGAATTGTCAACATATATGTACACTCATCATATACATGCATATAGTAAATAGTAATGAATGGCGCATGCACATAGGGCCGGCCCAAGGGTTTGGAGTACTCTGAAGGTCTAGTAAAAAAAATGTGCTCTAAGAGTACAACACTTAAATATTTTTTCCAGCAACAATCACAATACGAGAAAGCCAAAACAATATAAAGTACTACTAATCATTATATAATAACAAAAAAATAACACATAAAGTCTCCAAATACATAACGCATGAGTATCACTAACCAGTAACCAAATAATCAAGATTGAGCTTTTTTTTTTTTTTTTTGTTAGGTCAAAAAGAATCCTACTCAAGTCTATTATGAAAAAATCTAAGAGTGCGCTAAAATTTTAGTCTTTTTGGAGTGCCCTAGGCCCAGGCCTCTTGGGCCGGCCCTGCATGCACAATCTGTAGTGTGTTCGTACAGTTGAGTTTAAAGTCTTTTATCGTCTCTGTTTGTGTATGAACGTTCATGTCATTTATTTTCAGGCTTAGATTATAGCTTTAGATAGTTGATTGTAACATTCTACTGTCTTTTGTTTTTTTTTACTCCCTCCGTTCTAGAAAGATTGTCCAGTCCATAAAATGAGAACTTAAAACATATACTATTTTGTAAATTAACAGAACTAATTTATCGAAAGAAACTACCGGCAAAAAAATTGAATTTGACGAAATGCATTATTTTTAAGTTCACGTTTTGCAGACTGGACAATTTGTTTGAAACGGAGGTCCTAATATTTAGGATTCGTTAGGAGTGTTTCATGTTTGATAGGTACATAACGTAATATTAATTTGTGGATTGAAGATAAAGGTTTGAAGGTTTTTCATAATCGGTGTCAGCGCTAGTTTGCGCACACCTCAATTAAACCTGGAGCCCTAAAGTTAATAATCAGGCACACCTCCGGTGGCCCCAAAGAGTTGATAACCCCTGGGTTTGAAATTTGAAGGTTGAATGCAATAAGAAAAAATTGATATTGCAGATATATGTACTGGTCTAAATTGGAGAAAAATTATGTAGGAAATCTGAAGGAGATATTGCAGCAAGAGAAGAAACTAGTCAAAGAGCATTAAACGCTCTCAAACAATATTTTGGTTGTTGGTTCTATAATAAATCCAGTAGGAGAAAATCCGGACGGTTCAGTTCTGTGTTTTTTTTTTTGTCTCTTTTCGGGAAAACTTTAATGATCAGAATCGTTGATTGTAGAGCTAGACAAGAAATTGAACAATGTAAAAAATCAAGTTAATCAAACGATAAGTTAATGATCAGAATATAATCATAAGATTCAAATGGGTTTTAGTATTTTTCTAATTCAAAGACAAAAGGTGTTTTGGAATTGTATATAATTATTGATAGTCGATGTATGTGATTCTTGGGACGATTAAGCTTCTCGAAAAGCTCTACAAAATAGAATTCTGATCATTGAATGAGTCTGAAAAGAGCCCAAGAAAGGTAAAACTGGAGGCTCCAGTTATTTTCTCCAACGGGGCGCCGTTAGCCGGCCGGTTGAAGACGGGGCATAGGATTGAAGCCTCCTCGGCTCTGCCAAGAACTAGACAGGGATTTGCTCTGTTAATTTGTAGAGCCAAGTGTGGTGTGTTGTGGTGTAGCAGGAGGCACTTCTAGACCCCTTCCTGGCTACTGGATCAATCTAGTGCTTTGGGTACTACGGGTCCTTGGCCATCCATTACAGCAGAGCCGTTTAGGCTAAAGCATAAGTTCTTTGAATCAAAGGTTAAATGAAATCTTTTTGTTTTTTTAGATTATCAAAATAGAATCGGATAGAGGAGATGGATCAATATATTAGGTTAGAGATGGATCAATGAATTAGGATATAAGGGTTTTTTTTTTTTTTTTTTTAAACAGTCATTAAATGAAAGTGACTATAATTGTAGGCCGGTTGCACTTTTTTGGTTACATTGACCTTAAGAAGGTGTAGTCCTCATTTAATTGGGAAAAATGAACTCATTCCGGCTAGGAATTCTGCGGAAAAAATAGAGTACAAGAAAACATACAAGCAATATAACACCATCATTTACTTGTCATCCTATCACCCATGTAACAATAAAATACTTCAAAGAGTCTCACCATCTAACGTAAGACCAAAATCTAACATAATTTTTTAAGTACCACATAGGTTTTATTACGTCTTAACAAAACACAATATTTCTAAGGTGATGTGTCATGTAGACACCGACACTATCGAGATAATACACTTATCCAAATATATATATAGAGTCCGGATCTAATCCGGGACTCTACCATCCGGGACTCCACCTTCCCGATATTTTTTTGACGATCCGAACCGTCCAATGTGTTCAAAAGGTGTTTTCCAAGGCCCACGCGGGAAATCTTCAAAAAAAAATACCGGGAAGGGCTTGATCCAAGCGTTTTTCGCAAAACTGTAAATATGCATTTTTTTGCGAAAAACCGCTTGGATCAAGCCCTTCCCGGTATTGTTTTTTGAAGATTTCCCGCGTGGGCCTTGGAAAACACCTTTTGAACACATTGGACGGCTCGGATCGTCAAAAAAATATCGGGAAAAGCATCAAAATGCTTCAATCCGGGATTTCCGGGATCCCGGATTGGATACTAGCCGTATATATATATATATATATATATATATATATATATATATATATATATATATATATATATATATATACAAAAAACTTCCAATCCAAACTCCCGGATTTTATTTCGTCCGGACCTCCACCTTCCAAATTTTTTTTTGAAAATCCGAACCGTTAGATGTGTTTAAAACGTGATTTTAAGGTCCAACGCGAAGATTTGGCAAAAAAAAATACCCGGAAGGGCTTGATCGGGGCAGTTTTTCATAAAACTGTTTTTATAGCGTTTTTGTGAAAAACTGCCCCGATCAAGCCCTTCCGGGTATTTTTTTTTGCCAAATCTTCGCGTTGGACCTTAAAATCACGTTTTAAACACATCTAACGGTTCGGATTTTCAAAAAAATATTGGGAAGGTGGAGGTCCGGACGTTAGGTCCGTAAAAAGGGGTTTGGATGTGAAGGGGTTCCTATATATATATATATATATATATATATATATTATTGTTTTAGGACCGGACAAATACCCTTTGTAAACTTCATAGTACTATAAAAGTTGTGTGCGTGTATATATGTATGTGTGTCATCATTATTACGGATACCATCATTTAATAATTAATGAAGTTGTTAACCCAGATGAAGTAACGACATCCAACATAATTTAATTCAACAACACCACTTAGGTTTGCTATGACCATATAGTGATTTACCGAAACAATAGTTACCAATGAGTGTGACTTTCAGGGCTCTGAAATTAGTCGAGGTGCGTGCAAGCTGACCCGAACATCTAGTTATAGAAAAAAGAAGAAGAAGAAGAAGAAAGTGTTAGTGTGACTTGGTATCCCCACTATATCCATAATCCATTATTACTTCCTCTTGAAAATATATAGATGCAAGTGAAATGAAAATAATTCCATTTCTCTGCACATGATTAACAACCATGTATTTATTCATTTTGTGTCCTACGTACATTATATTAACATGTCAACATGTTTTTTAACTGAGCAGATGGAGGGCTGATGGAAAAATGCTTAGAGAACTGCTCCGACAAAATCTGCAACACCCGCTATTAGGAAGTCTCTATAACATATATAGTGATGCATGATACAAATAAGAGAAAATTTTCACTAATCTCAATCTGTGTTGTCTTATAGACCAGACCCAAGTTAATTAGTGGAACTTTACATTAACATGAAGACATTATATCCACTACTTACTTAAGTATCTATCAATATGAGGAGAAATAATTATAAAAATCCTTGGAAGCTTTGCCTTTTCGTTTGTTTTATCGATGAATGAATCACCTACAAACAAGTTTTCTAGATTCGTGAATATATATATATATATATATATATATAGAGTCCGGATCTAATCCGGGACTCTACCATCCGGGACTCCACCTTCCCGATATTTTTTTGACGATCCGAACCGTCCAATGTGTTCAAAAGGTGTTTTCCAAGGCCCACGCGGGAAATCTTCAAAAAAAAATACCGGGAAGGGCTTGATCCAAGCGTTTTTCGCAAAACTGTAAATATGCATTTTTTTGCGAAAAACCGCTTGGATCAAGCCCTTCCCGGTATTGTTTTTTGAAGATTTCCCGCGTGGGCCTTGGAAAACACCTTTTGAACACATTGGACGGCTCGGATCGTCAAAAAAATATCGGGAAAAGCATCAAAATGCTTCAATCCGGGATTTCCGGGATCCCGGATTGGATACTAGCCGTATATATATATATATATATATATATATATATATATATATATATATATATATATATATATATATATACACGAATTATCCTATCAAGGATCCCGGATTTCCCGGATTGAAGGGTTTTTCGGTGTTTCGATGCTTTTAAAAATTATTTTTGGGAAATCCGAGCCGTCCAATGTGTTCAAAAGGTGTTTTCCAAGGTCCGTGTGGGAAATCTTCAAAAACAAATACCGGAAGGGCTTGATCCAAGCAGTTTTTCACAAAAACTGTACATTTTACAGTTTTGTGAAAACTGCTTGGATCAAGCCCTTCCCGGTATTTTTTTTTGAAGATTTCCCGCGTGGACCCTTGAAAACACCTTTTGAACACATTGGATGGCTCGGATCGTCAAAAAAATATCTGGAAGGTGGAGTCCCGGATCCGGGACTCCCGGACTAGATCGGGCCTCTATATATATATATATATATACCCAGGGCTTCTTCTCCGGACTCCCGGATTGAATTGGGCGTGTTTTTTTTGTGTTGCAAATTGTTTTGGGAAAACCCGAGCCGTCAAATGTGTTCAAAAAGTGTTTTCCAAGGTCCACGCGGGAAATCTTTAAAAAAAAATACCAAGAATGACTTGATCCAAGCAGTTTTTTGCAAAAACTGTATATTTACAGTTTTGCAAAAAAACTGCTTGGATCAAGCCCTTCCCGGTATTTGTTTTTGAAGATTTTTCACGTGGACCCTTGAAAACACCTTTTAAACACATTGGATGGTTCGGATTTCCCAAAAACAATTTTTAAAGTGAAAAAAAATACATTTTTTCTCATTTACGGGAGGTCCTTACTGAAAAATTTTCCTATATATATATATATATATATATATAATTGTTTTCCTGATTTACCACTTAGTTTAAAAGATAAAAATATTTTAAAGACATTAACTTTAAATATTCAAACTGCTGGAGCAATTACCAATATGCTCGAAGGAAGTCACTCAATTGCTTTAGTTTATCGTGTTTATTATAAGTGTATGAAAACTAATTTAAATATTCATGCCTTAGTAAAAAGTCCAAAAGATAAAACTGTACTTATACAAAGTAGCACTGCTGATGCTAATGTCCAAGTACTAAAAACAATTCAATGGAATGATATCCAGTTACCAGCCAGTTGGCTTAGTGAAAATGAAAGTTTTGGACCAAGTCATTTCCTTCCGAATAATGTTATGGACCAAGTCATGTATTTTTCCTTTTTACAAGTTTCCATAACTTCAGGATTCATCTGAATAGGTCTAGATTTTGTAGGTATTTGTTGCTCACTAAATCCTTTTATATAAGGTAAAGTTACAATGTGTTTTTTCGTATGCCAAAATGCACTGGGAAGATTAGAACAAACTTCCTTCTCTAACCTTTTTTTGAAATTTTTATCTTTTGATTTAGAAATTTATCCGTGAGCTGTTCTTCAATTCTTTTATATCTAATTTCATCTTTTAGGAATTTCAGATGT
Source organism: Vaccinium vitis-idaea (assembly GCA_963854785.1). Taxonomy (NCBI): domain Eukaryota; kingdom Viridiplantae; phylum Streptophyta; class Magnoliopsida; order Ericales; family Ericaceae; genus Vaccinium; species Vaccinium vitis-idaea. The sequence goes on from OY978222.1 coordinate 19,672,078, forward strand.
TTACTTTTTTTATTTATCCTACAAATAGATTGGGATTCAGACCAATCTTTTAATTGTTTTAATTCTCTACGTTCAGGTTTTGTTAAAAATCTAAAGGTTACTTGTTGACCTAAAGGTTTAGTAGTGATTCCTTCACTATTGGTTGTGAATGGGTAAAGTAAGCAAATAAAAGGTACACCTAAAATTACTGTATCAGTTAGATTTTGGACTAAGACAAATGAAGTTTTGAAACAAACTTTATCTTGGCAAACATGGACTTTCAGTAATTTATATTTGATACGCATTTTACTACCATTTGCAGAGCTTAACTGTTCAGTTGTCTTGTGATAATACTTTGTAGGTATGAGACCTTCTTGGATACAATTTAAATCTGCTCCAGTGTCAATGAGAGCAGTGACTTTAATTTCATAATCATTTATTACTAGTTTTACTTTAGCGTGCCATTTTTGGATGAGATCCATTTTACTTATTATATTTATCCTATTATTTCCTAGACCATTATTTTGGTGATTGTTTCTTTTAGGATTACTTTCTGAGTAGTTCTGACTATTTGTTTCTAAGGATTCATCAGACGATTGATTATTTTTCTCTATTTCTGCATCAAATTCTTCAAGGTTTTTATTTATCTTTTGTGCTATTATCTGAGTACTTAATTTTATATCATTATTTTTTAATTCAATAATATCTTGTTTGATAATGTTCACTTCTTGTTGTAGGTCTTGTAGGGTAACTTCCTTTTGTTTTTTTTTATTAAATTTAGCTATGGTAGTATTGAGATTTGCTATTGGTTTAGTATATTGGGATTTTTTACTTTTTTGTATCAGAAGTTGTTTAAATTTTTTAACATATTGCTGTTTTAACTCAGGATCTTCTATTTTACTAATTAAATCAATAAAAAAATCTTCTTCTTGTGTATCTTTAGTAAGGACATTTATATTTATATTTTGCCAATAGACATTAGTACAACCTATTGTGATTTTGTTGGGATTATCTCTAAAATTTTCTTTATTTCTAGTACGTATTTTAGAGATTAATGCATCAATTTTCTCAATATTTTGATCTTGATTTTTTATTGTGCTATTTGGTTTTTTCCATTTATTTTGTATACTAGTGTTAACTTTTTGATAATAATTTTCTAGATAATCAAAAAATTGAACTTCTGTTCTTATATCTTTCATGAATTGTTTCCAATTTTTTACTATTTCAGATGTTTGACTAGGATTATATTTACTACGAAATTCTTTTCTTTTCACTGCGTTATTTCTTGATTTAAATTCTCGAAACAATTTTTCTACATCTATAGTAAAATCTCTATGTATAGTCAGTAAACTTTTATCTATAGGATGAGGGGCAATTTCCTCAAAATCAGTTTGGGTTGGTGATCCTTGGGATGTTTCTTCATCCTCAAATTTTGACTGTGCTGAGTAACATGGTTTACTAACCTGTGAAGTTGTTTCAATTCCTTTTAACCTAACTTTTGGATCTAGCAAATTCCTATCTTGCCTAGGTATACTGATTGAACTTTCTGACCTACTAAGTTCTCTAATTTTAAGGGGAGTGTTAACTCGTTGTTGATCAAAACTAATTCTAACTGTGCCATCTAAGTATTGTTGGATATAATCTAAATCTACCGTATCATTTTGTATTCTTTGTGCAAAACTTTCATTTTCACTAAGCCAACTGGCCGGTAACTGGATATCATTCCATTGAATTGTTTTTGGTACTTGGACATTAGCATCAGCAGTGCTACTTTGTATAAGTACAGTTTTATCTTTTGGACTTTTTACTAAGGCATGAATATTTAAATTAGTTTTCATACACTTGTAATAAACACGATAAACTAAAGCAATCGAGTGACTTCCTTCGAGCATATTGGTAATTGCTCCAGCAGTTTGAATATTTAAAGTTAATGTTTTTAAAATATTTTTATCTCTTAAACTAAGTGGTAAATCAGGAAAACAATTAAAATATACTGGACCATTGTGTAGACTAGATTCCATTAAGCCTAACAAACTATCACTGTATACTGTGAATCTACTATCTCTTAAAGCTAATAGAATTGAAGAATTAAGTCCTCTTCGTGTTAAGGGTTTAACTGCAACTTGTACTAAGCCTACATGAATAAAATTATAACCTCTTTCTAGATGTTTTTTAACTGATTCTTTACTTAAAAGAGCACATCTTTCTTGTTGTTTCGTAATTGCATAAACTTGTTCTACAGTTTTTGCTACTTGATCAGTCTTAAAAGTATCTTCTAAAAAACTAGTTTTATAAATTTCTTTTACTGGGAATTTTGGTATATTCCAATTTCCTAAGTCTGTAGTACAATCTTGATATTCATGTTCTTCTTCGTTTACTATGTCTGGTATGGACGACATCGAAGCCATTGAGCTAGTTGAAGAGCTGCACCTAAATAATCTATTCATTATCTTTTTCACTTAAAAATTTCTCTTAATATTTTTTCCTGGAGTTATCTTTTTTGAGACCTAGCCTGTATACACTCATAAATTCAAGTAAGCGTCTATTTTCCATTTACTTGTCAATTTTCAGCACTATTCACATACTATTTAGCACTATTTAAGTACTATTTAGCACTATTTATTACTATTCACGTTACTATTCATTACTATTCACGTTACTATTCATTACTAAGTGCTCTGATACCATTGGGGGCGGAAGCACAGACACAGTAGAAGAGCATGCCAGAGCAGACAGACAGACAATTGAACAAGAGGAATGAAATTTACGTAACGAAAGTCTAAAAGGAAAAGAATGAAAGCGATGTGAATAGTAATGAATAGTAACGTGAATAGTAATGAATAGTAACGTGAATAGTAATGAATAGTAACGTGAATTTTAATGAATAGTAACGTGAATAGTAATAAATAGTGCTAAATAGTACTTAAATAGTGCTGAAAATTGACAAGTAAATGGAAAACAGATGCTTACTTGAATTTGATGAGTTGATTCAGAACTTCAAATCGAATACATGATTACAAGTGGTGGAAGGAAATGACTATGCTCAAAGGAGCTATCAGTGGGAAATTGAGAGAATGAAAAAGACTGACTCTCAAACTAACTCTGAAAACTACAAACTAAAAGGATCCTTTTATAACCAAAGGTCCTGAGACTACAATTATTTTACAAGTGCGGGATGACTCAGCCATGTGGACTATAATTATTTTACTTTTGACTAAAAGGGATAACTTTTCTCCAGCTTTCGGTTGAGACTTGACAGAAAGTTGATGATGTCTTTACTTTCGGTGGAGAGGTGACTGGGTAGTGACTAAAAACAGATGCTCTTTGGCTGAAGGCCAAAACTGCTTTCGGTGATCTTCGTGACTTTCTTTCAGACTTCAAAACTTCATGATAGTCTTTTTGACTTGTTGTAACCAATAACTGACTTGATGATGACTTTGCTTTCTTGATAATGACTTTTGCTGACTTGATGTTGACTTGTTGTTACCAGTAATACTCTAAAACTCATTATGCAAATTTCTAAGCAATTGAGTGACTTCCTTCGAGCATATTGGTAATTGCTCCTGCAGTTTGAATATTTAAAGTTAATGTTTTTAAAATATTTTTATCTCTTAAACTAAGTGGTAAATCAGGAAAACAATTAAAATATACTGGATCATTGTGTAGACTAGATTCCATTAATCCTAACAAACTATCACTATATATTGTGAATCTACTATCTCTTAAAGCTAACATGATTGAGGAATTAAGTCCTCTTCGTGTTAGGGGTTTAACTGCAACTTGTACTAATCCTACATGAATAAAATTATAACCTCTTTCTAGATGTTTTTTAACTGATTCTTTACTTAAAAGAGCACATCTTTCTTGTTGTTTTGTAATTGCATAAACTTGTTCTACAGTTTTTGCTACTTGATCAGTCTTAAAAGTATCTTCTAAAAAACTAGTTTTATAAATTTCTTTTACTAGGAATTTTGGTATATTCCAATTTCCTAAGTCTGTAGTACAATCTTGATATTCATGTTCTTCTTCGTTTACTATGTCTTGTATGGACGACATCGAAGCCATTGAGCTAGTTAAAGAGCTGCACCTAAATAATCTATTCATTATCTTTTTCACTTAAAAATTTCTCTTAATATTTTTTCCTGGAGTTATCTTTTTTGAGACCTAGCCTCTATACACTCATACTCAATTGGTCACCCTATCCTCATGACTGCTTCACTCTTAGGACTTACACATCTAACAGGGCTTCAAGCTTGGGTGGCCAGAGACAGGATGCTCAAACGCAGATAAAAAAGGACAAAATACTAATTGAATTTTCTAAGTTTCAAAAATAATTTACAGATTAAATTGGTTCTAACGGAAGCACAGACACAGTAGAAGAGCATGCCAGAGTAGACAGACAGACAATTGAACAAAATGAATGAAATTTACGTATCGAAAGTCTAAAAGGAAAAGAATGAAAGCGATGTGAATAGTAATGAATAGTAACGTGAATAGTAATGAATAGTAATGTGAATAGTAATAAATAGTGCTAAATAGTACTTAAATAGTGCTGAAAATTGACAAGTAAATGGAAAACAGACGATTACTTGAATTTGATGACTTGATTCAGAACTTCAAATGAAATACATGATTACAAGTGGTGGAAGGAAATGACTATGCTCAAAGGAGCTATCAGTGGGAAATTGAGAGAATTGAGAGAATGAAAAAGACTGACTCTCAAACTAACTCTGAGAGTCAGAGCCAAGTAGGTAATGAATAGTAATAAAGCTAAAGTAGGTAATTGTTGAGTTAGAACCAATTTAATCTGTAAATTATTTTTGAAACTTAGAAAATTCAATTAGTATTTTGTCCTTTTTTATTTGCGTTAGAGCATCCTGTCTCTGGCCACCCAATCTTGAAGCCTTGTTAGATGTGTAAGTCCTAAGAGTGAGGCAGTCATGAGGATAGGGTCACCAATTGGGTATGAGTGTATACAGGCTAGGTCTAAAATAAGATAACTCCAGGAAAAAATATTAAGAGAAATTTTTAAGTGAAAAAGATAATGAATAGATTATTTAGGTGCAGCTCTTCAACTAGCTCAATGGCTTTGATGTCGTCCATACTAGACATAGTAAACGAAGAAGAACATGAATATCAAGATTGTACTACAGACTTAGGAAATTGGAATATACCAAAATTCCCAGTAAAAGAAATTTATAAAACTAGTTTTTTAGAAGATACTTTTAAGACTGATCAAGTAGCAAAAATTGTAGAACAAGTTTATGCAATTAATAAACAACAAGAAAGATGTGCTCTTTTAAGTAAAGAATCAGTTAAAAAACATCTAGAAAGAGGTTATAATTTTATTCATGTAGGATTAGTACAAGTTGCAGTTAAACCCCTAACACGAAGAGGACTTAATTCCTCAATCCCGTTAGCTTTAAGAGATAGTAGATTCACAGTATATAGTGCTAGTTTGTTAGGATTAATGGAATCTAGTCTACACAATGGTCCAGTATATTTTAATTGTTTTCCTGATTTACCACTTAGTTTAAGAGATACAAATATTTTAAAAACATTAACTTTAAATATTCAAACTGCAGGAGCAATTACCAATATGCTCGAAGGAAGTCACTCAATTGCTTTAGTTTATCGTATTTATTACAAGTGTATGAAAACTAATTTAAATATTCATGCCTTAGTAAAAAGTCTAAAAGATAAAACTGTACTTATACAAAGTAGCACTGTTGATGCTAATGTCCAAGTACCAAAAACAATTCAATGGAACGATATCCAGTTACCAGCCAGTTGGCTTAGTGAAAATGAAAGTTTTCCACAAAGAATACAAAATGATACGGTAGATTTAGATTATATCCAACAATACTTAGATGGCACAGTTAGAATTAGTTTTGATCAACAACGAGTTAACACTCCCCTTAAAATTAGAGAACTTAGTAGGTCAGAAATTTCAACTAGTATACCTAGACAAGATAGGAATTTGCTAGATCCAAAAGTTAGGTTAAAAGGAATTGAAACAACTTCACAGGTTAGTAAACCATGTTATGCAACACAGTCAAAATTTGAGGATGAAGAAACATCCCAAGGATCACCAACCCAAACTGATTTCGAGGAAATTACCCCTCATCCCATAGATAAAAGTTTATTAACTATACATAGAGATTTTACTATAAATGTAGAAAAGTTGTTCCGAGAATTTAAATCAAGAAATAATGCAGTAAAAAGAAAAGAATTTCGTAATAAATATAATCCTAGTCAAACATCAGAAATAGTAGAAAATTGGAGACAATTCATGAATGATACAAGAACAAAAATTTAATTTTTTGATTATTTAGAAAATTATTATAAGAAAGTTAACACTGTAACAAAAATTAAATGGAGAACATCAGACAATAATATGATTTCTGCTAGTCACCCTCCTTTAGATTCAATTCTTATTGATTACAAAGGATCATCTATTACAGCATCCCCATTTAAATTACCAAGTGGAGAAGCTGAATTTAAGAAAATAATGGAACAAAATAATTATACTAATCAATGTCTTAAACTATAAGTAAACAATTAGATAAAATAGCAACTAAAATTGATGATGGGTCTCTTAGCAGTACTCCATCTTCTAGTAAAACCATAGAAAAACCCCTTATACGTCTTCCTGAAAAAAGAATTAAGGCAATCAACACCACAAAAAATCAGAACCAAAGTATTGAACAAATTGAAGAATTGCTAGCTAAGTTAGCCCTTAAAAAGGAATCAGAATCAACATCTTCCCAACTAGTAAAATTTAAACTAGAATCTCAAGTAACAGCAATTACAAAAGGAAAAAATCATAGCATAGATTCTAGTAGTCAAGATACTAATACATCATCTGATGAAGAAATCACACAATTAGAAAAACAATTCTCAACCCAAGAAATTAATCGTATCTATAATTCTAAAACAAGTAAGCCAAACCCTGCAAGTCTTATGAAAAATTGGTACTCCCGTCCAACTCCCCCTGATCTTCAATATGAAGAACGAAATTTAGATAACCAATTTTCTGTTTCTTCAAATAAATTATACGAATGGAATATTGATGGTTTAAGTGAACACCAAATATTAGAAAAATTAAATCATATGACAATGGTTGCTAATAGTTATTTAAGTAATTTTGATTATACTCAACCAGAAATTGTTGACCTATTAACTTCTGGTTTCACCGGAATGTTAAAATCTTGGTGGGATAAATACCTCACTAATGAGTCACGAGAAGAAATTCGAAATTCTATTCAAATGGATGAAAATGGTTTCCCAATATTTAATGAAGAAATTGGTATGGGAGAATTTGATGGAATAAATACTTTAATATATACCATAATTACACATTTTGTTGGTACACCTAGTAATATTACCTCTAGAATACATGATCAACTAAGTAACCTACACTGTCCAACACTAAGTGATTTTAGATGGTATAAAGATGTTTTCACATCTAGAGTAATGCTCCGTGATGATTGTACTAAATCATTTTGGAAAGAAAAATTCATTAACGGACTCCCAAATTTATTTGCTCACAAAATTAGAGACGTTCTTAGTCAACCAACAGGAGTAATTGAATATGATAAGTTAACTTATGGAGATATAATTAGTACTATTCAAAAAGAAGGACTCAGAATGTGCATAGATATGAAAATTAGTAAACAAGCCCAAAAAGATAGAAATAAAGCTAAATATGAATTAGGAAATTTTTGCGAACAATATGGTCTACCTCCAATAGCACCATCTAGGAGAAAGCACAAACAAATTAAGGATTTTAATAGAAATAACAAGTATTCTAAAAAAAGTAAAAAACAATTATCCAATGATAAATATTATGAAAAGCCAAAGTACCAACATAGTAAAAAACAATATACAAAAAAATATGACAAAAGTAATATTACATGTCACAATTGTGGCAAAAAAGGTCATTATAAAAATGAGTGTAAAGTTAAAGAAAAAATCAATCAATTAAAAATATCTGATTGTGATAAAAAAAACACATACTTGAAATTTTTAGAATAGAAAATTTAAGTAATTCTGATAATAATTCAGAAGAAGAGAAAATTAGTACTTCTTCAGATTATCATTCTTTTAGTGACAATTCAAGTGAAAACCAAATAGGAATAGGATGTACTGATAATTGTTGTAAAAGAATTAATGTAATCACTAAAGAAATACCAGAAGAAGATTTATTAATTGATTTAATTGGTAAAATAGAGGATTCTAAGTTAAAACAACAATATGTTAAAAAACTCAAACAAATTTTAGTACAACAAAGTAAAAAACCCCAATATACCAAACCAATAGTAAGCCTTAATGCTACTATAGATAGATTTAGTAGAAAACAAAAAGAAGTTACTTTACTAGATTTACAATATGAAATAAATCAAATTAAACAAGACATTATCAAGATAAGAGAAAATGGTAGAATATTAAAAGATAGTATAGCTGTATTACAGCTAAAACAAAGTTTTGAAAATTTTGAAGAAGAGATACATAATCAGTCATCTGACGAATCTCCAGAATTAAATAGTAAACTTTTACACAAAGATGAGTCAAATAGTGATCATAATGAGCACCAGGAAAATAATTTAGAAAATAATAGATTAAATATAATAAATCAAATAAACATCCAAAAATGGCATGCTAAAATCAAGTTAATAATTAATGATTTTGAGATTGAAGTCATTGCCCTTATTGATACTGGAGCAGATTTAAACTGCATCCAAGAAAGTTTAATACCCACTAGATATTATTAGAAAACAATCGAACAATTAAGTTCGGCAAATGGTAGTAAAATGCGTATTAAGTATAAATTACCCAAAGTCCAGGTTTGTCAAGATAAAGTTTGCTTTAAGACATCATTTGTCCTAGTACAAAATTTAACTGATAAAGTAATCTTAGGAGTACCTTTCATTTGTTTACTTTATCCTTTTACCACCAATAATGAAGGAATCACCACTAAACCTTTTGGTCAAAAAGTAATATTTAAATTTTTAACAAAACCTGAACAAGAAGAATTAACACAGTTAAAAAATTACTCTGTTTCCCCGAGTAAAAATATTTACCCTACTAATATTCTGCTTGATTGTTTTACAGATGACTTCAAACCAGCATAAAATGACTTTCGGGTGGATCACCCTACCAGTGATTCCTGATGGAACAAGTTCCAAGTTTAGAAAGTTAAGTTATCTAGATAGCATTGATGAAACCCAACAATGTCTCTTAGACAACATCTAGAGTACACGTGGGGATAATCAAAAGTTTTTAAGAAGCTTAAATAGTTTAAGTATTTACTTCCATGAGCAAAACATTAAGCAGACTAGAGAAATTATTCCCTCTAGATCTTCAGGTGGAGTTTCTTTAAACCCATCTCTAGCAAGCAGTTCAAGTACTAACTTATCTTGCGAGCATTGCAAACCAATGCCTCCAAGTAAAATTTTAGATGACAGGTGTCAACGAATCAAGGATGAAGTTGCTATCTTGCACCAACGGCAATCAAAAGCAACAAAACAAGAACATCAGTTACAAGTTTTTCTAGCCTCTCTTGTCCCACTAAAAAAACAGTCATCCCCACTGGATGATGGTGAAAGCGTGAGTGTGTCTTTCCAAAAGAAAGCAAGTAAAATTTTAGCTTTACCCAAGACTTTATCCCTTATTCCTGAGTCAATTCCTCCTTAAATAGTCTTTGATATTCAACATTTAGCTAGACAAAAAGGTCACTACTTTCAAGAATTCCTGTTTGAAAGCTTAGTCAATCTTGCTAGTCAAACAATTCCTGGTTTATCAATCACTTGGGATACCCTCTACTACAAAGATCAAGATCGAATAGAGTGTCCAAAAATTGATCCCCTTTGCAAAGAAATATCATTAGAGCGTATGGATTGCAAGTGTAATTTAATCCTTAGTATCCCCAAAGCCTGCATTGATCTTACAAATTTCCAAGACCTTTCTTTAACCTATAAAGGAGAAAAAGTTCAAATTACCCTAATGACCTTGCTAGACCAAGGATTCCTTAGACAATTAATTATTACTTCACCTGAGCAAACTGACAGAGTCACTAGGAAATTGGCAGTATGCATCAACAATATCTTCGCCAAGTATGGAGCATTGAGATGCCAAGTTTTAATAAGAAGTAAAATGCCTGAATGGACAAATTTTGGGAGCATTGTACCAGCACAACATGTTATGAACATCTCCGCAAATTGGCCATTCAACAATTTCCATGACCCAATTGTGTTAATAGGACATGAATTTCCTACTTGGATATGTCCTCAGTCAATCAGAAGGCAAATCAGACATCACCTTGCCTACTCAGTAGCAAGTCACCTTGGAGATGTTGATGATCCCATCTTTGGAAGCAGTCCTAAATTAATTTGTGAAGACCCAATTCAAAAAATCAGGTCTATTGATTTTATTCAAGAAGTCCCATTCATTTTTCATACCAAATACAAAAATTTGGTGGAATACTATCATAGTTGGATAGATGTCCATGAGTTATCAGATCAAGAGGATTTTGCCCAAGAAGATGATGGGCAAGATTTTTGGCAGAATTTGTCAGAAGGAGAAATGCAAAGTATCGACAACATGATGGAGTTTTGAAGTCAAAAAGACAATCATGAAGTTTTGAAGTCAGAAAGAAAGTCACGAAGATCACCGAAAGCAGTTTTGGTCCTCAGGCTAAAATCTAAAAGGAGCATCTGCTTTTAGTCACTAACCACTCACCTCTCTACCAAAAGTGAAGACAACAACAAATTTCAGTCATGTCTCAACCGAAAGCTGGAGAAAAGTTACCACTTTAAGTCAAAAGTAAAATAATTATAGTCCACATGGCTGAGTCATCCCGCACTTGTAAAATAATTGTAGTCTCAGGACCTTTGGTTATAAAAGGATCATTTTAGTTTGTAGTTTTCAGAGTTAGTTTGAGAGTCAGTCTTTTTCATTCTCTCAATTCTCTCAATTTCCCACTGATAGCTCCTTTGAGCATAGTCATTTCCTTCCACCACTTGTAATCATGTATTCCATTTGAAGTTCTGAATCAAGTCATCAAATTCAAGTAAGCGTCTGTTTTCCATTTACTTGTCAATTTTCAGCACTATTCACATACTATTTAGCACTATTTAAGTACTATTTAGCACTATTTATTACTATTCACGTTACTATTCATTACTATTCACATCGCTTTCATTCTTTTCCTTTTAGACTTTCGTTACGTAAATTTCATTCCTTTTGTTCAATTGTCTGTCTGTCTACTCTGGCATGCTCTTCTACTGTGTCTGTGCTTCCGCCCCCCAAATGGTATCATATATATATGTATATATATTCGGAAATCTTCTAGTCAGGGATCCCTGACTTTGCTTAAAGTCAGGACCTCACATTTCTAGATTGAATTTTGATCATCCGAACTGTCCAATTTGTTTAGAATGTATTTTTAAGGGCCCCCGATAGGAATCATGAAAAAAAAATGACCGAGAAGGGCTTGATCCAAGCATTTTTTGATAAAACCTACATATGTACAGTTTTTATCAAAAACTGCTCTGATCAAGCCCTTCCCGGTCATTTTTTTTTATAATTCCTCACAGGGACCCTCAAAATCACATTCTAAACACAAAACATATACAGTTTTGTGAAAGACTATTTGGATCAAACCCTTTCCGGTATTGTTTTTTGATGATTTCTCGCGGGAACCCTTAAAAACACGTTTTAAACACATTGGACGGTTCGGATCAAGAAAATTTGATCCGGAACTATGAGTCCCGGACTAGATCCGGACTATATATATATATATATAAAGTTCGGATATATATATATATATATATATAGGTTCCACTTCTAGTCCAGACTCCGGACCTCCGTGATCCGAGCATTTTTTTAACAATCCGATCCGTCCAATGTGTTCAGAAGGTGTTTTCAAGGGTCCACGCGAAAAATCTTCAAAAAAAAATACCGGGAAGGGCTTGATCCAAGCAGTTTTCGCAAAAAATATATATTTACAGTTTTTGCGAAAACTGCTTGGATCAAACCCTTCCCGGTATTTGTTTTTGAAGATTTCCCGCATGGACCTTTGAAAACACCTTCTGAACACATTGGACGGTTCGGATTTTCTAAAAATAATTTGCAAAACAAAAAAAATCATTTTTTCTTATTCTCGAGAGGGTTTGGACTAGAAGATTTACATATATATAGAGGCCCAATCTAGTCCGGGAGTCCGGGATCCGGGACTCCACCTTCCCAATATTTTTTTGACGATCCGAGCCGTCCAATGTGTTCAAAAGGTGTTTTCAAGGGTCCATGCGGGAAATCTTCAAAAAAAATTACCGGGAAGGGCTTGATCGAAGCAGTTTTTCGCAAAACTGTAAATGTACAATTTTTGCGAAAAACTGCTTGGATCAAGCCCTTCCCGATATTTTTTTTTTAAGATTTCCCGCGTGGACCTTGGAAAACACCTTTTGAACACATTGGACGGCTCGGATTTCCCAAAAATAATTTTTAAAAGCATCAAAACACCGAAAAACCCTTCAATCCGGGATCCTTGACAGGATAATTCGTGTATATATATATATAAAGTTCGGATATATATATATGCTGTCTCACCATTTTGTTTTCATTGATTTCCAAGTTTTGAGTTCTGATTTTATTTCATTCGTATTTTCGGTTTTATCACAAAAAGCAAACATATTTTCCAATAGGCACATGAACCATGCTTTCCTTTAAGACAAATTTAGTCACTCCAACGGTGCTTAGAGTTTTCAGACGATCGTCTCCCAGGATACAATGATCATGCATGCAGTACTACCCTCTCAACATACGAAGAACAACAGACTCTCAATATGCATGATATAGAGCGGAATTCGTGGTTGCTCAAACAAAAAGTCGTGTCCGTTCACAATGAAGAACCACATCCACTGACACTACTAACACTGAAAAGGTCCGACAAATACCCACGTCCTAAAAAAGAAACGGCAAATAAAGCATCCAAAGGAAAAACTAATATACTATCTAGAACCATCATCCCCAAGCTCTTTTAAATCTTTTACCCTATCCAAACCCGACACAACACGATGTGAGACTAAACATCATACCGTTCTTCAACCTACCCATCTATAGGAGACAATTTCTCCTTCAATATTTACTGGTTCGAAACCAATTTTCCAACAATACTTACACAAACACATTCCTATTTATATTTACTAGTTGAAGGCTCCATGCACGCATGGAGTCTCGTGCTCTTGCTTTTGTACTTTGTTTTTATTTCCTTCTGGCCAACCAACATCTTGCCCAAAAAAAAAAAAAAAACGAAGGAAGCCCATTTTCTGCTATTTATACTTCAAGGAAGTGTACAACTAAAAAACATTAACATCGGATTGTATAAGTGCTGCCTCCGACTGCCAGTTTTGAATACCAAAATTGAGCAATGCTAGATGCTTAGATACCAGAAATTCCGAAATGTACTCAAATATAGATTAAATCAATTACTTGCAACACCAATATACACAATTTATTCAAATAAAGGATACTTCTTCCTTTTCTCCCATACTCCGTGTAACTTCAGAGCGTTGATTGCTCAGGAAAATCCAATTCTACAGAAAAACCATCATCAAATTTGAATGCAATAAAAAGAAGAGCAAATAACCCATCACTATTTTTTTGAACTGAGTTCATGTATCCAATCAGCTGTTTTTCTCCACCACAAACCCATTAATGAATAATTGAATAAGATATGCGAAAGAACCTAGATATAAATGCATACATTGAATAAGTGCATACATAGAATCTACATTGAATAATTGCATACATAGAATCTAATAATGACTACATGCAATGGATTAAAATCATGTGTTTAATGCATACGTTGAACCTTCTAAAATGTGTTTAAAATCATGACTACATGCATGGAATCTACATTGAATAATTGCATACATAGAATCTACATTGAATAATTGCATACATTAAGCTATAGGTGTTAAAAGTGGATCCTTGTGAGGCTGTGTTTGGATGTGTCTTAGCATTGGGCATTCTCAGCAATTGATTCCTAGGTAATCCCATTCTTGTGCTTGGTTAATTTGGAAATTGAATTTTGGAATAAAAGCAAATTCCTTGTTCGTGTTCTTGTAGGACGGTTTTAGGGCACTTGAGTATTTCCGCATACAATAGGAATCGTGGTGGTTTTGGGTGGGGAAATAAGAATATTACTTGGAGAAGTGTGTAAAGAAGAACAAAGAGTGAGAAAATGAGAAGGAGAGAGAGAAGAGATAGAGGTGCTTCACCCTCGCAAGGGTTAGGCAGTTCTGTGAGGAAGGACTGCAGCCCAATCCCCAATTACAATGGCTTCAACCTTGTAAACTCAATTCATTAATCAACTCTCTGTTCCAAATGAAAGATTCCATCTCGATTTATAATCCACGGGAAAGACTCTTCTAATTCCTAGAACTCTAAATGAAATGAACCTAATTAATGAATACATCCAAAAAGATAAGAATGAACTTAGATATAAATGCATACATTGAACCTACCAACAATTAGATGCAAAGAACTAAAATGTGTTTAATGCATACATTGAACTTTCCAATATGTTTTTAATTAATCTAGATGAATATTAATGCAAGTTCTAAGTTCATGATGACTATTTACCTACACCAGAACAGAAAATCAAATAATGACTACATGCAATGGATTAAAATTATGTGTTTAATGCATACGTTGAACCTTCTAAAATGTGTTTAAAATCATGACTACATGCATGGAATCTACATTGAATAATTGCATACATAGAATCTACATTGAATAATTGCATACATAGAATTTACATTCAAGGGTGGAAAACGTGAATACTAATCACGGATTTGAAGCGAAAGAAAAATGGTAGGATTTCCTTTTAATATAGAAGGATATTACTATATGGTTTGTCTTGATGTATTCACAGCATAGAACAAGATTAAGCATTCTGGCCCAATTTTCTGAGCCCAAGAAGGTAATGTGCAGCCATCCCACAGAGAAAGCCCAGACCCGCGCTCGAGCCCACCAGCGAAACAGCAGTACAAAGAAGCATCACAAAGGACTCCTCCTTGGAGCCCATGTCCCTTGAACACATAGCCAGCTCTACCCCAGCAAACAACAAAAGAACCCCCAGCACCCCTACAGGAAACTGGTTCAATACCTGTTCCAAATATAAACTATGTTGTCAAACAATTTCACAAAGATCACTAGACTAAAATCTGTTGGAATTTAAAACAGATAAGAATGCAAAATAGGGCAATTAATTTAGAACCAAAAAGTGGAAAAGATAGGAATATTGAGAGGCATAATTATTTGAACTGAGTGACAACAGACCCCTACTGTGAACCCAAAATGGGATTCAAGTATTCAACCTGAGTCCAAAAAATTGATCCGAGTCGTGCACTTTGGAGAGCTCAACAACTACAACTTGTTTAGTAATAATCAAGTCGATCCGACATCAGCAACCATATGATTGAATGTAATTTGTCTTAAACTGTATTCTAGTAATTATATATGCTTACACATATGCACAATGAGGTCCATTACTGCACATGGTCGATAATTGTTCAATGGTGATAACATTTCTGTTGTAGGATCAACCTTGTCACGATCCTCACATCCATGGCCTATTTTAGGAAAACGCTGCAATACACATCCCTTATTTGAGTGTGTATGATACACACCTATAAAAGTTACGAATTCTTTATAAAAGTTACGAATTTTTTTGTAAAAGTTACAAATTTTTTTTATAAAAATTACGAGACACACCAAAATGTTACGAATCATAGAAAATGTTACAAATCATATTGCTAAAAAGTTACGAAAAACTAAAAAATATTACGATTGCCGATGAGGTGGCACAATCTGAACTATACAATAAGTTGATATGGTACACCCAAACAAGGGGTGTGTACTGTAGCCAAACAAGGGGTGTGTACAATAGGTCCCCTATTTTATATCATTGTATAAAATATCACTTAGAGCAGCTCTAGCCCATACTCAGAACCAAACTCAAATTTGAAATCTGAGTAAAAACCGTCAAAATCAAGCTCCAGTCTTTGAACCAAATCCATATCAAACTGAGTTTTACTCAAAATTTTACCCAAATCAAGGGAGAACCAAACCTGAACCCAAATTTCTATCGGCTACTTTGTGGTGGTCGGAAAGCACTCGCCGCCGTGGTCGTCGCCGGAAAGCGGTGGTTTCAGAGTCTGGTGACGGTGGACGTTGGTGGTGTGGTCGTCGTGGCAGATCTGGTTTCAGAGCTCAACGTTGGTGGTTTCAGAGCTCGACGTTCGTGGTTTCAGAGCTCGACGTTCGTGGTGGTTTTGACGTTGGTGGTGCTTTCCGACGGTGGTGGTGATAGGCGGTGGTTTCAGAGCTCGACAACGGCAATCTTGGTGACGGAGGCGATTGTTTTTCTGGTGGAGGAAGGCGGTGTGTGGCGGCGAGCGGCGGCTAGGGCTTGAAATCTGAGTAAAGGGCTGGAGAGGGTGGTATCAGATGGAGCTTTTACTCAAATTTTACTCAAATTTGAGGGAAAAAAAAGGGTATAGGGCTGGAGATGCTCTTAAGAAACACTCGTCTTACATTTGTAGAGAAAAAAATAGTAATAACGGCGCTAATATAATCAATCTTTCCCTTCCTAGGGCCTATTTTAT
Source organism: Vaccinium vitis-idaea (assembly GCA_963854785.1). Lineage (NCBI taxonomy): Eukaryota > Viridiplantae > Streptophyta > Magnoliopsida > Ericales > Ericaceae > Vaccinium > Vaccinium vitis-idaea. The sequence goes on from OY978222.1 coordinate 19,688,730, forward strand.
ATTCATTGTGTAACACCTTATGAAATTTGGTGGCCCTTAATTTTTTAAAAAATATTAGGGGTCAGAGGCAAAAGCCTTCTTCGCCTTCCCTCAAGTTATAAAAACGATCAATATAAAAAAAGTTATCATACATTGGCAAGTGGGATGAAGTCGTACCAACTCTAATATGAAAAATACACTTTCCATAAATTTTGAGGGTCTAACAATACCTTTACCTTGCTCAAAAAATAAATAAAGGGGTAAGTACCAGCCGCTCCACTTTTTGGACTAAATGCACGTCGCACTCCATTTTTTCCGGAAAAGCCCCGCCCAACTCTCTCTCTCTCTCTCTCCACCCCACCTAAACTCTAGGGTACCCTATGAAAGTGCCTAAACCACTAAAAACCCTATAATAGGAAAGTGCACCCTAAACCTAAACCCTATGGTACTCTATGAAAGTGTCTAAATCTAAACCCTAGGTATCCTATGAAAGTGCCTAAACCACTAAAAACCCTATAATAGGAAAAGCGCATCCTAAGTGCCTAAACCTCAGAAAAGAGTAATTGACCTTAATGGTAATTAAAAAAGAATGTTTGACCTTAATGGTAATAAAAATTTGTTTTTTTTACTGACCCATAATAAAACCGTAAATAAATAACAATACCTTTACCAAGGAGCTCCCCAAGACCAAGCCCAAGCCCAACTTGGCTGCACCAAGAAGGGCCACACACCCACCGCTCCTCCCCCCAAACTTGTACTGCCCAGCTAGCCCACCAGCACCATGGCAACATGGCATGGCCCCAAACCAGCACCCCACCAAATTCATCACCCCCACCGTCACCGACACCGACGTCGCCGAGAAATCCCTCCCCGGAAAAAGATCCGACGACAGCTTACACACGGCGATCACCGAGTTCAGGATCGACAAGGGCAATTGCGGAATTGTACCCTTAATAAATCCATCTTTCCATGCATGCTTCGACATCTTCACAATTTCTATCGAGGATGGCCCGAATTTAAGGCCATTAACCACTTCAGGCCCTCTTATAATTGCCAAAACTACCCCCAATAAAAATATGATAAAAGCAGAGGGGAAAGAAGCTACAATTTTCCTTAATTTTCTCCTTTTCCCAGACCTTTCTTGATCACCCAAATCACTTTCTCTCACAATTTCATCATCACCTGCACCATTGACAATTATGATGAAAATGGCACAAATAAGGGCCAAAACCAAGCCATCTAGGCCCAACCAATGCCTCTGCCCAATAGACTTGGACTTAGAAAAATCTTGTACATTTCTCATGTACTTAACTGCAGTCATGGCAAATGATAGACCCTGTGCTAATTGAATTCCCCTAACAACAGAAAGTGGTATAAACTTGTACACAAGTTGCATCAACCCTGTCACACCCAATAAAAATAAAATTGCCGCCGTCAGAATCCCGGCCGCCATCACCTCCGGTATGCCAAAATCAGGGTTGGATATCGCCACCGCAGCGATCGATTTCATCGGTTGGACCGGCATTGGGACACCGTAAATTGCACCCGTGACGATGTTGTAGAACCCGGTGAAAATCAGGGTTGTGCCAAGATTTAGGTCCTTAGCCAGGGTCAAGGCCAATACTATAGGGATGTATGTCCCCAAATCCCCCATTGCGCCATTCAATTCAGCCCATTTTGACCTGAAAATGAGATTGTTTTCAATTTTCCAGCCACGGTGGCCGGGAAACCCGACATAGGTTGTCGGGCGGTGGTTTCCGGCGGGGTTTGGGAGGTTGGGAGAGGTGGGTTTTGATGGATTTGGGAATCCATTGGAGAGAATTGCTAGAGAAGTGAAAAAAAAATGTTCTGCTTGTTACATGGTTTTATAGTGACCAAAGGCCAAAGCTATAAGGCTTAGTCAAAGGGGGCATTGGTACTGTGTGGCTTTAATTGATGAGAGGTAGTTATGAGAAGAGTGATGTGAGCCGTTTAATGTGGCGTGAGGGATCTTTTCAAGGTCAATCAAAAAATAAAAGAGTTGATTACAAAAAAACAAAAAACAAAGAATAAAATTGTAAAAGTGGATTGTGTCATTTTGATTACAAAAATCAAGACAAAAGTTGACTTGCAAAATATATATAGGGTAACAAAATTGGGATACTTTAGGAGTACTTGGGTCCGTCTTGATTATTTAGGGTGACTGAGATGCAGTGAGTGTGAGAGAGAGATACATGAGAAAACAGTGAGGATGTCATTATTGTGAGATTGAGAGTGAGCATATAATTACCATGGATTTATCTCCAGATCCCGCTCGGTGGAAGTAGGTCTGATTTGCCGAACCACATAAATTGTGTCTCGTTTTTTGCTTGATTTTACTACTTTTGTGCGTTTGGTGTGGCGTTTGGCAAAATATTTTGTTGTGCAAAACTCCCAAAATTATTTTTACTTGGACAACTGTTTCTCAATACAATGTTTTTAATAAATGATACTACAAAGTCCGTAACATATTTTCGTATTTATTACTACCGAATTTTCCAAAACAAAAAAAAAATGCTTTACTGGAGAAAGAAATGACTATTTTAATTGATACTACATTGATCCAAGTTTTCCCATTGTTTATATTGATTCCGAGGAGCAAAAACTGAAGAAAGAAAAGACAGTTTTATTTGTTTCTTTTTTAGGCCAAGAGAGATTTTTAAATGGTTGTGATTGCAGTAATGTCACCCTGCAGGTGATTAAAGAGAAGCTTTCTTGGGAATAGTATGTGGGGTGTGTGAAATCTGTTTTCATATCAGGCGCATTTATCATCTTTACAGTTGGAAATACGTATCTCCTAGCACGCCGGCTTTCTCACAACACCATTCGGTATTGGCAGTGGCGGCTCCAGGAATTTATGGAAGGGTGTTCATAAATTACCTTAAGTCCACTCGTTGATCTATTAATTAACCAATAACATATTTACAAAATCTCATATATTAGTATAAATAGTGCGGTCAAAAAATATATAACTCTATTTTGAAAAATTAACTATGAGGTGAAATGAAATGAGAACTTAATATATTAGTAACAAAAATTTAATTTTTTTTTATAGTTGTTGTATTGCATAATAAACGGTGTTTTCATAATGGAGGGAGTAAATTTTTACAGTTGTTCTAGACGAATTCTCATATTTTGTGTCAATATTTAACCGGCTTATTAATCTACTGAAACACTTTTGAAAGAAATTGTAGAGTATGCAGGGTCGACCTTTTCGATAATACTCCAATGTTTTTCTTTTGGATGACATGATGAGATTTTCAATTGTAGTTTTAAATTCGAAGGGATATTATTCAAGTTAACGGGGCTTTGCAATGTAGATGAAGTTTTTTAAAAGCTTTGCCTGTAATCTATATGTTAACTAGACAAAAAAAAAAAAAAGAGTAGTTATTGTCATGAATGCGAAATTAATAATATATTTAGATCAGCAACAATAGAGACAGAGAGAGAACGCGAGCATACATAATACTTACACCAATGGATTCTTCTTTTTCCATTATGATTGTGAGCTTTATTTGAGGTAATGTGTTAGGTGTTCAAATATAAATTACTTAGATCGATGGACTGTAATTGTTTTGTGATTGAATGTTCAATTGATTTTGGGTTGGTTGTTCAATTCGTTCTGGATTAGGTGTTCAAGACTATCAGAATAGGGTGTTCATTGATATTTGAGTTGGGCGTTCAAAGAAACGTTAACTCATAATTTATACATGTTTTCTAAGCAATTATTATTATATTTTTTTATTGGGTGTTCATTTGACCATTGAATGGTGGCTGTAGAGCCGCCCCTGGGTATTGGCATTAACACTTCTCCTGTCCCTAAAGAATTTCGTGTCAACAAGGGTCCAGTTATTTTGTCCAACGTGGCGCCATTAGCCGGGGATAGGATTGAAGCCTGCCAAGAACTAGACAGGGAATTGCTCTGTAAATTTGTAGAGCCAACTGTGGTGTGTTGTGGTGTAGCAGGAGGCTCTTTTAGGCCCCTTCCCGGCTACTGGATCAATCTAATGCTTTGGTACTACAGACCCTCGGCCATCCATTACAGCAGAGCCGTTTAGGCTAAAGCATATTTCTTAATCAAAGGTTAAATGAAATCATCAAAGGTTAAGTGAAATCTTTTTGTTTTTTAGATTATCAAAATAAAAATCGGATAGAGGAGATGGACCAATTATATTAGGGAGGAGATGGATCAATGAATTAGGATATAAGGGTTTTTTTTTTTATTTTTTATTTATTTTTATAACAGTCATTAAATGAAAGTGACTATAATTGTAGGCCGGTTGCACTTTTTTTGGTTACATTGACCTTAAAGAAGGTGTAATCCTCGTTGTGTGTTTTGGCCTAAAAAGTTGGCTGGCTTATTTTTTCGTCTTTATTTGATTTTTTTTCGTGTTTTTTAGTTTTCCATCAACTCTTTGTGTATTATTGGTTCGTCTCGGCGAGAGGAATAAAAAAAGTAAAAAATTGTGATCAAATCATAATTTTTTTTGAATAAAGTCAAAAAGACAATTTTTTACACTTTTTTCGATCTTATTCAAAAAATTGAGAGTTCTAGTCATAATCTTTTACATCTTTGGATTCCTCTCGCCGAGACGAACCAATAATACTCAAAAAATCGATGTAAAACTAACAAACACAAAAAAAAAAAAATTCAAATAAAGACAAAATAAAAAGTTAAGTTGGAAAAAATGAACTCATTCCGGCTAGGGATTCTGCTGAAAAAATAGAGTAAAAGAAAATATACAAGCATGCAATATAACACCCATGTAGTAATAAAATACCTCATAGAGTCTCACTAGGTTTAAGTAATTTTTTAAGTACCACATAGGTTTTATTATGCCTTTACGAAACACAATACTTCTAAGGTGATGTGTCATGTAGACACCGACACCATCGAGATAATACACTTATCCATATATATATAGATTATTGTTTAGGACCGGACAAATACCCTTTGTAAACTTCAGGCCATAAATTTTGTTCAATTACATAATGTTTCAAGTTCACCAAAAGAAATTGCTGAGAGTCTTGAAACTTTGTTTTAGTTTGTTTATGTTTAAGTTGTGTTAGATTATCCAACACCACCACTTAGGTTTGCTCTGACCATATAGTGATTTACCAAAACAACTGTTACCAAGTGTAAGTATGACTTCCAGGGTCCCAGAATTAGTTGAGGTGTACGCAAGTTGACCCGGATATCCGGTTATAAAAAAAGAAGTGTGAGTGCATGTGACTTGGTATTCCCACTATATCTATTATTTCTTCCTCTTGAAATAGATGCAAGTGAAATGAAAATAATTTCATGTCTCTGCCCATTAACAATCATATATTCATCATATTAACATTTTAACATGTTTTTCAACTGAGCAGATGGAGGGCTGATGGAGAAATGCTTAGAGAATTGCTCCGAAAAAATCTGCAACACCCGCTATTAGGAGGTCTCTGCACCACAGTGATGCTACAAATAAGAGAAATTTTCACTACTCTTGTCTTGCTTTATAGACCAGACCCAAGTTAATTAGTGAAACTTTACATTAACATGGAGACATTATATCCACTACTTACTTAAGTATCTATCAATATGAGGAGAAATAATTATAAAAACCCTTGGAAGCTTTGCCTTTTCGTCTGTTTTATCTATGAATTAATGAATCACATATATACGCGTTTTCTAGATTCATATATATATATGAGATGTTCTATTAAGGACTCTCTCACGGATCTCCTCCGTGAGGACCACTCCTTTTCTGATTTTCCGAACCAAATTTCGACGATCCGAACCGCTCAATGTGTTTAAAACATGTTTTCCATGGCCAACGCGAAGAATCACAAAAAAAAATACCCGAAAGGGCTTCATCCGAGCAGTTTTTCATAATAACTGTACATATATAGTTTATAGAAAAAAAACTCGAATGAAGCCCTTCAGATTTTTTTTTTTGACAAATTCTCGCGGTGACCCTTAAAAACACGTTTTAAACACATTGACCGGTTCGGATCGTCGAGATTCGACCCCGATCCATGAGGTCCGCAAATTGAGAGTTTGAGGGAGTCCTTAGTAGAATGGGATTATATATATATAACTTTGAAGATGGTTTTAATAACCTTGTTTATAGTCGCACTTCATTCTATAGTAGTTATCAAGGATGTATCTTTTTTCGGTAAAAAGGATGTATCATGAATAATGAGTATTGTGCAATTTTTAATATTGCCTGATAATTAACGACCCAAAAAAAGAAAAAACGAAACGAAGAACGAATACAGGCCATGTTCTGTGTTGAAGTGTTTTGTAGTTGTACCTAGACTTATTTATTTATTTATTTTCTTTTTCCAGACAAGTTCTTCAATATGTGCATGAATGATATTTGTCCTTTAGTGTGAGTATGGACTTCAATTTTTATATTCTCACATTACCGACCTTGCGATTTGTATCGTGGAGGGATTACTCCATTGATTAGCATTTGTTGTTAACGGGTGTGATTGATAGTAAATGCAGAAAACCCCCCTAATTTCCAGAACCAAAAAAGCCAAAAAGTCAAAAATAAAAAATGAAAAGCTGAAAAGTAGGCTCTCAAACACCCTCTAATTTCCAAAACCAACATTTGGTTTGACATGAAAACTAAATATTCAGAATGAGAAATTGGCCGGGTAACCTTCTGCTTTTGTTATTCAGAGGGTCAAGTGTTATGGTGATTAGCGATTCAATATCGATACAATGCTATATTTTTGGGTAATGCTTTGTTGGAGCATGTTGTTCCTACTTGGTGAATTTTCATAAGTCTTGTTGTACTTGGGTATATAATTGTGTGCAATGAAGTTTTGCAAATAGGTTGGTCATTTCTTACCTAGAGCAAGTCACAGACATGTAAAATTCGAATATATGGGAAACTATTGGTTCATGTTTTCCTAATATCTTGAGTGATTCTTAGTTTATAGATAGCTTTACCCCACAAGTTATTTTAAATTTTAGGTACGTATCTGACTTATTTGATACATTTGCAATAGACAAATTGCTAGGTTGTCACCCTGTTTTGGATGTGAAGAGATATGTGACCCTTGGGATTGAATCAAAAGATATGACTATTGAATTTACATCAGCAGATGTGACGGTTGGGTTTACATCAAGAGATGTGACGGTTGAGTTTAAGTTTAAGGATGTGACCCTTAAGGTGTGACCATTGGGATTATAGTAAGAGATATGACCCTTGATTTATGCCAAGAGTCGTGACCCTTGGTGAATAAGCCACACGACCATTGATTTCGATATAATTTTGTGGAGTCTAGAGTCGTTTCATATAAGAGAGTACACGAACATGTACTCTTCTTTTTCTTTTTATTTTATCAGCAGCTGAAGCAGATATTTGATAATCTGAAATATCATATACCCGGTCTCACAATTAGATTAAAATCATAGAAAAGGACAAGGTGATCAATAAGATTTAGGATGGTTTTTTTTTTTTTTTTTTTTTTTCCATTGAAACTTAAAGTGAAGTGTTTGTTTTTGGCTGGAAAAGGTTTGTCTGACTGTTTGGGGTATAATCATTGGGCTGAGCTCCAACTTTCGTGGTTGCTTGGTTCACTTTCTAGGAATGAATCTTCTGCTTGATGTATTTTGATTGTGATTAATAATATCATCTGTTATCATTTTGCAAAAAACAAAAAATCAATAAGGTATATTTTAGGAGTAATTAGGTGATCTAGGGGCTCCGTCACGTGGTGTTTCAACACTCTTATCCACATCACGTGGCGGAGTACCCAACAGTTTTTCAAATATTTTTTTTATTATGGGTTAGTTTTAGCATAACCGACACAACGCAACGCTCCAAAGTCCAAACCAAATTCTCCAAAACTGACACAACCCAACGGCTCCAATGGAAAATGCAAAACACCAACAAATAGTACATACTCCATATTTATATGGTAGAAACTGGGGGATTGATTACGAAGGGGTGATAAGTAATCTTTGATTTGGTTGGTAGTTTGTATGCATGGGTAATATATATGATTAGCTAGGTAGATATGGTGATTATCTGTTATTAGAACAATCTTGCAACAAAATTGGAGATTATAATTGATTTTTGACATGTTGTCAACATTTATAATACTATTTAAATAAAACTGAAATTTAACAACCTAAATAAATATTATGTAGACAAAGAATTTTTAAAACAATTTCTATGAATGCAATACCGCAGATTATGTATTTTGTTAGTGTCACAAATAAAAAAAGTAACTTAAAACCCTAAACAAAACCATCACGCTCACGCCTAAGCATATTACACTGCCATGATTGCTTTACCGGTTCCTGTTCGGTAAGGGGTTTTAGTTTTGTTTTAGTTTTGTTGACATCATCATTTCCCTCATTTCTCTCTCTATCTCTCTCCACTCATTACACTTGTTTACATCATCAAAACTAAACTAAACTACAAACCAAACATAGCCAAAGCAATTCCCCTAACAACGCCAAAATGAAAAAACATGCATGCAGTATATTTCTAATCACCATTTGTTATTCATCTACCAGCTACAATACACACTTTTATTTGGGTGGGTATCATGCACACTCCTAAACATATTAAGAGTTGATTACTTCTTATAAATAAAAGGTTACGATTTTTTGGTATAAAAATTATGAGAGGCACCAAAATGTAATGAATCATAGAAAAAATGTAATGTATCATACTGCTTAGATTACGAGTTTTAAATACAAAAGTTATGAGACACTAATTAAAAAATGTTCATGAGGTGGCACAATATAGACCATATAATAGGTGCATATGGTACATAACTTTAATGGGTGTGTATTGTAGTCATTCCCAAATTACTAAATTAGTATTTAGCAAGAACCAGACCGCCAATAGTTATTGTGAAATAAGTTCGTTGTTTAGTTTCAAGGGATGTGTTATATGTGAGTTTTTACCAAAAATGATATGTGCAAGGAAAGACTTGCAGGGAATCACGCAGGGATAGGGATGACAATGGATCGGTTTGGTCTGGATTTTATGATTACCATACCCAAACTTAAGTATTTATCTATACCCAAATCCAAACCGATATCCGACGGGTATAATTTTTAGTGCACCATAACCAAACCATATGGATTTAGATTTTATTCGAACCGCACCAAACCCGCATTAATATTCATTCCATTAATGAACATATGAAGGAAAAATATTATATTAAAACAAAAAAGTAACATCAATGCCTCCATTGTTTTGGGATGAAGTCGACTACGATGCGGATATCACTAGTGCTCAATGGCGACTCAGAAGCAATAGAAGACATGAGGATAGCTAACATATCCTATAAGTAATATTATATGGATCAGTTTAGATTTGGTTTGGGTTTGGGTTTGGTCGAATACTTGCTAAGACCAAACCCAAATCCAAACCCATCGGATATCATGTTTCGAAAACCAAACCCGCCCCGTGGGTAGGAAAAAATAAAAAAAAACCTTCCCGATAGGTTCGGTTTGGTTCGGGTATCCATCGATTTTGGGCGAAATTGCCATCCCTACACAGGGAAGGCCCTGCGGGGCCTAGTACGGATCCCGAACAACTAATCTGAGCCGCTCAAAAATTTAAAAAACACATTTCGAGTGGGCCCGCTAAAAACCATCTCCATCCGATTTGTGTGGATACTTGATCCAAACTTTCATTTTTTGAATAGCTCGGATGAAAAAAGAAAAAATGAAAGTTTGGATACGGCATCTAAACATATCGGATGGAGCTGGTTTTTAGCGGGCCCACTTGAAATGTGTTTCTAAAATTCTTGAGCGGCTCAGATTAGTTGTTCGGGATCCGTACTGGGCCCCGCAGGGCCTCCCTTGCGTGATTCCCTGCAAGGCTTTCCTTGCATATAGCATTGCTGGAGTTTAACTGCTATTAATCTAGAAAATGTTGGTCTGATCACTTCGCACTATACTTTAGTTTTGTTTTGTCCCACATATAATGTCCATTCAGATTTCACTCTATAAAACGAACTGATTCCTCTTTCGAGAAGATGTTGCCGCAACAAAATTATCTAGGAAATCTGAAGGATATTACAGCAAGAGAAGAAACTAGCCAAAGAGCATTCAACGCTCTCAAACAATATTTTGGTGGTTGGTTCTATAATAAATCCAGTAGCAGAAAATCAGGACGTTACAGTATTGTTTTTCGGGCTCTTTTTAGACCACTTTAATGATTGGAATCGTTTTTGGTTATATAAAAGTTGGTAATTTCACAATAATGATCGAAATTGTTGATTGTAGAGCTAGTTAAGAAGTTGAACCATGCCAAAAATAAAGTTAATCTGACATTGATAAGTTAATGATCAGAATATAATCATAAGATAAAAATGGGTTTTAGTATTTTGTCTAATTCAAAGACAAAAAGTGTTTTGTAATTGTATTTATTGATAGTCGATGTATGTGATTCTTGGGATGATTATACTTCACAACAAGCTCTACAAAATGCAATCTTGATCACTGAAATGAGTCTGAAAAGCGCCCTAAAAAAAGGTAAAACTGGATGATCCAGTTATTTTCTCCAACAAGGCGCTGTTAACCGGAGGCGAAGACGGGGAAAAGGAGTAAGGATTGAATCCTCCTCGGCTCTGCCAGGGGATTAGCTCAGTAAATTTGTAGAGCCAAGTGTGCCGGTGTTGTGGTGTGGGGTATTGAATCTGGCACTTCTAGGCCCCTTCCCTGCTACTAGATCAGGTCCGGGGTCCGTTCCACTAAATATTTATAAAAAGTCAGAAGTCAAAATTATTCTACTGTCAAACTTCCCTAACAAGCCTTCCTTTACTATATGCTTAGAGTCTTGAGATAATAATAACCTAAGAACGATATATGCTTTATTTGTCGGACAGCTTTTCCACTATCTCTCCTAAAATCAATTAGCGTTAGGAAGGATATTCAATTAATTCTTTTATGATATTCGACATTGCACCTACAAGTCTGTTTTTAGAGCGATCATAGAGAGTGACATTGTGTAAGTAAATCCATGGGTACACTCCGGGCCCAACATTATTCCTATTGATGTCAGCAAAGTGTAGTAGAAGTGTTCATTAGTCGGGTCAATTCAAGTTAAGAGCGAGGTGCAGTTCACATCTCGACCAAAGACAAAATCTTAACACGAGGCCGAACTAGGAAGTACTACTAAATCTTATGTTTGAACTAGGAAGTACCATTTCTTCAACCAACCCGTCTATTAGAGACAATTTCTCCTTCAATATTTATTGGTCCGAAACCAATTTTCCAACAACACTAACACAAACACATTCATATTTTCTAGCCATTGGTAATTCCTTTTCATGTACTATTGTATTCTACAGCATAGAACAAGATTGGGTATCCTGGCCCAATTTTCTGAGCCCAAGAAGGTAATGTGCAGCCATCCCACAGAGAAAGCCCAGGCCAGCGCTCGAGCCCACCAGCGAAACAGCAGTACAAATAAGCATCACAAAGGACTCCTCCTTAGAGCCCATGTCCCTTGAGCACATAGTCAGCTCTATCCCAGCAAACAGCAGAAGAACTCCCAGCACCCCTACAGGAAACTGGTTCAATACCTGTTCCAAGTATAAATATGTAGTCAAACAATTTTTCACAAAGGTTTTTTTCCCCCTTAAAATGTCAGAAACTTTTATTGATAGGAAATAACTCTATACATTAATAAAGATGATGCAATTACTTGAACTGGGGGACTGCAAGGCCTACTGTGCCGCCAAAAACGGGATTCTTAGCGAGTCCAAAAATTTGATCCAAATTGTTCACTTTATAGAGCTCAAAAAGTAAACCAACAAGAAAACAACACATAAGATTGTGAACCTCACATGTGCACGGTGACGTGACCAACTAGGGCTGCACATGCATTGGGCCTTGCCGGGCTTAGACTAGATAATAATGACACTTATGTATGTTCAAGCCTGACCCATAAATAATCAGGTTTCTTTTAATATTCCCAATTCTGGCTCTCTTTAAGTTTCATTTTCCAAGCCCGTCTTACTAACCCATTTTTTTTTTAAAGTATAGTACTCAAGTATAAATTAATTTTCTACTATTATAAATTTGAGTTTACAACAATGATAACTATACTTCTACGAAAATTAAAAAAAAATATAGGTATATGACAATGATAATATTTTCCTCTCTAAATGCTATAAAAACACGATATTATTTTTATATAAGTATGGTAGTGTTTTTTTTTTCCTTATAATATCTTTTTGATTGTATAAATATATAATTCGCATCTGTCATTATTTTGTACTTAGCCGGGCCGGGCTTGATTTTAAGAGATATTCTCTAGCCCAACACATTAACTAAACGGGCTTAAGAACTAAACTCAACCTTACCCGATAGGTCCAAATACATATCCCAAACAATTAAAAATACGGGCTAGGTTGGGCGGGTTGGGTGGGCTAGCGGGCCGGTGTGCAACCCTAGGTCCAACCCCCCGGGGGAATTGTCACGGTAGTTAATCGACTTTTCTCGACGAGACTAACTACCCTAAGGTCGCATGGTCAATATCCCTCAGCAACGATTTGTCTTTGGGGCCATCTCACCTCACGCAAATGCAAGGAAAGAGTTGTGAGTAGGGCTGAATAAATTATTCCGGTTATGTGACATTCTTCATTACCCAAAAAGAAAAAAAAAGTCCATCACTGTACATGGTCGATGTTCGAAGGCATAATTCATGGTGCTCACAAACTGTCCTTGTCTTATGATTAACTTATCTCCACAAAAACATCGATGCGATTTGCAAGTGGAATAAAGTCTTATAACAGTAAAGCAATTTTTATTTTTAAAAAAATATTTCTATTAAAATTTTGCAACAATACCTTTACCAAGGAGCTCCCCAAGACCAAGCCCAAGCCCAACTTGGCTGCACCAAGAAGGGCCACACACCCACCGCTCCTCCCCCCAAACTTGTACTGCCCAGCTAGCCCACCAGCACCATGGCAACATGGCATGGCCCCAAACCAGCACCCCACCAAATTCATCACCCCTACCGTCACCGACACCGACGTCGCTGAGAAATCCCTCCCCGGGAAAAGATCCGACGACAGCTTACACACGGCGATCACCGAGTTCAGGATCGACAAGGGCAATTGCGGAATTGTACCCTTAATAAATCCATCTTTCCATGCATGCTTTGACATCTTCACAATTTCTATAGGGGATGGCCCGAATTTAATCCCATTAACCACTTTAGGCCCTCTTATAATTGCCAAAACTACCCCCAATAAAAATATGATAAAAGCAGAGGGGAGAGAAGCTACAATTTTCCTCAATTTCCTTCTTTTCCCAAACCTTTCTTGATCACCCAAATCACTATCACTTTCTCTCTCCTCAATTTCATCATCACTTGCACCATTGACAATTATAATGAAAATGGCACAAATAAGGGCCAAAACCAAGCCATCTAGGCCCAACCAATGCCTCTGCCCAATAGACTTGGACTTGGAAAAATCTTGTACATTTCTCATGTACTTAACCGCAGTCATGGCAAATGATAGACCTTGCGCTAATTGAATTCCCCTAACAACAGAAAGTGGTATAAACTTGTACACAAGTTGCATCAACCCTGTCACACCCAATAAAAATAAAATAGCCGACGTCAGAATCCCGGCCGCCATCACCTCCGGTATGCCAAAATCAGGGCTGGATATCGCCACCGCAGCGATCGATTTCATGGGTTGGACTGGCATTGGGACGCCATAAATCGCACCGGTGACAATGTTGAAGACCCCAGTGAAAATCAGGGTTGTGCCAAGATTTAGGTCCTTGGCCAAGGTCAAGGCCAATACTATAGGGATGTATGTCCCCAAATCCCCCATTGCGCCATTCAATTCAGCCCATTTTGACCTAAAAACGAGATTGTTTTTCAATTTATCGACGACGGTGGCCGGAAAACCCGAAGCGGTGGTTTCCGGCGGGGTTTGGGAGGTTGGGAGAGGTGGGTTTTGGTGGGTTTGGGAATCCATTGGAGAGAATCGCTAGAGAAGTGGAAAAATGCTGTGCTTGGTTTTATAGTGACCAAAGGCCAAAGCTATAAGGCTTAGTCAAAGGGGGGGCATTGGTACTGTGTGGCTTTAATTGATGAGAGGTAGTTATGAGAAGAGTGATGTGAGCCGTTTAATGTGGCGTGAGGCATCTTTTCCAGGTCAACCAAAGAATAAAACCGGATTGTGTCATTATGAATTGTGATTACAAAAATAAAGACAAAAGTTGATATGCTATATACACAAAAGTGGATATTTCCTTTGCAAAAAAAAAGTGCTATAAAAAAGTGTTATAGCCCTTTATTTTTACAAAGAAAATATTCATAAATAAATGCCAACTACGGGGAGCAGTATCAAACACAACATAAACGAAAGACCTGTAAGTAGTGAGGGCTGAGCATCAAACCGTTCAACCCGACCCGGTTGCCATCAGCGATTTTTCCCAATACATCCGTCGGGTGGCGGGTCTCCCTCCTTAAAAATGTCGGGTTTCGGTTCGGGTGGCGGGTTTAAAAAATTCAAACCCGTGTAACCCGACCCACCTGAATATATGTATATGTATTACTCATTAGTTATTTAGGGGTGAGCACGGGTCGAGTAGGGTCGGGTTTGACCTCTACCCGACACCCGACCCGATTATATCGGGTTCAGAAAAATCAAACCCGCACTCGAACCGATGGTGCTTCAAAACCGAACAAATCGGGTCTTTCGGGTTTCGGTCAGGTTTCAGGTTAGCACAGTTTCAAAAAAAAAAAATGAAAATTACAATTTTTTTAGACGAAACGGAGAAGAGATAAACAGTAGGGGTGCTCACGGTCCGGATTGGCATGAATCCAATCCTAATTCGCGAGTCACGGTTTTTTGAAAATACAATCCATGTCCGATCCAAAAGTCTCACGGTTCGGTTCCAATCCGAACCACGAGTCACGGATCGGTTCCGGATTAATCCGCGGATTTTCAACTTATTTGGAAAAAACAACAAACAAAGGCAGTAAGACACTAGCAAGTAGTAAATGCACTAAATAGAAAGTTCAAAGTTGGAAATCCCAATAAAAAAACAACAAAGGCAGTAAGGCAGATAGTTATATAACTGAACAAACAAATGCACAAACTTATATTACCACAAAAGATAGCAGATAGTTACTTCCGGTTCACTCACAAAGACAATAGCAGATAGTTACTTCCAGTTCACTCACAAACAGAGAGTATATGTAGTAGCACTTATAACACTTTACCCCCTAGATTTTATAGAGATAACAATATTCACACCATAACTCCTGCAACAGTACAACCAAACCGTAAGTCTGCTAAATTAACAATATCTATATAACTATAATTATAAAAGTGATAAAATTATATATAATAAAAATCTCACGGTCCGGATCGGTTAATCCACTGTTTCAAAATCAAAATACGTGTCCGATCCAAAAGTCACGGTTTTTTATTTTTTGAATCCGTGTCCGGACCATTAATCCATGGTTAAAATTCAAAAGGTACGGATCGGTTCAGTCCGGAGCGGACCGGATTCACGGTTCACTGGTTCTTTTGAGCAGCCCTAATGAACAGCAACGAACCCAGATCAAGTTTGTAACCTCTATTTCGACCTTCCGTAGTTTAATGCTTGAGCCTTGAGCATTTTCCATGGAGGTTTTTCAACAAATTTACAGAGGTAAAGGTTAAGAGAAACAAATGGGTTTATTGAGGAAGATGACCTTCACAGCTGCGAGAGAGAGAGAGAGAGGACAACGGTATGAATTCGTAATTCTTCTGTAATGGGAGTAGTTGGCATTTACTGGTGCTAGGCTCTAGGGAATAGAGTAGCTGTGGAAAGTGGAAACATTTCTTGGACACAGTATTGAATTGATGGGAGAAGGAAAACATTTATGTGTTTTCGCTAAAGAAGTTAGGCTTAACTTTTTTTTTGTCTTTATTTGATTTTTTTTGTGTTTGTTAGTTTTTTATCGATTTTTTGTGTATTATTGGTTCGTCTCGACGAGAAAAATTAAAAAAAATAAAAAATTATGATTAGAACCCTCAATTTTTTGAATAAGATCGAAAAAAGTGTAAAAAACTGATTTTTTGACTTTTTTTTTATCTTTATTCAAAAAAATTTATGCTTTGATCATAATTTTCTACTTTTTCGATTCCTCTCGCCGAGACGAACCAATAATACACAAAAAATTGATGCAAAACTAAAAAACGCGGAATTTTTTAAAAAAAAAACGAAAAAATAAGACCGCTAACTTTTTAGACTAAAACACAAAGATAAAGAGAGGAGAGAGAATAGACTTTTCGTTTTTTTCTCCTTCCCCATGCGCCAGAATTGATATGCTTTTCCAGTTCCCTATGTGCTCCTCTATGTCCACGCCTAGTTTGAAAATAACAGAATGTGATAAGAAATGGTATAAGGGTGAGTTCTCGAATGGATTTTATTAAAATTTGATAAAATCAAACCTTTGATTTTATCCATTCGTAAAGAGTGTTGATAAAATCTGTAGATTTTTCCATTAAAAAATCTACAAATTTTTATCAACTCTCATTACCAATAGATAAAATCAAGGGCTTGATTTTATTAAATTTTTGATAAAATTCATTGGAAAACTCACCCTAAATTGAACAAACTTACAAGATTCTCTATCATTATGATTGTGTTTCTATTAACCCGTCACATATTTATCGGGATTTCCTCCCCATGTCACCTATAACTTAGCATATCACAAGTAATTTTTTTCCAACTTAGCATGTCACCTGATTTTTGTGACCTTATGTTTGCCTGATCTTTTGTTGTTTTGTTACAGATATGTTATTGAGAGAAGAACTGAAGTTGGATTTTCGAGACGTTCTGTTTTGCCTCTCCGAGTCAGGATTAAGAATCCTGGGGGCCGAGTTATAATAAGAAAAAAATTCAATATCAAATATCTTTTTATTCCTTACTCAGCAAATTAATGAGTAAAAACAACAACTAGTAACATCATTGCATTTCATAGTCAATAAAAAAGTCAAAATACATTTTTCAAGATTGATTATTCATCAAAATAAAACAAAAGTAGTTTAACAATCTATCACAGTGCAAGCCAACGTGTTCTCAAATCTCAGAAATCATCTAGGATTTCATAAAATCATCCACTAGGAGTTTGAGAAATCATCCACTGGAAGCTTGAGAGATCTTGGTAGTAATAAATCCGAAAATACATTTCGGACTTTGTAGTATCGATCATTTTTAAAAAAAATTTGTTTTGAGAAACAGTAATCCAAGTAAAAATAATTTTGAGTGTTTTGCAAAACAAAAACAAACATGGAGAGGCAACATATTTTCGTTTTTATTACTACCAAATTTTCCAAAACAAAAAATGCTTTACTGAAGAAAGAAATGACTATTTTAATTGATATATTGATTCAAGTTTTCCAAGTTTTCCCACATTGTTTATATTGATTCCGAGGAGCAAAAACTGAAGAAAGAAAAGACAGTTTTATTTGTTTCTTTTTAAGGCCAAGAAAGATTTTTAAATGGTTGTGATTGCAGTAATGTCACCCTGCAGGTGATTAAAGGGAAGCTTTCTTGAAGAGAATAGTATGTGGGAGCGTGTGATATCTGTTTTCAGAACTCTATAATTGGCCACTTGTAGTGGCGAATTAATTCCTCCCTATATTCACACTGTGACTGGTATGTGGAATCGCCCAAGCATATTGCTATTTTTATTTTATTTTATTTTAGAACACTGCCAAAGAACATGTACTTTTCTTTTTCTTTTTTATTTTATCAGCCGCTCGAGCAGATATTTGATAATCTGAAATATCATATACCTGGTCTCACAATTAGGGGGAGTTCTTGAATGGATTATTTGATTTTATATTCCGAGAACTCAACCGTCAACAACACTAAATCTTATCATGTTTGTAGCGTGCTATAACTTCGGACGTAAGGTAGGATATCAAAACTTACTTTTTACTTAAGTATATATAGATATATATATTTTTGTGTTTCCGTGTATCAGCGTATATCTAAATATAACAGTGATATGAATACGATGTGAAATCATTCGTTGCGATTGTCTTTCCAACCGACAAGGTTTTGTAAGTCAAAAACAGAACCAAAGAGACGAAATTCGTTTTTCTTGCGCGCTGTTCTGCTAATTTTTGGGTATTTCTGTTTGGTTTCAGAGAAAATGTAAATCATTAAAGTTGTAGAACTCAAAAAGTTAAGCAACTTTCATATAGAACTCATTCCAATCCGAGATTCGTAGAATTAACTGTGATTTTTCTAAGTGATAAAAATTTCGTTGATATGTAAAGTGATAAAAAGAAATGGTAAAGATGAAAAGACAGCAAAAATATAACAAAACAGACTAAAGTGGTTACAGGGGCTAACAAAGGGATTGGGACAACAAAAATATAACACAACATACTAAAGTGCTTATAGGGGCTAACAAAGGGATTGGGATTGAGCTGTCGTCACCTAGCATCTAATGGAATCGAGGTCAAATTGACAGCAATAGACTAAAGGAGGGTATCAAAGCTATAGAATAACCGAAGTCTTCTGGGCTAACAAATGTGGTGTGTGTTTCACCAAATTGATGTCAGAGATCCTATCTATCAATAATAAGCTTTGTCTTGTAGAGTATGAAGCATTCAGATTCAGAGCCTTCAAACTAGAAAGTGGCGTTGTCGGTAATTATACCTTTTCAGACCTCCATTTACATCAGTGAAAACCATGGAGGGCATGTTTTGTATTCCAAACAAATTTCAAAGTTGTGAAGACTTTGTAAAGAGTATAATTAGTACTTGTTCCTTATTGGAATACTAGTGCTAATGCTCTCAAGATTCCATAAAAACACAGATGCAAATATGGGATTATTGATACTCAAGGTCACCATCCGACTTTTAGCTCAATTAACATATCAAACACATGGAAGGCAACACATTCAGCTCAACGTAACAAAGATTCAAGGAGAAAATATGGAACCAATCACGTTGTAGCCTAAGCAAATTATCAAACAGTTGGTGGGCACACTGAAAGAAGATTGAACCATACAATGGAATTTCAAACCCGAGCACATTAACTTCAAACTCAACCCATATTTATAAACTAACACGTTTCCAACAACAACAAAAAAAAAATCAATCAATTACTATTCCAACCAAAAAAAATAAATCAATTCAATAACATGAAAAGCTCAATAAATTCGTTTCTAGCTTCATATTGAACAGAACCCAACAACAATTCCAACTTAATGGCCAGTCCAATAAATATCCACAGATACACAATATATGAGTCATTCCTAATATTCTAGAATATGTTGCTTACTTAACAAATGTCAAATAAACTGTGTTAAATACCTGCTAAATAATCAATAGTAGGTCAATTTTCGTATTTGGTTGGGAAACATGGTTCGAATCTTGAATCAAGCCTTTCAAAACCGAACCATATGGATATACTCCTAGAACAAAGCAAATACAGTACTTGACTAAACCAAACCATATGGGTGAGATGGCTAAGGTCTGCTGATGGAGAGAATGGAAGAGAGAGAGGGACGATGTGTGTGTGTGTGTGTGAGAGAGAGAGAGAGAGAGAGAGAGAGAGAGATGACCTGTGCCGGGGAGTCGGGACATGCGTGATTCTCAGATCGGGGCAGAGGCAGAGTGCTAATGGAAAATGTTTTCTGCCTCTAAAATCCAGAAAACATTTTCAAGGCCTGTTATTTCATTTTCCTTTTTACTTTTTTATTTTGGAAATTTTTTTCCATTGACTTTTCTTTTTTGTTGTACCCAAACACCGGAAAAAGTTTTCCATGGAAAATATTTTCCTAGAAAACGTTTTCCGCCCGAAACAAACGGAGCCTTAATCTGGTTGGTAGTTTGCATGCATGGGTGGATATGATTAGGTAGATAATGAAAAATGTATCAAACTACTTGCTTGCCCAAGTTCTTATTAATCCTCTAGTTATTTTTACGGTTATTATCGGTTATTAGAACAATCTTGCAACAAAATTGGAGATTATAATTAATTTTCAACATGTTGTCAACATTCATAATACTATTTTAATAAAACTGAAATTTAACAATTTAAATAAATATTAAGTAGGCAAAGAATTTCTTAAAACAATTTCTATGGGAAAATTATGTATTTTCTTACCGACACAAATAAAAAAAAGTAGTAGCTTAAAATCCTAAACAAAACCATCACGCCTAAGCTTATTACACTGTCATGGTTGCTTTACAGCTGGTTAAAAAAACAAGGGTCCGTTTTTTGGGAGGACATAGTAAATGGGTCTTTACTTCAATAAGGACATCAACTTTTTCTTTAATGCCAAAAGGACAAATCACCTCCAAATTTCAAAAATGTCCCCACTAGCCAATGAAAATGCCTAAACCCTCAAACCTAATGAAAGTGCCTAAACATAAACCCTAGAGTACCCTCTGAAAGTGCCTAAAACCCTAGGGTACCCTAAGAAAGTGTCTGAACCACTAAAACCCTATAATTAGAAAGTGCACCCTAAACCTAAACCCTAGGGTATCCTATGAAAATGTCTAAACCAATAAAACCCTATAATTGGAAAGTGCACCCTAAACCTAAACCCTAGGGTATCCTATGAAAGTGCTTAAAACACTAGGGTACCCTATGAAAGTGCCTAAACAACTAAAACCCTATAATTGGAAAGTCTACCCTAAGTGCCTAAACCTTAGGGTACCCTATGAAAGTGCCTAAAACACTAGAGTACCCTATGAAAGTGCCTAAACAACTAATTAAAACCCTATAATTGGAAAGTGCACCCTAAGTGCCTAAACCCAAAATGCCTAAACCCATTATACCCTACCCCAAAGAGCCTAAACCCCCTAAAATTGAACCCAATCCCAAAATTGAAGAGAGAGAAATTAATTTTGTCCCACCCATTAAACTTGTTCCATGCGCGCGTGTGTGTGTGTGTGAGAGAGTGAGAGAGAGAGAGAGAGAGAGAGAGAGAGAGAGAGAGAGAGAGAGAGAGAGAGAGTTACGGGAAAACTTGTCACATGCGTGTCTGACAGCATCTAAATGGGAAAAGTTACGGGCATCTTTCGTGAGTCACCCCCAAGATTAAAGGTCTAGTCGCTGTCAATGGCTAGTCGCTTTCAATGGTAATTTCTCCCACCCAAACGTGACGGGTTGCTTGGCTACGCGGTTTTATTGCTCCTGCTTCATTAAGGGTATTTTTGTCTAGTATTGTCCTTGAGCCCTCAAAAATTTCTCATCAATGTATTGGAAGCATTAAAATAAGTTAAACTGGACTAAACACCGTTTAAAGCCCCAAACTTGGCCTTTAGACCAATTTTCTGAAAAAACAAAGCAATTCCATTAACAATGGCAAAATGAAAAAACATTCATGCAGTATATTTCTAATCGCTATTTGTCATTCATCTACAAGCTATAACACACCCCCTTATTTGGGTGTGTATCATGCACACCTCTAAAAATATTATGAATCGATTACCAATTATGAGTAAAAAGTTATGATTTTTTTTTAATAAAAGTTATGAGAGGCACCAAAATGTAATAAATCACGGAAAAAATGTTATGAATCATATTACTGAAAAGTTGCGAGTTTTAAATACAAAAGTTACGAGATACTAAAAAATGATACCAATTGCCATGAGGTGGCACAATATGGATTATACAATAGATGCATATGGTACACACCTTTAATGGGTGTGTTGTGAGAAAATGCAGAAATGAAATTGAATCTAAAGAGAAAATGAAATATGTTATTCTCGTTTATTCCTTGTTCTTGCTTGAATACAGAAAAGAAGAAAAGTCCCTTTTATAACTTTGTCAACCTAGCTATCCTAATGGCTGGAAAGAGCTCACTAGGATTGATGAGCTGGAAGACCACTTCCCGCCTAAACTATAACTTGAATTACAAGAAAATGAAAGAACACACATCTGAAATGAAAGCACAATTCACATGAAATGAAATTCATACTTGACAAACTAAACACCTAGCTATCCTTAACACCCTCCTGCAAACTCATGGGAGGTGAACTTACCATGAGTTTAGCCTTGAGAAGAAGAAATTGAGTGACAGACAAACCCTTGGTAAAGATATCTGCAATCTGAGCATGTGACCCAATGTAATGTCAAAGCAATTGCTTAGCCAAGACCTGTTCTTGGATAAAGTGATAGTCAATTTCGATGTGCTTAGTACGAGCATGGAACAGAGGGTTTAATGCTAATGCCACAGTTGATTTATTGTCACACCAAAGCACATGTGGAGGGGAAATAGAAATCTTAAGCTCAGTAAAAAGTTGTTGAATCCATACTAATTCAGTGGCAGTTTGGGCCATTGCCCTATACTCTGCCTCTGTTGATGACCTTGCAACAGTTGGTTGCTTCTTTGCACACCAAGACACAGGTTGGAACCCAAGAACACAATATAACTTGTAGTAGAGTGTCTGTCAACAAGATCTCCTGCCCAGTCAGCATTAGCAAAGGTAGTGAGAGATAAAGATCCCTTTGAAAAATGCAAACCATGGTTGAGAGACCCTTTGATATATCTGAGCAGACGTTTGACAGCCCCAAAATGACTGACTTTAGGCTTGTGCATATGTTCGACACATAGAATTGACAGAGAAGGCAATCTCAGGCCTTGTTAATGTAAGATACTGAAGAGATCCTACAAGTGTTCTGAACAATGTAACATCAAAATAAGGATCACTAGGATCCACATGCTTTTTAGAAGAAATTGATGAAGCACTAGGTTGACCCTTAAGCATTCCTGCCTTGTTCGGTATTTTCTGTTGCATATTTTGCTTGAGAGAGAAACAAGCCATGCTCTGTGGAAGTTACTTCCACACCAAGAAAATAATGTAACTGACCAAGGTCTTTCATAACAAAAGAATACTTACTTCCTGTTATGATGATGTCATCAACATAGACTAGAATCATGGTAATAGCTTCATCCTTATGCGAAACAAACAATGAGGTGTCGAACTTACTTGTTGTGAAGCTTGGAGTCAACAGATAGGAAGAAAAGATTGAAAACCATGCTCTTGGAGCCTGTCTAAGTCCATAAAGAGCCTTTTTGATTTTATACACATAATGAGGATTTGTGGAATCCTTATATCCTAAGGGTTGTTTCATGTATACATCTTCAATGATTACACCATGTAAGAAAGCATTAGACACATCATCCAACTGTCTAAGAGGCCAACCAAGCTGAACTGCTAGACTCAACACTATTCTGACAGTTGGTTGCTCCACTACAGGAGTAAAGGTTTCAACAAAATCAAACCCTTCTTCTTGTTGATTCCCCATTTGCTACGAGTCTAGCCTTATATCTGGCAATGGTACCATCATAGTGCTTTTTCACCTTATAAATCCACTGACATCCTATAATATTTCCATGAGAAGGAGGTGGAACCAAGACCCATGTGCCTTGTTTGACCAAGGCTCCATATTCTTCAGCCGTAGCTTTTCTGCCAAACTGAATGATGGATGGTTTCATGAAAATGTTTTGGTTCTTGAGGAATAAAAGTAACAGTGGTAAAGAGTGACATTGGATGTTTAGGTTTATGAATTCCAGACTTGGATTTGGTTTGCATGGAATGAACTGAAGGTAAAGACATGGTAGAGATTGGATACAAGAGAAGATTCTGGTAACTCAGGTGTCAAAGAAGAAGTAGAAGTAGTATTTGAAGACTGAGAAGATGTGAAAGGTTGAGTTGGAGCACTGGATGTGGGAGACTGAGTAACAGGATCAAAAGCTGAAGATGAAGAAAAGGAAGAAGACACATGAGTAGAAACATTAACTACTATATCATCAAAGGCAGTAAGAGGAATAGAAAAATGTGAGAAATCAGAGGATGATGATTGAGAAGAGGAGATGAGACTAGAATAAGGAAAGTGACTATCTTTAAACCTGACATGTCTTGACACATATACTTTATCCTTAATTGGATCATAACAATGATATCCCTTTGATGTGGAACAATATCCCAGGAAAACACAACAAACAGACTTTGGAGTTAGCTTATGTGAAGTGTAGGGTTTCAACCATGGAAAACATGGACATCCAAAGGGTTTAAGAGCAAAGTAGTCAGGTGTAGATTGAAATAGCAAAACATATGGAACCTGAAACTGCAAAGAAGAATGGGGCAATCTATTTGCCAAGTACACAGCTGTGTTCAAAGCCTCAAGCCATAATTGAGATGGCATGCCAGCATGAGTGAGTAATGTGAGAGTAGTGTCTATTAAAAATGTCTATGTTTCCTTTCTACCACTCCATTTTGTTCTGGAGTGTGAGAGTAAGAGGTCTGATGAAGTATATCAGCAATAAGGAAAAGATTTGTCAGATAAGTGTTAACTTTCTACCACTCCATTTTGTTCTGGAGTGTGAGAGTAAGAGGTCTGATGAAGTATATCAGCAATAAGGAAAAGATTTGTCAGATAAGTGTTAACAAACTCACCTCCATTATCGGACCTAACTGTTTTAATAGACATGTTAAACTGATTCTGAACATAAGCTTTCAAATGTGTTAAAGTGAGCTTTACTTCACATTTGTATCTCAAAGGAAAAAAACAAGAATACCTTGTGAAATCATCAATCACAAGCAAATAGTATCTAAACCCCTGAATAGAAGGTATAGGAGCTAGGCCCCAAACATCCATATGAAGTAGATCAAAAGGTGCACTAGAAACAGGCTCTGACATTGGAAAGGGTAATTTGTGACTCTTAACAGTATTACAACTGAAACAAGTAACATCATATGGTCTACTAACAGATAGATTGAATTGCTTGATCAAAGATTGGAATAATGGTAAACTAGGATGACCTAATTTCTGATGCCATGTAAGAGCAAAGGACATGATTGTACTCACAAGAGCTTGAGAAGTTGTTGGTGAGAAACCACTCTTAGAGAAGAAGGTCTGAATGGGGTACAACCCCTGCACACGTGGACCCTTGTGGAGAGCTGCTGTGAAGATTGCTAAACTGAAGGTCGAAACAAACTCCTATTGTTAATATACCTAGTGCTATTAGACATTCCTTGCCCTGTTTGTTCAACATTTATGAAACCTGAGTACACATATGGTGTTGAGGTTGTAGCTACATACCCCTGAGGTAACTGACCAGTATATAACACAGATGGTGTTGAGGTTGTGTTTTAAGTGACTGATTTGTAGTCCACTTTTATTTTTTGTGCTGAGTGTTTTTCCAATTATAGGTGGGGGGTGGTATCTAAAAATAAGGCTATTTTAATGGTTGAAGATGCTGAACTTGACCTGGTATGTTTTCTTACCTCTGGCGGGAAGGAATGGTTAAGCTTTAACTTGTTTTGTTGTTGAAGGATTGGGTTTGACCTAAGGTTTTTCTAAGCTAGCTTGAAGCTGCTGGGTCTGAATCTGGCTTTGAAGTTGCTCGGATGATGCATATAGGACTAAAATTATACTATTCTTTCTAGGTACACAAAAGAGATCCAAAGAGACCCCCATCCCTCAATTTGCAATGAAAGTTTTCATGTCTTATTAAAGAGAGGAGATGGTAAGTGATAGGTTCCTTAGATATTAAACACTCCAAAAATGCAATTTGAAATCCCACTTTGTTCTATTTTCTAACATAATTTCCTTCTTTTGCTGTGTTATATATCTCGTCCTTAAAGAAATATGGTAATGGTTCTGAATAACTATTTAAGTCTAGTAACTTTCTTAACCAATTTTAAAGTTTAAAGCAATGAGAGTACTTGATGTAGGTAAGACAAGAATGTTTAATGTTTATGTTCTTAGAGCTGGATGTGTCATTTCTTTAGAAAGTCCAGGGTAAGAAGGATACGCTTTCAAGTCTGTGCTTATCATCAAATTTCAACAATAGTATGTTGTTTCATTTTTGGGAACTAAAAGTGAAGCTCATTAGTTTTTTTTTTAAACTTAAAAAAAAAGAAAAAGAGACTTGCTAATAAAAAAAAACTTGTAAGGAGCACACAACCAATTGTAAATACCTATTTCTTGTACCGAAAATTTGTAAGGAATGCCAAACATAAACAATTATTTTTAATAAACAATGAGAAAAAAAAACAGATAATAACTAACTTTAAAATACAAAGCATAATGAATACGAGACTCCGTGAGTGCACAGAGGCGGCAACTAGTAATATTATAACGAATAAATTTTATACCAAGACGATGACCACCATTAACTTTTATGCCAAGACGATGACCACCAGTCCATCACCCCACCCAACTTGAAATATTTATGAAGTATATATAAATACATTAAACAAACTACTTTAAAGCACGAGAAAAATGCATTGAAATACAAACTATTTTAGCATACATAAAATATGATCCTTGTAATTATTAGATTTGTGTTACTCAGGGACAAATTTTGTAATAATGCCTTTTAGACACAGGCTATAAGTAGTATCTATCTAATCTAATCTAATATATAAAGGAGCTACCCTTTTTTGGTGCCTTTTTTTTTTCTTTGAGATTGTGTATATTTTTGCTTTCCAATTATGCCCTCACCAAACCAATTAATGTAGTGGTTACACTTGGACAAAAGAGTAAAATAGGGCAAAAACTGCAAAATACCCCATGATCTAATTGAAATGCAAAAATACAACTGCATTGGGTCAGGATTTTTAACTGCTATCACTGTCTCCTCACGTTATTCTTTTTTTTTATTTTTTAAATTGTCTGTCTCCTCACTAGAGAGACACAACAAAAGGAGAGGGAGATGAGAGCGTAATAACATTTCTCCCATTCAAATTTTATATCTTGAAAGTTGTACCTATGTTACATTGAGAACATTTATGTTCCATAAATATATCATTTGTCATTCAAAGTTTGGTTCAACAGACGAGAATTGCTAAGCGCTTAACATAATACACTGAATGACTTGTTAAAGCTAGATGCATTCAATTTGGGGATAGCATTCAATTTGGGCTGTGACTTCTTAGGGCTAGATGCATTCAATTTGGGCTGTGACTTGTTGGGCTTACATGCATTCAATGTTTTCCCAACTTGGCTTTTTCGGGTCCCAACATGGTTATCCACATCCTTATCCTTCACATTATAAACACTAATCTCCCTATATGCATTCAACAATGAACATGGCTAGATGCATTCAATTTGGGCTGTGACTTCTTAGGGCTAGATGCATTCAATTTGGGCTGTGACTTGTTGGGCTTACATGCATTCAATGTTTTCCCAACTTGGCTTTTTCGGGTCCCAACATGGTTATCCACGTCCTTATCCTTCACATTATAAACACTAATCTCCCTATATGCATTCAACAATGAACCCAAACCCATAGCATCACTGTCTGATTTCAATCTTCTAAACCCCCCACCAACCATGGTGTAGAAATCAATGGTAACATATGTCCTCACCAACTGACGAACCAAAGTGCAAAGTTTAATTAGGGAGATTTCATCAATGTGACAATAGTCTAAACAGCCTACACTACCCCCTATGGTTTTGAAGCTTCAGATCCCAACATATCCCCATAGAACATCTTTATGGTAAAGTGTCCAAAGGATGCATTTGTTGGAAACAAAATGGAAATCACAATATTGAACTCCTAAAATGATTTAATATAGCATCATTATTAATTTAACCATTACTAAACAAACAAAGCTGATTCCACATGAATTAGCAAAGGAAAAAAAGGAAAAAAGCGCACACATAAAATATTCATGGGTTTGTGGGAAAAGTGAAGACAAGAACGATAGGTGTGGAGTGAAGACAAATGAATGTGGTCCTCTGCGTGTTGCATGTGGACATTCTTCATATAAAGGCAAGGGAAAGGCAGAGTTTTTACCGTAGCTTGGAGGTCTGCTTGGAGGCCCACCATCAGTCTCCCTCAAACACTACGCCATAGCGAGATTTCTTACAAAACCGCCCTGTATTTGGTTCAATTGAGCAACGAATTGGGATTTGCAAAGAGAATCAAAGAGATTCGAATGAAAAACCCCAATCGCTCCCCTAACCCTAATCGTTTTAAGGGAAATTGGGAATTGGGATCAGGGTTGTTAATGGTGTAACGTGGGAGCTAGTAGTTTTTCGCGCTAAAATCCAGACACTTCCTCCACGTAGGCTCTTGTGGGGCATAAAGTGGGACCATCAAACAGATCTGATAGTGTAATTGATGGAAGTTGACGGTGGGGGTGGAATTGATGACTTTTTGGATAGTACAGGTGCTTATTTGACAAAAGTAAAATGTCAGGTGTCTATTAGTGATTTTGGTAAAAGGTCAGGTGCTTCTTTGAAATTTTTCCTTGGAATAATGGGCACAAATAATTAGGGATGCACACGGGTCGGGTTTTTTGGGGTTCGGGTCGGGTTTGACCCGATCGAACTTTGATCGGGTTTCATATAACACCACCCAACCCCCGACCGAATATACTGTAGGGCTCCGACCAAAATGTGATGGGGTGAGATCGGGTCGGGTGACGGGTTGGTCGGGTATATGGGCCACGTATTGGGCCATTCATTTTGGGCTGTAGGAGTTGAATTGAAATATTGTTTGCAGATCAAAACTTTATTTTTGGGCTGTATTAAGTCTTAATATCAAAAATTCCATTAGGCTCAATGGCCCATTACATTTTTTGCATATCAAAATTTGAATTTTGGGTAGCTTTGGCCATTCACCAAACAATTCATCATTTTTCCAGATCAAAACAGATAACCCAATTGGCCAATTTTTTTGAACTGGCAATTGGCCAATTCAACACAGAGAATAAGGAGGAAGTGGCCACTGAATTACAGTAGAGTTTGCTAAAAAAAGGGAACAAATGTTACAGCCATTCCCTTCAAGAACCCTAACGAATTCTGAAACAATAAGAAGATTTTCAACTAGTCCATTCCCAAACAAGAACAAGCCAACAATTGAAGAAAAAAAAAACATACTATAAGTATACCAAATATGTAGAAAACTAGGGATTTGTCAAGTCCCCAGTCAGTGCACTAGTGCAGTCACAGTCCTTGAGGGATTTGTCAAGTCCCCAATCCACATTTGAAAACCAGTAACATTTGGCATTTGCAAGTGCACTTAGGCCATCTGTAGTGGTGTAGTTAAATCCTCAAATTAGTCAGTCACTTACACAGTTAACTAACATTTTCTTTTTTTTTGGTCCATAGTAGTGTAGTTAAGAGGTAGTTAAAATGTGTAAGAGTTAGAAAATAGTTAGTCCGGAAGTCAACTGTGATAGCTACAAAGTAGAGAGAGAAGAGAGGAGAGAGAAAGAGAGAAAGGAGAGAGCAATTGTCCTTTAGCCTCTGATCGCCTTTGACACAGGAGAGAGACCGGCTTTGGTAGGAAAAAAGTAAGAGAAAGAAAGAAGGGGAAGAGATAGGAGAGAGAAAAAGGTAGTACATACATATTTATATTTGTATATTTTTACACTTTAACAACACCACTACAACACTCATTAACTTAACATCATATTTTGTCATAACAACACATAAATGAGACCCATTTTTTACACTTTTGTGTCATATAGCACCACATTTTTAACTACACCACTAGAGATGGCCTTAGCAACCTTTCTCTGCAATGCAAAAAACAGGAAAAAGGATGAAGAAAATACAAACTAAATAGAACAGCAGTCTGCAGCAGCAGCTAGCAAGCTACACAGTAATTTGTGAAAAACAAAAAAGCAAACTAAATACTAAGTAATAAGTAGTCTACTACAATAACCATAGGACAGTGCCTAATAGAGCAGTCTACTACAATAACCATAGAACAACACATGTGTAGACACCCCAATTTTCAATCCACAGGTAAAATTAAAGTTCCCCGATGATGAAAACGCGATCATAACAAAAGAATTTTAAAGTTGGGCACCAAGAAAACCTCCGAAAATCCTTCTATAAATACCCCAAGGCTTTAAAGTTGAGACCATGAAAAAAACCTCAGAAAATTCCCTCCAAAAATGGCTCAAAATTCTCTTACTCTCTTCAATTCATCACTGTAAAAATCCTTGTCGAAAATCTCTGCCAAAGCTTTCGAAAATTCCAACCGGAAATACTATCGGAAACCTGTCCAAAATTTATTAAACCCAGAAACTCAATCCTCCATTCCGTCCTAACTCTGCATCAAAGTTTGAAGCATCCTTTTCCAGTCATTCGAAGGAGTGAAGGATGGCATTCGTGCGTTCAACATTTTCCCGAAAGTTTTTCCTTCCAAAGGTAAGGACTTACAAGAGTTTTTCTTAGTTCAACTATTCTGAGGAGATTCCGGTGGATTCGGACTAGGCTCTTATCCTGGTTCCGAATACATTTGGATTAAAGTTCCAGCAAAATCAAATGACATGAACCTTCCAGACAACGGTTGTGTTTCTTATGAAGGACATTTTTCCAGATTTTTGAGTTTTCTAGCTAAATTAATGGCTTGAAAATGCGAAGGCCAGGACCGGCCCTGAGGTGAAGCCGGAGATGCGGCGGCTTTAGGCCCGTAAGTTAAGCTGCTGAAAATGGGGCCCATTTTCAGCAGCACTAATTTTCATAATATATATAAATTATGCTTCATGATATACGGAGTGATAAGTTGTCACGGTGGTAAGTGCTCTGTCACTCCAGGAAAGGCACTTTTGGTTCGAAACTCAACAGCACCACCGTTCGGTGGTTTATTTTTTGTCCATAGTTTTTTCCCCTAGGAATACAACATACTTGAACCATTTGTATTAGTATAAATTAATAAAGCATTTTTAGTAGTAGATGTCAGTCAAGTCCAATGTGTAAATATTTTGCACCCCATATTATGATAAGTTTTTTTTTTCAAATCTTGATTTATTATTTTTAATCAACAAACTTCAATAGAAAATGCTTTAAACTAATATTTTTTTATTGTTAAAAATAATGTTTATACAATTGCAAA
Source organism: Vaccinium vitis-idaea (assembly GCA_963854785.1). Lineage (NCBI taxonomy): Eukaryota > Viridiplantae > Streptophyta > Magnoliopsida > Ericales > Ericaceae > Vaccinium > Vaccinium vitis-idaea. Next base: position 19,719,554 of record OY978222.1, read on the forward strand.
TAATAACATGATTAGTTAGAAAAATGCATTCTATAAGTGGTACTTTTTCGAAAAACAAAAAATCTCTAGTGGTATAAAAAATTTAAAACTTTATATATTCGTTAAATTACGAAGCTAAAATACCATGTTAATTCTTTTTACCTTTTATAGTCACCAGAAATTTTTCTTGATAAAAAACCTAGGGCCCCATTTTTTAAATTCGCTTTAAGCCTTTCAAATGTCAGGGCCGGCCCTGGCGAAGGCTATGGGACGCATTGTTTTCCTTAAAGTTTCTAAGTTTACTCAGCAATTTCTTTTTAAAAAAAGAAACGCCGTGCGGCATCTGATAGCCGTACGGTTGTGTTTCTTATGAAGGACATTTTTCCAGATTTTTGAGTTTTCTAGCTAAATTAATGGCTTGAAAATGTGAAGGCTATGGGACACATTTTTCCAGATTGTTTTCCTTAAAGTTTCCAAGTTTACTCAGCAATTTCTTTTTAAAAAAAGAAACGCCGTGCGGTGGTCTTCAATGACCGTACGGCCGTAGGCAATATTCAAACACAAAAAAATAGTTTCTTCCAGTTCCTAAATTTTCTTGTTAATCAATGACTTGGAAATGAAGAAATAGCTGGATATATTCTTTCTTGATAAAAAAACAAAGTTTTTTTATTGTTCTACTCAAGCAAGTGTCGGGATATATATGATGATTCATTTTTTTTCACTTTACTGTTATGTGTTTCATTTAACTTACTGCTTGCATGAGTAAAACAAAAGAGAAAACCAAGTTTCGATAATATTCCTTTGCAGCACTTCAATGCAATTAATGTTTCCTCCCACCAATTTTTCTTAAATTAGTTGTTCTTTAATGTCTTAATTTCCATTCGTCGATTATTGTTAATAATATTAAGCAGTAAAACATTTTCTAAAAATTCCACAAGCATTGAATAAAGACCAATGATTTTAATGGGGCGAACGGGGTGCCTTAAAAAACCTTCCATGTTCGTAACCTGGCTCCCGGAGCAGACCAAATTGTTTTCCAAATCAACGGCGCAAGAGTCATTATTTTCTAAATCATTTTTAACGGTTCCTCGGGTAATAAATCCATTTTCAAAAATAAAAACCCGGGTGGCGACTCTAAAATCATTTTTCCAAAACAAAAATTATTTTCCAAACCAAAACAAAATTTTCCGTGGCACCGTCCACAACACGCTAGTGCCAAACAGCCACAATAACCATTAAACAACAGCAGCTACACAAACTAAGTAGTCTACTACTAAGAGCAAGAGCAACAGCCTGGGTAAAACATTTGCCAAAAAACCTAATGCACAGTGCATATAGCTAGCTTGTCACTCTCAACACTCCAAAAATACTACCCATTTTACCTTATCTCTTATTAAAATATTAGTATTTATTAAAAAAAAAATTATCACGCCGCACTCAAACCCACCATGGAGCTCGGTGTGGGTAGACTAACTGACCACGCCGCCGATCATGGCCTGTCGATCCTCACCACGTCGCCGATCACTGTAAAGTCCCGTCGTTCGTCGATCGTTCATCGTTCAGAATCGTCGCTGTGTTAGATCGTCGCCGTAGCTGTGTTCGTCGTTCGTCGCTGTGTTCGATCGTCGCCGTCGTTCGTCGATCGCCACCGTCGCCGTCATTCGTCTATCATCGCCGTCGTTCGTCCCATACCCATCGTTGTCGTCGTTCTGGTATGCAGGAGAGAGAGAGAGAGAGAGAGAGAGAGAGAGAGAGAGAGAGAGAGAGAAGAAATAATAATAAACAATTGATGCCAGGTGAACAGTACTTGGGCATTTTTGGCTAAATACTGTAGCAAAATTAGGAAAAAAGTAAAATAGCCAAGCATTTAGCTAAGCTGTTGGAGGCCTAATTTAGACTTTTGGTTAGCCAAAATGGCATTTGAGCCATTTTACCCAAGCTGTTGGGGATGCTCTAAGTACTAAACTACTAAAAGTAATAGCCACAATGCCTAACAGAGTAACAGGCCATAGTGCACTGCCCAGTCAAAAGATGCAAAATATTTCCTGTGCAAAGTGCACGTGCGATAGCCGTCTAGCCAATAGTCCAGTACACAAAAGCAAATAGTCCAACAAAAAAAAATACGAGTCAATAATAAAAAAACCCAAAGAAGTCCAGGAGAGTCCCTCCATAGTCCATAGAGTAGCAGAATAGTAGTGCAATAGTGGTCAATTGCTCACTGCGGAATCACTCAAATCTCGTAAAAAACAGTAAAATTTCATTGACAATGTGAGCAAAAATAACATGAAGAACAATAATTCAATGAACTATGACTTGAAATGTTTTTACCAAAGAAGAATGCCAAAGGCCAATCACTCAATTCCTAGGAGGTTGCTTCAATCTCTAAAAGGTTTGGAAAAAAGAAGAAGATGTAATTCAATATGCATAGTAGTTGGGCATATGGCAATGCTAAATAAATACTAAATAAAATTGATCAAATTCATATTAAGATTCACCTGGATAATATTGCTCAAATTCCTCAACTTTGTCCATAGCTTGCCGAAGTGAGATTGGAACTGTGCTTAGAAGCCAATTTCGGGTGCACACAAGTCTCTCCACCATTAATGGCGACAACGAGCTTCGGAATGGATCAAGTATGCATCCACCCGTACTAAAGGCTGACTCGGAAGCAACGGTAGACACAGGCATGGCAAATACATCCTGTGCAATTCGAGACAAGACTGGATACTTCACAGAATCATGCTTCCATCAATCCAAGATATCAAAAGTGTCTCCCTCCCCTTCCTTTTCCCGAGGCCTACGTTCACAATGACTAACCAAGTACTTGTCTACCTCCGATTCACACACACTCGATAACTCCTCCTCCAAGAAACTGTCAAATGGACTAGCTAAACTCAAGCGAGGATCATCAAAATCATCATTCATCGTATCTCTCGGCATTGCCCTAGGCTCTTCAACTCTATGTCCACCCTCATTTGCATAAGCTTCATACAACTGCTTCAAACATTCCATCACACTTTTCTCCATACTTTCACCCACCTTCTTCCCTTTGGTTTTTGAAATTAAAAAGTTCACTCACCTTAACTTATACTGGGGATCGAGAGCCACAACCACATAAAGTAAGGGATTTATTTTATCTCTGTCGCCCCAATACTTGTCAAGTTTTACTTTCATCTTCAAGGCCATTGAAGACAAAAGAGGATCTGTGTTGGTGATTAAATTGTCTATAAAGGTTTCAATACCATAAATCTCACCAAAGAAGCAATTGGATCATTGGGTTTTGGGGCTCTTGGTGGCTTTCTTGCTGGAAGCTTTCTTTTCCTTGTATTGCTTCAGATCAGCTTATTCAATCTCAATGACAGTAGGGCCAGTAGGCTGAGTTGCATGAGCAGCGTCGAGTACTTCCTGGACTTCATCAAGTAGTTCCAAACCATGAAGTTCATCTTCTAGTTCCAAACCATCTTCTGCATCCAAATCATGCGAGAAGTCGAGATTGTCTGGATCCATCACCTACAAAATCTAAAATTAGTAAAATCAATTCCTTGACTTCCTTCAGACTAGATCTCCATAAAAAGCCCTAAAATTTCAGAACTAGAACATGAAATTGTTCGCAAATACACATAATATATATATATATTAGAGAGAGAGAGAGAGAGAGAGAGAGAGAGAGAGAGAGAGAGAGAGAGAGAGAGAGAGAGAGAGAGAGAGAGAGAGACTTACTCAACGTCGCCGTCGTCGAATTGATCTGGAGGGTGGAGACTGAGCCAGTGAGCCTTTGAGACTTGAGAGAATGCGAGAGAGAGGGAGAAGCTAAGCCTGAGGGTGGGTTGAGAGTTGAGAACTTGAGATCGTGAGTTGAAAGATCAGAGAAGAGAGATGACTGATGAGAGATGAGAGATGAGAGATGAGAGATGAGAGATGAGAGATATGACTTCTCTATACTCTCTCTCCATGGCCGTGCGAAAAATGAACTGGGGAAGTGGGAGGAGTGGGGACTGACCTAGAGTTTATCTGGGGTAAAAAAATTAAGACTTTTTTCTTCGGTCGGGTCAGGTACCCATGGGTCTTGGTCTAGCAACCTGAGACCCGATTGAAACCCGAAAAATTCTTATCAGCAAGACCCGAATCCGACTGAAACACTCTTAACAGACCGACTGTGTGGTCATTTTTCGGGTCGGGTCGGAGCAGTGTGCAGCCCTACAAATAATTGTGCAGGTTGATTTGGGAACGGAGCCCAAAAACAGGCTGAAACTCTCTACAATGCCAAAAAAACAACCTTGAAAAAAAAAAGACAAATTTGTGAAAAGTCATCTTTCAAGGGGGGCAAGGGTCATTGATCCCAAGGTACCAACGAAGTTCGTAATTTTGTCCGAAGTCGGAACAGTGAATAGAGCAAAACAAAAAGAGTAGCAAAATTGATCTTCATATACAAGGCAAATAAATTTGAAGAGAACTATATCTACCCAAGAGAGAGGTACTGTATTATCAAATCTGATATCTGGTTTCTGTGTATGAATTTGGGTTTCTTCGTTTTCCCATTTTCTCTGGGTTTCGTTGTTTTCCTCCCAATTTTGGTCATTTCGGTTGCTTTTTCATAATGGGTCTCTTCACTAAGTCACTGTTGTCTTCACAGTGCTTTGATTTACCAAAAAATCTCTTCTTTATTTGGTTCATGAATTGTGCTTTACATGAGTAAAATGGATATTTGTGTTTGCGTATTTTATAGGGTTTAGGGTGTATTCTGCTTTAGAGAGAGGTTAAAGGCAGCATGAAGGGTCATGAAGCCAAGGTATATTTCTATGTGCTGCAATCCGGGGGTGTTTTTTTGTATTTCTTTTGTGTGGGTTGTTTTGCTTCGGTGTTGTAATCTGGGACGTCTTAAACTCCACTTTTTGCTGGTATTAATTATGTTGACATGTTTGTAATGAATCTATTTACAATAATGAGGGCTGCAGTTCGAGGCTGCAGCTCGGCAGTTAGCTCTGCTCGACTCACTAAGTAGTTGAGCCAAGCTTGAGTTTTAGGCTCATTTAGTCAATGATCTGAGCTCAACGCTTTACACTCTAAAGCTTGGCTCGGTTGTATAGGCTCTTTAGTTAATGAACCGGACTCGGCTTGTTAAGGGCTTGACCGCTTGGCTCATTTACAGCCAACCGGAGCTCGAGCTCAAACACTACAAAGCTCGGCTCGGCTTGGTTCGGTTCATTTGCACAGTGAGTTGAGTATTAGTAACCTACTTTAGAACTCCTCTTATATAGGACTAAACTCCCTCTCCCTCTCTCTCTTTGTGTGTCTCTCTCTCTCCATCCATAAACGCTCTTCAGCCTCCCATCCATGCCAAGATCAGAAACTTGTTGATATAGCTAGAGCTTGGGTTGTGTCTCTTGACAACATTCCAATTGCCGTTCATGATTTTCTCAAAAGGACCTAATATTTAAAAGGATTTTGATTAAAGAAGTAATGTTTGTCCCTAGGGAATTGCATCCGTGATTAGTGTCCATACAATTAAAACCTTGTCAAGAAGTGCTTAAACTTTACCTCAACCTTGTAAAAAATAATGCTTTGCAGTTGTACAAGTTTATTATGCGAGGAAGATATTGCATTACCCGTTTTTTAGATACTGCTCTTTATAGAGAAAAGTTAATCTTGTGAGCAATTTTAGGCACAAAAAGGTCCAGGTAAATATTCACGCCTTTCGGTAGTGTTGTTATGCACACTTGTAAGTGCGGCGTACATGTACAAAGGCGCGGTATCTTCACTTCTTGGGTTGTTTCCCCAGCCTAATTGGAATATACGTCCTCAATGGTGTATCATGTGTAGAAGAAATGAGAAATCCATGTATCACCTTTTCTGCCAATGTCCATTGGCTTTGGCTATATGGCATTTTATGCTATTGTGGTTGGTGGAGGTTTGATGGTGATTCCGACCACTTGCTTTTGAGTACGAATGATTGATTATAGGGGCTTTGGAAGTAACGCGAATCAAAAGTATTTTGGGAATGTCATATTCGTACTCTTTTTCGGTTTTTGGTTGGAGAGGAATGCAAGTATTTTTAGGGTAATTGTGAAGATGAAAAGTTCATATGGGTTGGAGTGTCGTATATATCTTCTTTTAGGGTTGCGTTTTGGCTCCTTTCAAGGGGATCTTTTTGTTCTTTATAAGGATCGAGGAGCAGTGTGTGAATGTTGTTTTTGGTGTTTCTGCTTTATTTCCTTGGTGGACTTCTTGTCCTTCTTAGTCTCTTGTTCTATTTTATCTCTCCTTATATTTTTAGTAAAGGCTTCCGTTGTTGACGGTACCAAAAAATATAAAAAAGGGACAATTGGTAGAAATACCTATTTAAAATAGATTTCTTCTAAAAAAATTACTTGGTAAGAAGACCATCAATTATTCACTAATGATCCAGGTTACTCTTCAGAAACAAATAGTTGTTCAACGCTTTGGTGTCTGATTATCTACGGCTATCAGAGAAGGCGTGCGAGCCTATTTTTAGCTGGCTTTTTAGGATTGGGAACTGTGGCTGCTGGTTCAATCCTGCAACAATTATTCCCATTTGTAGGTGGAAGAGATGGGGAGGATGAGATGAGTTGGGAGATCGAGGGGGTGCCAGCATGGTTAATTTCTTTTGTTCTATCATTTGAGGAGTGGGTAGGGACCATCTCCCATGGAAGCAGGTATCGAGAAATGATGTTCTGACAAAGGTTGCTTTTTCTGTTTTACGACATTGCAGGGAGGGTACGGTACCAATTTCCCAATTGGTCTCACATGTTAAAGAAAGCCAAAAGAGTGGCTAGATTATATATTACTTCATTCTGAGGTAGCTTTGGACTTGGGTTGTGGAGTAGGTTGTGAAGTCTTCTTTCGTTTATAATTGGAAATCCTTTGGGATAGGGAACAAGATAAGTTAGTTGCACTTGATCCTGGACTTGGAGGATGCTTACGTGTGTAGTCCATATCTATTTAAGTATGTTTTAGTAGATTTAGTTGTTGCTAGTTCGTATCCATTAAATAATGTTGCTAAGATATCTCATCTTTCTTTGTAGTTATCATTTGGAAGAGCTATTTAAAAGACTTTACAGATGGTCTATTTAAAATACTTTACAGATGGTCTTGGGATTTAGTTTACGATATGGGATCAATAAATCTTTTCTCACAGCTTCCAAACACTTGTAACTCCTATAAGATTAAAGAATCAACCAAAAATTGGAACTATTTACTTGTTTCTTTGACAAACGAACGAATGGATCTCTAATAAGGATTGTATAAACTTTACAAGACTTTTACAGTAGAGACGTTTATGTTTCTTAGGGTTCATGTATTTTTTTGAGTTCTTTTTCTTTCCAAATGGTGTCAAAATGTTTCCACTTCAACAGACACATTCAACCAAGATAGATGTTGTAAAAGATTAGGAAAAATAACGAGGAACACGACAACAGAGGACTACATGTAGAATTGTAATCACAATGATATTTTACATTGTCATCAAAATGTGGTTCTTTTTTGCTGTTTGTTATAGTTATGCATTAAGAACCCTTTTGTACTTCTCGCTCTACCCTCCAGTTGGATTGGCGATATGAATATATTCCAATAATGAATTGGGAAATGTCGCTTTAATTCTCATTGTTACTGGCATTTGTGTACATGCTAATACCTGAGTTTGGTTGTTATTACAGATGCCTAGAACGGAGGATATTCTAAACCTTCCAGTGCAGGATCCTCCTAGTGCAGAGTTTTCTGCTGCTCATCTTAATTGGATACAAGTAGAAGGTGGTAGGCAAGGTGGTGACAATATTGCTCTAATCCCTTATACTAGAGTGGATGATTTTGTGAAAGGGGAATCTGATAATGCAGAATGCCCTGCTAGTTTCCGAGTTGAGTCTAGGAGGAAGAGAACTGAAGGGAGTGTCAGCAAACCAAGGGTTGACGGCTATCTTGAATACACACTGTATGTTGCGCGTTGTAAGTTGCATATCATATTTATTAGGTGTCTGAAATTGAAAGTTGCATATCATATTTATTAGGTGTCTGAAATTGAAAGTACCTGTCAAATGTTTCTGAATGGTACCTCTAATTTCTTTCATATCATTACACATCAAAGAAACCCTTTCTTGAGAGGTTAAAACATTTGCACTGGAAACACTTATTTGCTAAGTAACAAGGACAAGGGACACACGACATATGCCGACGGCATAATAATAAAGTTGATACAAGTGTTTGGAGATTTTGTTTGTATCATTAGGTTTTGTATGTAAAATGAAACATAACAGTTCTTAAATCTTTCTTGGAATTATTCCTTTCTTTTTGAAATAACTTAGAAGAGTAAGCAAATAGCAACTATGTCATGGTTACAGGAGTCTATCCATCACATCTAGGCTTTAAGGGCATCATAACCGTCAATGTGAAGTTGGGACCTAAAAGATCAAATGGAACAATCCATAGACAAGTAAATCCCTTATCAATTCCAAGGCAATGCCCAGATTAAGTAACGGGAAAGTAGACTACTCAAAAAGTTCACAAATGCTGACCAGGTGGCCATTCCCTTGACCCGTTTTTTTTTTCGAACGGCGAAGAAAATTTTCATTTATCGCAAGGATAAAGAAATGAAAATAGTACAATAAGAAAAGAAATTCCCTTGACTCGTCTTGACGAGAATTTTACTCCACGTGAAGTTGAACAAAAAGCTGCTGAATCGGATGGACCAAATGATTTGGTCAATAAATATGCAATTCTTTATTCAATGTTAAATCAATTCGCAACAGTTCCTCTATTTCACCCAAATAGCAATTGCATTCTACAACTAACACAAAAATTGTATATTATTCACGTAATAATTATTCCATGAATCCATACATACATGGCATCATCGTTTAAGGCAACCTTCCTAAAACTAATTGGTCTAGAGGACTAGGGTTGAATTGGTGTAAATTTACACTGTTTACCATTGTATCCCATTTTTTTATGTCCAAGTGATGGAGTTGTTTGTCCCCCAAGTGTCAGAAAATATTAGGTTCTAATAAGATAAAGAACTAACTACGACATGTTTGGAGGCACGACGTGTCACCTTCTTTGAAGTGTATGTGCTGCTTAGCTTATTCGTCATTTTAAATTTGTTCTTGGATTTTCTAGATACTGGTGTTCCTATGGTCCAGAAGATTACCGGGACACTGAGTCTGGTGGGGATGGTCCAAACAATAAACCTGCTTCAGGCAAAGGAAGTAGGCCAGGGAGACGTCACATGATGAGAGGGTGCCTTTGTCATTTTACTGTTAAACGCTTATACACCCGCCCCTTTCTCGCACTAATCATCTACAACCAGCGAAACCATGTGGATAAAACTGGGGCTCCATGTCATGGAATGCTGGACCAGGATGCTTTGGGAACAAGAGCTATGTACGCTCCTCGAATTTCGGAAGAGTTACGGCAGAAAGTGATGTCTATGCTTTATGTTGGCATGTCTTTGGACAAAATAATGCAGCATCACACGGGAGAGGTGGAGAGGCACGGAGGCCCCCACAACCGTGACGATTTTCTTACTCGCAATGATGTCCGCAACATGGAAAGGCTGGTTCGTAACTCCTCTCATGAGCTAGATGGAAGTGATGAACTCAGTGTAAAAACGTGGGTGCATCGCCACCAGAAACATGTATTCTTTTTCCAAGATAGATCTGGTTCAGAACCGTTTATTTTAGGGATACAAACAGATTGGCAGATGCAGCAGATGCTTCGTTATGGACATAATGGTTCAGTAGCTTCTCATTCAGCATTTGGCTTGAAGAAACTTAAGGTTTTGAATTCTAATCGTCTAATTTTACATTGATGGTGTTTTCATGCTTATGCACCGTTCCTACTTCATCTCATTTCTGGGCCATAAAGTCATGTATCCTGTGGATTAGGAATTATGGCTAGAAGAAGGCCAAAACTTTGGCATAATAAACAATCTACTACGGTAAATTGAAGTAAATATCCTCCCCCTTGGCCATTCTGTTGCTTATAAATACAGCAGTTTCATCTATTCGCTGCGAGAAAGGTCATTATGGGCCTTGAATTCCCGGCACTTTACTCAAGAATTAACTGCACACATGAGTGGCTATGAGGCCAATGGTAGGACATTAATGTTTCAAAAGGGGTAAATGTGAAAGTATTAATTGAAAAGTACTTCTACCTTCATATAAGCATGAATGCACAAGATTGCCATTCATGGGGGACAGTTCACTTTTGGAAGCAGTGTAAGTGGACTGTTTAACTTTGGTTGAGCTAGGAGCCTAGGATTTTACTTTGGGAATTGTTCAGTGGTTTTGGGTTGAGAAAGAATAAGGTTCATAAGTTACGGGTTTGTGGTTCTGCTTCCGCAGTCTGTTCATGTGGTTCATGTATAATGATTTAGTGGTGCGTAGGTCTGAATTCTAATTTTTTCTTTTCCTCTTTCCGTTCACAGTATCCTCTTTGTTCATTGCTTGTCTTTGACTCATCAAGGAATGCAATTCCGGTTGCCTGGGTCATCACTTCCTGTGATGTTCACCTAGACAGCTCTAAATGGATGGTACCCCTTGTTGATAGGATTCGAACCAAGGACACCGGATGGAGACCTAATGCCTTCTTGGTGGATGATCCTTCTTTTGAGACATCTATTATCAGGTAACTATTCAAATCATCTTTTTATGGTGCATTTTTTTTTTTTTTTTTTGCAATTTTAGTTTTCGAGTGAAGTACACAATTCTGATATTATGTTTGTCGCTTCCAGAGAGACCTTCCGATGCCGGGTCCTAGTATGCCTCTGGCATATTCGCCGTGCCTGGGTAAAAAGCCTTTTAAAGAAATGTTGCAACTTTGAAGTGCAGAGAGAGATCTTGAAGCATTTAGGGCGGATATTGTACTGCACAAGAAGCATCTCAAACACGTTAGATTCAGTTGAAGAGTTGACGCAAATATTTATTGATCAATGTGCTTTTATAAATTATTTTAGAAGTCAGTGGTTACCAAAGATAGGTATTTATTTCATTCATTCTGACTTAATTGTTCTCTAATTAACAAATTGCCCCCTTTACCCGGTCAGAGTAACACCTCTTCCCTGCTGTAACAGCACCTTGCGTTGTTTTTCCCCCTTTTCCTATTTCACATTTCATTGACATGTTTGATGTAGTATTTAATACAGTTTCCATGAATGTCAAATTATATCATTTTTGCCTTGCAGAACTCTGGGTGAATAGCTTAAGAACTCTCCCTGTGGCAAGTCAAGAACCATATTCTGCGATCGAAGCATACCACCTAAGATTAAAATCTAAAGTTTTCAATGAACTATGTTCTAGTTGCTGGCAGAGAGTTGATTGGTTGATCCACACATTGACAACTGAATTCCACTCCATGTATTGGCTTGATTGGTACACTGTAGAGACCGCCTATTTTGAAAATCCAAGGGATTGGTCCTTTTCAATGAACTCTTGGTACCAAGCTATGCACATCCCTGACGTTGACGTGTTGTTAGATGAACAAAATCTCCAGTTTGCAAAAGTCATTTCTCAATCAGACCGGACTCTTGTTTACACAGTATGGAATCCAGGTTCGGAATTCTCACTCTGTGATTGCCCTTGGTCAAGGCTGGGGAATATTTGTAAGCACATTGTTAAGGTGACAATCTTATGTAAAGATCGGCAAGTTGCTAGGCCATTATTGGCAGCCCAAGTTTATCGACAGACTCTTCTTAACCTTCTGCAAAATCCACCAGATGATCCTCTAGTTCTTGATCACGCCATTTTGCATGCAACACGCTTGCAACAAGATATCAAAGCTTTGGAAGACTTATCTAATAGTGGGTTGCTCCTGCCTCTACCTACTGATACAAATTCCCAAACGACAGATAATCTCCTACTTTTTCCACGATTCCAATGATGGGGTCATTGAATTGGGGATAAAGTTGTGTTTGGGGATTATTTCCTGCTTATATCTCCAAGTCAGTCTGTGATGATATGACCTTATTCTGAGTGTATTTGTTGATTGACGGGTATTTTGACTTCAAAATAGAGGAAGATCTGATCATAATGCTTCTGACGCTTCAAGGGTTGTCTTGAAATAACTCCAATTCTTTGCATGCGGAGGTACTTCATGTTATATGCATGCTATGATGCTTTTATAAATATTTTCTGGTTCATAATTTGTTTTTATTTCGAGATAATGAACTTATAGAATGCAGATTGATTCTGGTGGTTAACCCCTTTTTCAGATACATCTGATTTTTTAGTCAGAAAACATATAGTGAAACGAGAATTGAAAAAGTGGAAGCCCATCTTACCTTAGTTGCCAATTGCCATAGGTTTATGTTGACAGTTTGGTTTGATGTCCTTGTTTGAACTAAACCTTCTTGGCCTTTTGCTTGCACTAAATTATTGGATGTTTTTTTTTTAGGCCTTAAGTTGTTAATGTGCAAGTGGCACTTCACAGACAGGTTACAGTTAGATACATATGGTAAGTTTGAAATGCCGCCTCTAATTGTCCGGCTCAAACTCAAGTATAACTTGTGCTGACAGTAATGCTTTAAAATGTAATGTTTTATTATTATTATTATTATCATCATCATCATCATCATCATCACCACCACCACCACCACCACACAGATAAAACAAATAATAAATAAATAACATAAGCTAAGGAGCAAGGGTTACTCAATGAAATAAGGCTAGGGCAAATAACGCTAGTTATCCTTTCATAATTAATTAAATAATCATCATTAGTTGGCACACTACTTTCTTTGTTGATAAAAAAAAAAAATGTTTAGATTGTGGGACTTCTAGTGATAGTAAAGCTCTAAAAGGTTTGGCTTAATAATGTTAACCTTCCTTCCAAACTTAAAAAAGCCTATTTTACAGTTTGGACCATGTGTATTTGACTTATTTGCAGGTTGCTGATGGCATTTTACTGAGACTCTTTGTTGTGTGGCTTGTGGATCTGACAATTCTGCAGAAAGTAAGCGACCTTTTGCCTAAACTATGTATGTGCTTGTAAATGGTTCTGCATTGTCTTTCCATGTGGTCAAAATTATTCATGAATATAATTGCTAATAGGCCTATAGATGGTAGACTGTCATTCTCCATGTTAGATATGGGAAGTTTTGAAGTTTAAAGCCCCAGAAATTGGTTGGCCTATGATTATTTGATTTAAACCAAAGCTATCTGCTCTCTTTCCTCTAGTGCTTTTCTTCTATTTTTGCATATACATTCTTCCATTTTCAGATGTCATTCAAGTGAGTAAGATGAGTGTATCTGAGATGACAATGCTGAGATGGATGTGTGGGAAGACTAGAAAAGATAAGATTAGAAATGAAACCGTTCGTGAGATGGTGGATGTAGCACCTATAGAGGAGAAGTTGAGAGAAAATAGACTAAGGTGGTTTGGACATATTTACTGTAGACTGTAGAAGCAGTAGTTAAGATAGTTGATAGGATAGTTTTGGGTAGTAACTCTACAGGGAGATGCAGACCTAAATTGAAATTGGTTTCTATAGTGTGCAAGGATATTAGTATACTAGGTCAAAGTGATCATCTGGCCTTTGACAGAGCTCAATGGAAAAAAAGAATTCATGTAGCCAACCCCAATTTATTCAGACATAAGGCTCGGTTTTGTTTGGTTTGGTTTTTCTTCTATTTTTGCATATACATTCATCCGTTTTCAGATGTCATGAATGACGATCTTTATCAAATTATTTGCACCTTGCAATTCGTGAGTGAACGACTCTTTTTGGCCTGATATAGCTGCATATCTCAAGTTCCATGGAAATAAAATCTGAATGATGTCGCATATGCTCTTTTCTTTTGAATGTCAGGAAAACATGATCATGTTTCCTTTGTACTATGGAATTAGTATCAGTGTCCTACATTCCTCATGTGCTATCATGTACCTGATCCATGTTTCAATGCTTACATGAATTCTTTCTGGATGTGTGGTGCAGGCAGAATTTATAGAACTTCATGATATATACTTAAAAACCATTGTTGTATTATCTCTACTCAGTATAATTTTACTTGTGGGTCCAGGAGAATGTTGCACTTAAGAAATACTCTGTCAATCTGTCATGAAGCAGGCTCTAAAATGACCAAAATTTGTCTTCATTGGTCAAGGCCAGCCTCAATGTCTGGAGTGCTGGATAATTCCATTTGTTCAACGGTGGTCGACCAGCGGAGAGCTTTGGTCACCCAATCCTTGATTCTGGAGTCCTGAAATAATTCTGTCTCAGATTGTTGGACCAGCCCCAAGCTGTGGTCGACCAACCTGAAGTTCCAGTCCATCCTTTCGAAAACCAACTTGGATGCTTGGTTGACGAGAGCTTGATTCATGTTTGACCTAGTCTACACCTTTTTCGATCATCCTGACAAATTTCAAGAAGCATATCCATTAGAGTAGACTAGTCACTAGAGGATTGACTATGTACCCCACACAGTCCACTGGGAGCGGATTGATGAGAGTTAAGCTATTCATGGGAACAAACATTCTGTATACTGTAGAAATAACCTTTCTCAGAGGGTTAATTAACTTCGAGTGATTCAGATAGAGGCAATTTATATTTTTTTGAAGATCTTCATCTGAGGGTTGTACTTATTTTGTTCTAGGACCTTGGTTGAGCTCTTTCTAGTTTGAGTGCTAGAACTTGATTGGCAGATGTTGTTTCTTGTTTAATCCAGAAAACCCTACCTTTATATTTGAATTTATGATTTTCAAAAGTTGTGTTAGCCTAGTGAGATCTCCTTGGACATTATTAAGGGTATTTAGTGAATTTCTATGAAAATTCGTATCTCTATAAGTCGTGTTCATCTCTTGGGTCTATACGCTTTATTTTCCATATGGATAGCTTGGTTGAGATGAATTCTTATAGTTCCGATGCTCATCATACTAAAGGTGGACATTCTGTGCCTGTAAATCAATTGTGTATTCCTTTGTTTTGCATATGGATATTCTTGGTCGAGATGAATTCTTATAGTTCCCGACTTCCCGTTAATATGAAACGTTTGCATTGTGTGCCTAGTTGTCTAGTGACTAGTGCTCCAGTATGAAGATGTTTTAAATAGCATATCATAAAAGGCTGGAGCTGGACATTATGATTACATTCTAGTGCGGCAGTGCCTGAAAGTTTGAGTTGTTGTTTCTGAAAACAACCATGTACTTTTGACATAAAAAATTGGTGAAACTTCTAGTCATTGAAGTTATCATACGATTGAATTTGCACGTTTATGTAGTAGTTGGGAAATAGAATACATCTTATCAAACTCAAGTGTACATTCTTGGGTATAGACTCAAGTTATTCAACCTCCTGTAGGAAAATTTCATCCCCTGCTCTCTGTGTGTTTGAGCGCTCTCATATATTTTCAATATCCTATTACCCTTGCGATACTCAACCCAATTTAACTACAAAAGCTTTTTGGCCGTATTACAGTGGGTTGGGTGCTTGTAAGGGCTATGCACCCGCACCCCATAAAATGGCTCACCATTGAGGCCAAGTACATCACCTCAGCCTCCCTATCATTGGGCTGCATTTGGGAAAGAAATTGTGTGAACAGTGAATATTAGTTCTTCCATTTTGAGATCAGAAAAAAATACCTACTCTTTAGACTTTTTTTTTAGGTGCTTTTTTGCAATAAAATTTTGTAATAAAAAATACCCAGTTTGTGGATATATGTTTTTTCAGGGTTGTAAACAATGGGAAAGAGTACCTAGGCTTTTGTTTTCCGCAGGCAGAGTCTTAATGGGGTGTGTGTGTTTTCAGTCCAAAAAATACCCACATTTTGACTTGTGTAGGCTAAGAGGTGCGGACGGCATGTTTGGGCCAACACGCTGCTTATAAGAGCACCTCAGAGCCTGTTGCTTCCGTAGTTTGTGGAAAAGCAGAATTCAAATCGCTCTTAAGAAGCAAACTGCTCAAAGGTCGACCCGAGGAAAGGCGCTAAGGAAGCATCTAGCCACCAAGGTTCTACTCTTTTTATTTTATTTTTTATTTTATCATATTTGGACATGGTTTTAATTCTACTCTGCAATTACTGAATCTGTTCTCTCCGTTTTGTTTCCTACATTTGTTGTGTTTTATGCTTTTTTGTTATGCTACTCTGAAATGAGTGAATCTGTTCTCTCCGCTTTGTTTCCTACATTTGTTGTGTTTTATGCTTTTTTGTTATGCTACTCTGAAATTAGTGAATCTGTTCTCTCCGCTTTGTTTCCTACATTTGTTGTGTTTTATGCTTTTTTGTTATGCTACTCTGAAATGAGTGAATCTGTTCTCTCCGCTTTGTTTCCTACATTTGTTGTGTTTTATGCTTTTTTGTTATGCTACTCTGAAATTAGTGAATCTGTTCTCTCCGCTTTGTTTCCTACATTTGTTGTGTTTTATGCTTTTTTGTTTTGATTTGATTTCTATTGAAGGTGGTTGTTCACAAATCTCCGCCTGACTTTTATTCATCTTGCAGCTTCTGTTTATAAGAACTAGATGAATAAATTCAACTTGATTTGTTCCGCGTGCTGAATTTGTTTGATTGTATGATGTTCTGAAACTCGCAAGTACGTGAAGACTAGCAAACTCGAGATTAAGAAATTGCCATTCCAGAGGCTTGTTCATAAGATTGATTGCCTGGGAAGTCAAGGTGATGTTCATCTACCAAATTGTCATATGGTTCCATTGGTTAATATTTTAGAAAAAGGAAGAATTGTGTTTTTCTCTTCATAATGTTTGGATGAGGAAGAAAGAAATGAATGTGAGATTGTGATACGTCATATATGTGTGTGATTTCTTCCTTATTTTGCAGTGTTTTGGTCCCTGTAATGCCAAAGATGGAGTCGGTTTCATTCCTGAATAGATGAACAAACCGAAAGTCTGTATAAAAAACAGATTCCATAGAAAACATGAGATTAATGACAAAATTTGATAGATCAATCTCACCTTGACATCCTGGGCAATCTCATGAAGGAGCCTCACGAATGACAGTTTCGTAATCTCGAGTTTGCTACTCTTCATGCACTTGCGAATTTTGGTACAATGTACCATCAAACAAATTAAGCACATGGAAACAAATCGAAGTTGAATTTAGTAACACTATAAAAAGAAATTGCCAGAGGAACGAAAGAGTCAGCGGAGATTATGAATAAACCGATGAAGATTCGAGAATAGCCGGCGGAGATTTGCAAACAGTAACCTTCAATAGAAATCAAATCAAAACAAAAAGCATAAAACGCAACAAATTTAGGAAACAAAACAGAGAGAACAGTTTCACTGATTGCGGAGTAGTTAGAACCAATGTTTTGAAATCCGGACTGGTGAGTGAACCGGAGAAGGGGCCGGGTGGATGAGTCACTGGTTCAACCGCAGTCGAACCGGAATTGAATCATGATATCATAATTATATATGAATATTAATATAGAATTAAGAAAAATCAAAACATAAAATAAAAGAGGAGAGCTATTCTCTCGGGAGGTGGCACTATGCATTTTTTTCTTCAATCCCACATTGGTGGGGTGCCAAACTAGGAGGAACACTAGTACCTCTAAATGCTTAACAAAGCAGCTCGAATGCGTTCAAAGGCTGTGATGACTGTTCAGTGGGTCCCATGAGAGGTACCTCCACATTTGTCATCTGCTGGCCAGCCAATTAGTTCAAATTTCCACGCGCGGTGGTTCACTAGACCCGCTACTGGTTCAAGCGGTTCGGCAGTTTAACCTTTTCATTCGAAAGGTAACGGTTTTCAAAATAGGAGCCGGTTTTGAAAAATTGCCGGTTCGATGGTTCATCCGGACAGGAATAGTGACCTGTTCACTTTTCAACCGGCCGGTCCGGTCGGTTAGAACATGTCGAAATGATACTCCTTCCGTCCCGTGAAGGATATCTAAAATCACAATTTACACCTTTCAAAAAGTTATCTATATTTTGTATTTTATCATACTCCTACTTTTATTGATTTAAAATTAAGTGAGATCTAGCAAACAAGATTCATATTGCATATAAAAAAATATTATAAATTAAAATATATAGTTAATTGTATGCGAGGTGTGAATAGTGATTTTGGACATCCTTTGTGGGACAGAGGGAGTAAACAACAGAGTAGAACCTTGGCCTCCAGAAGCTTCCTTGGCACCTTTCCTCGGGTCGACCTTTGAGCACTTTGCTTCTTGGAAGCCATTTGAATTCTTCTATTTATCAACATCAACCCATCAAAATGCCAACCAAATTGAGTTTTGATGCCGCCATTTCCACCTTTGATTATGTCTTCGTTGACTTCTACGCTCCTTAACTTCTGCGTCTATTTGTGTTTACTATGTTCTGTCAAATTCACAGAACGTAGGTAAAAATCCAGTGACATTTTTTTAACAAATGATTCAGCGAATCTACCGAAAGTGAAGGTAATTTTGGGGGGAAATTGAGGAAAGAATAACAATAGTTGAATTTTAAAAAGGGAGAAAACAAAAACAAGATGGGTCAGGTTTTATGGGTATGACGGGTTGACCACATTTGACCCATCCAAATTCAACCCGCCTATGAAGCACGGATACGGATACGTAGATACGTGATTTTTCTAAAAAGTCGGATACGATACGTTGGGGGATACGTTGAGTATAAAAATATAAAAATAATGTTATATATATACAATAAATATCCAAACAAAAACTCCCTCACCGTAGAAAGTGAGGGAGCCCTTACTAGATATGCTCTGATATATATTTAATTTTTAATTCCTAAAAATTCCATTACACAAGTTCACCATTATATATACACAACATGAGATGAGGGACGAGAGAGATGAGAGAGAGAAAGAGAGGGGGGGGGGGGGGAGAGAGAGAGAGAGAGAGAGAGAGCAAAAGCTATGTCGATTATTTGGGGGAAAACACATATAAAGCCCTAATTACACTTTTAACCCACATATTTCAAGTAATAACATATTTACCCCGCGTGTCCAAGACGTATCCTAGCTATCCAAAATGTATCCGAATACCCAAAAAATAAATTTTAATGTTGGATACTTAAAAAAATGTAATGGATACGTATCCGGAGAGTATCCGAGAGTATCGGTATCTAATGCGTAATACGGAGGCCAAAATAGAGTATCCGTGCTTCATAGCCGCCTAGTATTGACCCATATTCAACCCAAAACCCATTTCAACCCGCCCAAAACCTTCCAAACCTGCCCGTTTGCAGCTTCTAGTTCTAACACTAGAATACTGCCAAAACATAATCGAAAAGGGAACTTTTTTTGGAATTTTTTCCAAGTAATGTCCCTGCTAAGGAACCAGCCCAACCATCTGCCACTAGCTGGATGAGGGGCTGCAATCCCGTTTTGCCCCCCCTCAACACACACACACACACACAGAGACACCCCCAAAGCCAAATCATCATTTAAGCTTAGTTTGTTCTCCGATACGTGAATGGGGTTTTAGATGCGACGAGGCTTGCTATTTTCAATCAAAGTTTATGTGGGAAGTGATTGTGGATATTTGCTTGTGAAATGGATAGATGGTGGAGGAAAATTGTGTGTTCTAGACATGTGGAAGGTTGGGTTTGTTGGTCCTCGCTAAAAACGCGATTGCCGTATGGGTGGGTCTTGGAAGGGTATTAGGAGACGATGGGGTGAGTTTTCAACACATAAGATGAAGATGGGGCAAGGGAGGGGGGTGAAATTTTGGGAGCATGTTTGGTGTGGAGATGTTAGGTTGTGAGATGCTTATCCTTCTATATTTCAGTTGGCAGCGGTGGCAAAATCTCATAGTGGATGTCGAGACGGTGAGATGTTACGCTTTGTAGGGAGGTACAAGAATTGGCAGTTGGAGGTGGTGTTGGATCTTTTTCGAAAACTCTATGCAATGAGGGACGTGGGGAGATGGGAGGGTTTGTTGAGGTGGATCTTGACAGCTTATGAGTCTTTTCAGGTGAAAGTTTATTACCAAGTTTGCTGGAAAAGCAAATACTACCTTTCTCTGGAGATCCATTTGGAGTACTCATGCCGTCATGCGTCAACCAATGTTTCTTTTTTTGCTTGGTGTGCAGCTGAGGATAAGATTCTTACTACAGATAATCTCATACTGTGTTGCATGTGCAAGAGAGATGAAGAGTCAACACATTTTTTTTATGCATTGTTCAGTCGCCAATGAGCTTTGGATGCGGTTCTTTTTTCATGGGGCATGTCTTGGGGTTTTCCTGCGACGGTGGTGAAGCTTATTCAAGAGTGGTATGGTCTAGAATGAGTAATAGAATACGGAAGCTATGGATAACGATCCCGTTGTACTTGGTGTGGTCAACATGGAGAGAGAGGAATTGTAAATATTTTGACGGGAAGCCATTGTTCAAAATTAAGTGTCTTTTGATTTATACTTTGTTTAGTTGGGTGTCGAGAGAGTGCAACCTAGAGTGAATCAATTCTCAATTCTTTGATATGTTAGATATTTTTGGAGTTTAGATGGGTGTATAGGTCCTTTTATTGTTTGTCCATTACTTTTCTTTTTGTTCCTCACTTTCTTTTGTACATGGGTGGCATCCCCTTGATGCCTTCTCAACAAAGTTTATTACTTATCGAAAAAGAAAAAAAAACATAAACACACTGTTGGCGTGGCAGTTGGAACCAGCGACCTTGAGGGTTTCCCTTAAGACCACTGCCATTCTACTGCTAACCCAGGTATAGACATACTTTATATTTGGTTTAGATGAACCAAAATCTGAAAGATATAAACATTTTAACTAGATCTTTCATCGTTGGTTGCACATGTCCTTAAAAGGACATCATCCAATATAATCAATCTATTAGTGACTTGAAAGGCCAACTATTTACACATCACAGACTTTGTAAAACTTGCGTGCTAAAGTCTGATATGGAACACAGTCAAACTTAACTTCATGGCTGTATCTGGATAGCCAGTGCTAAGAATTAGGATCAGAAGTTCTAGACTGCATTTGAAAGGATGGGTATGAAAATACTTGGTGGCTATGAAGTTAGATTGGGAGAGGGTTGATGAAGTAGTCAAAGCAAGATTTTTGTTATTGGTATTCTCCCATCACCAGATTCTTTCTTAATATTGTGATTATTGTCTTCACATGTGAATAATGTCAAATATGAAATGTGAAAAGCATCTTACAAATATGCGATGTAGGAAAAAGCGTATCACATGGGAGCAAATATTTTTTCAATACTAGAAGCAACAAACGCCCTTCTTATTATTTGTTTTCTGGAAATATTCTTATTGCGATACTTGCGTAGCTTGCAACTGCAACCTTCTTCTATATACCTTCTGTTTTATTGACTACCCAAATCAAAATCATCCGTAGCAGTTTGCAAAAGAAAAATGGTGGACTCTTTCTCCACAACCACATTTCCATTTCTTTTCGCTCTCTTGTTGGCCAGCATATGAATCCATCATTGGTAGCCAATCCCTTTGTATTTGCTAACAAAAACCTCGAAGTCTTCTTCCTTTCTAAACTTTCTTCAGCACTTTTTTGTTTGAAAAGAGGGGGATGAATTTATGTAGCAACTGAATGAAATGCATTGGCTTTTCATTTTGCCAAAGACAAAGTGGTGGTGGTTGTGGGAAGAAGTGAAGGTGGGCGCTGGTTATGGAATTGGGGTGGTGGAGGTGGCTAAGGTTTGCTCACACGGTGGTGGGGGTGGGGGTTCTTCACATGGGGTTAGTGGTGGCGGTGGTGATAGATATGGAGGTGGAGAATAAATTGGCGCCGGAGGCGGATAGGGTTTGGGATGTATTGGTGGTGCTGGTGAGAAGTTTGGGGGTGGAGTGGGTGGCGACTTCTTGTATGGAGTTGGCGAATTGGGTGGTGGTGTGGGTGGTGGAGTCTTAATGCAGTTAACTGGAGGTGGCAGCGGTGAAGGTTGTGTTGGGGGGGATGTCGGAGGTGGAGATGTTAACAGTGGCGATGGTGGTGGAGGTGATGATACTGGCGGAGTTGTGAAAGGAAGTGGTGGTGGAGGAGGAACAAGTGAGGCACATTTGAAAGAAGTACAATTAACCTTTCGAGACAAGAACATCTTACACTGCAGCGCAGACCTCTGTGTAGGCCTCCCTCGCAAACAATTCTTTTGATCATCGGAACCAAGCAAATTCAAACACCCCGACGACACATTCGTGAAGAAATTGTAATCATAGGAAAACTGCACCAAGTCCGGAAGAGTGCACATCCTCTCTGTGACCTCTCCTAATAGCATGTTATGAGACACATCAAAATGCTCCAAACTCACCATTTCTTCAAAACTCTCTGGAACCGACCCCATTATGCGATTGAAGCTCACATCAAACACAGTCAAATTCTTCAACATCCCAATCTGCCTTGGCAAACATGAATGAAACTCGTTATTGCTTAGGATTATCTCATTCAATGTTCTTGACATATTTCCAAAACTCGCTGGAAGACACCCCTGAAACATATTGTTGGCCAGAACCATGACCGATACTGGCGAGTTTCCGATATTTTCCGGCAAATCGGAAGAAAACATATTGTTATTGATGAATAAGGCATCGAGATCTTTCTCGAAGAGTTGATTTGGAAGCTTACCTTCAAATTCATTGTATCTAATGTCGAGATATTTGATATTTGGCAGGTGGAGGACGATGCATGGAAACGTTCCGGCAAAGCGATTGTTACTTAGATCCAGCTCAAACAGTAACTTCAAGTTCAAGAAACTCCGAGGTAGGATCCCACAAAAGCGGTTTGAATTTAAATGGAACAATGCGATGTCATATAGCAGTCCCAACTCATTTGGGAGGGACCCGGCAATGTCAGCGTGGTTGATATCGATGCCGGCTACTGTACGTTGTGACGGACAGTCAGGCACATTGTAACAGAAGACTCCAGTGTAGTTGCAGACATCTGATCCAATCCAGTTAGTAGTAATATTTTTTGGATCTGAGATTATGGCTTGTTTCCAAGCTTGTAGCGCAATGTAAGCATTTCTCAGCCGTGAGTTTTCAAAATCAAGAGATGGGTCAATGGCGAGAGTGTCGGCTCCGTTGAAGGACAAGAGTTGTCGGTGCCGTATGGGCTTGACTTCGGCTTCGGTGACTCTGGTGGCGGTGGATGTGGAGATCTGTTGGGTAGTAGAGGCATTGATGAATATAGTAAAGATAGTGTAGAGTGTATAGAAGTATGGAAAGAAGTTAGAATGCTTGATGTTTTTCTTCATCCTACACAAACATTTGGTTGCTATTGTTCTTACTCTTCAAGCAGTAATAGGAACAGATTTGTGTTTGGATTTTGTTTTTGCACAGGTAGAGTGTATAGAGCAACAGGGCAATGATAAATCACAGAAAGGCTCAGTTTTTAGTGTTCTGTAAGTTTTTATTTTTGGTTGGTAGTTCTAATTTCTTGGTTATCTGGTAGTGATTTGTCAAATGTGATGAGCTTTTTCTGCTTCTCCCTGATAGTTAGGCATTCATTTAGGAAGTATGGTTGAGTTATTTCCATTTTTCTCGTCTGATTATTTATGAAAATTCTGATTATTAGATAACTTCTGGTTTTTTTTTTTTTTTTTTTCAACGTAGGGAGGTTAATTATTGTTTAAACCGCTTTTTGTTAGACTTACACTAGC
The DNA here is from genome assembly GCA_963854785.1 of Vaccinium vitis-idaea. Classification (NCBI taxonomy): domain Eukaryota; kingdom Viridiplantae; phylum Streptophyta; class Magnoliopsida; order Ericales; family Ericaceae; genus Vaccinium; species Vaccinium vitis-idaea. The sequence goes on from OY978222.1 coordinate 19,743,082, forward strand.
ATCAACCCGTGCGATGCACGGGAATTAAAAGAACTTTGCAAACATTTATTTTGAAATGTGATGGTATGTTGTATTAAGGGAAAAATGGAAAAGAAAGGAAGAGAACAAACTACTTCGAAATTGGCGCTAATGATGCTTATACTTCGCAGTTACTGTTGGATCACAACTGACCAGTGACAGTGTCTTCTGCGAAACGTTGCCCTTCACAAGTCTTTTTTTTTTTTTAATGGCATAAACTTTTATTCACAAGTCTTCTGTGTTTTAAATATTTTTTCTGTTCCGAAAAAAAATATATATACTGTATTTTTTCCGTTCATCACTGAATTGAAATATTTAACGTGGAAACAAATAGGGTAAAATAAATGAATAAATTAAATCATGATACCAAGGGGTGTTTTGGCTAAATAAGCCACTTGGTTTTTTTTTTTTTTTTTTTTCTTTATTCAAAATTTGCTCGCATTTGTTGGGTTTGTGTCAAACTTGCTAAAATTATTTGTTCTTCTTGACAAGAGGAATCGAAAAAGTGAAAATTATGATCAAAATTAAAAAAAAAATTTAATAAAGAAAAAAATCAGTCAAAAAATCAGATTTTATTTGGCTTTATTCAAAAACTTTTGAGTTTGGATCACAATGTTATACTTTTCGAAGGTTGGAATCAAATGAAGGTCGAAGGACCATTCTCATTGAGAAGAACCAATAACCTACATAGTTTGAAGCAAAACTAAAAAGTGCAAGATTTTATTTTTTCAAAAGAAAGGCCAAAAAAAAAAAAGGCCAAGTGAATTATTTAGCCAAAACACGGCCCTCACACTGTTTGCGCATTTGTTAGTAACACACTCTCTCTCTCTCTCTCTCTCTCTCTCTCTCTCGGTACACCTATTGATCATTTCCCAATTACCGATTGTTTGGAATAAGTTTTTTATTTTTATTTTTTTATATCTAATTGGAAATGATATTTACACCTCTTTTAATTTCTCACCCTTGATTTTCATCCTACAATTTGTAACATTTTGGTGTGTCTCGTAACTTTTATAAAAAAAATCGTAACTTTTATAAAAAAAATCGTAACTTTTACAAAAAATTCGTAACTTTTATAGGGGTGTGTATCATACACACCCAAATTATGGGTGTGTATTGTAGCCTTTTCCTTCATTTGGAAATGGCTACAATACACACCCCTTATTTGGGTGTACCGTATGCACCTATTGTATGGTCCAGATTTTGCCACCTCATCAGCAATCGTAATTTTTTTTAGTTTTTCGTAACTTTTTGGCAATATGATTCGTAACATTTTCTATGATTCGTAACATTTTGGTGTGTCTCGTAACTTTTATAAAAAAAATCGTAACTTTTACAAAAAATTCGTAACTTTTATAGGGGTGTGTATCATACACACCCAAATTATGGGTGTGTATTGTAGCCTTTTCCTATTCATTTTGGGATGCTACCAAATAGTCATATATTTATCCTATAGGTTGCAATAAATTTAATATATTTACAATAAATTGCAGCTCTATACTAATGTAACTAGGTTTTTTTTGGTAAGTAAAGTAACTAGGTTTTCGACTGATTTATGGCAGTTTTTAGTTTTTACACCTCAATTCAAACACCCAAGAAAAATATACCGAAGTTCCGATGAACCAAAAAAAAAAAAAGAAAAAGAAAAATATACCACTTAGCATTACGAAATGGGTACGGATAGATTTAACGGGTCAATAAGATGAATCTTTAGCGACAGCATTTGCAGAAAGAACAAACAATAGCAGTTAAGAGGCTTCGAAGAGGCATTAATCAATTTCAGAAATTAGTTAATCAAGTTTGAAGCTTCACAACGTGGAAAGAAACTAGGAGAGTTGATTTTTATACAAACGGTGGCTAAATAAACCAAGTGGTTTATTTTCTTGTCCTTATTCAATTTTTTTGCCCATTTGTTAGTTTTGTGTTGAATTTTTGTGGTTTATTGGTTCGTCTCGACGAAAGGAATCTAAAATGTATAAAATTATGATCATAATTTTTTTTTAAAATTCACAAAAAATTAAGTTTAGTTAATAATTTTATACTTTTTAGATTCTTCTCTTCGATACGAACCAAAAAACCAACTCAAAACTAACCAATGCAAATTTTTTTTCCGAATAAAGACAAAAAACTAAACAAAAAATGGTTTAGTTAGGGGAAAATTGCCGTAAAATGGCGGTAGGGGCAAATAATAGCCAATACATGGTGTACTTTTCCCAAATTAGAGATACATGGTAAGAAGAAAAACAATTGCAAAGACATGGCATGGGGGACAAAATTACCCTCGACTAAAATTTGGTTCTCAATACAAACCTCAACCCACCGTTATCCCCAAATTCACGTGAAAAACCCCAAGTCCAAACCCTTCGTTATTTTCCACAACTCTCCCCCTTTTCCTGTCTGCCGATCTGTACCTCTCCATTGTTGAGGTACACAAAGCCATCGCTCGTGTTCCATCGGTGGCGGTGAGGCGATCCTACTGAGAATTCAAGGCCCCAACTCCGTCGTTCGACTTGCCAATCGATAAGACCAAGAGCGACTAGCTTCGATTAAGCCGCAAGTGTTCTGACAATTGATTCATTATCTCTTGTAGATCGAACCCTCTCTCCCTCCCTCTCTCTCTCTCTCTCTCTCTCGCGCGCGCGCGCGGGGGTGTCTGACACGTTCTTGAACAAGACTGAAATTGGCAATAAATCATCGTTGAATTGAAACCCAATTGAATTTGATGAATGATGATGATCCTCCCCTTCCTCGCCCTCGGGTGGATTCGGTTCGGATGTGTTGCTCGGGGTTGCCTCATCATCCCCGTTCCCTAGGTCGACGATCACGGGAGGCTCAACGACCGGCATCCTTTTCAATTCTCTCAGAAGAGGCAAGGTGCTGTTTGAAGGCACCTCATCCGCCAATATAGCCTTTTTAAATTTCTCGATTAAGACCTGAGAGTCCGCATAAGTACCCACCTGAGGAAAATCGTGTATTATCTCGTTTTTATATCTATCTAGATAGTGATCGATTTCTTCTACAAGACGTTGGTCTATTTCGTCTTGTATTTTCTCATAGATCTCCACCTCGGGCGACTCGGGGGCCCTCGGGGAATCAGGATGGTCGGGGGCTTGGGATGTGGAAGTCCCAGTGTCGGGATTGGTTCTATCGGGCCATTCTGCTGTACCCCTCGAGATAAATCATTTGAAGAGGGGATGTTAAGTGTGCTCGGGGCTCGATACCGATACCGATTGCCAAGCTCTCTGATGTACACTAGGTCCTCTTCGTTGAGTTCCTTGTCGCTATCTGAGATGACGAAGGGCTCGTTGCTCATCCAACCGAGAACCTAAAACAGTGCACAGAAAAACCCATCAGCTGTATGTTACACGGTCTTGGGTAGAACTCAACTCCAAAAGCTAGCTTATGAAGTGAGGGTGCCCTCACGCTTATATACTTCATATTACTTTGGTAACCAGGCGATGTGGGACTTCGCTTCACACCCTCCCTCACGCGCAGCGTGCTCACTCGGCAGCACCCGCCCCGTGCAGGCCAGGGACACGCACCCTACCCATCTCTGGTACCCAGCTCTGATACCATGTTACATGGTCTTGGGTAGAACTCAACTCCAAAAGCTAGCTTATGAAGTGAGGGTGCCCTCACGCTTATATACTTCATATTACTTTGGTAACCAGGCGATGTGGGACTTCGCTTCACACTGTATGCATGGGGGTACAAGTGCAGATGCAATCCCCACAGGGGAAGTGTTCGGCTACCTGAGGGGACCTACCCACTCAGTTGTTCTGTATGGAAAGGGAAGAGCTGGCTGAACCTCACTGGAGCTTTAGGAGCTCGTCGGCGAAGAGAGCTGGAGTCCTTGGAGCACGCCGGAAGACCTGCATAAGGGAGCAACCACGTTAGTACCTAGCCCAGACGGTGGTCCGGGAAGGCACTTCGATGGCTAAGTCAGCAACAGAGGGAGAAGCTCAGTGGAGAGCTCTAAAGAGAGAAAGTTCCGTTTTGAGTATTCAATGTAGAGAAAGCGATCCAGAGTGAGGTAGTTGAGGGTATTATTTATAGGCGTGTAGAAGCGGGTCTCACACGCTCCTCGGGGACCTCACGCGCCCCGTCCTTACCGTCGCATTTAATGCATTGATAGACGTCTGTCCCTTGTGCGGCGCCTCGGCCGCTGTCCTCCCAGAGGAGTCACCTGTCATGTTGACGTTCCCCTGTCCATCAAGTACCCCTGCAGGTGTAGCCTGCAGGGTTGGTGACTCGCCATAAATGCATTGCGTGCGGGGTGGTTGAGCCCATTAATGAGCCGCTCAGACTGTCAGGCGTGCCTCGATCGAGCTCCCGACATCTGACGCGACCCCCTGACATCGAGGTCGATTGACTCGGTTCGAATAGTGCTCGGGGACAAGGCCTCATGGTTCGCCGAGGACTATATGGATCTCCCCACAAGGGCACAGCTTCCTGAGGGGGAGGAGTCCATCCGAGGTCACCAAGGCTCCCGAGGTCGAAGCTGCACGTCAGGTGACCGGGGACCCATCGTCTCGCTAGTCACAACAACTCTCCGGGAGACCGTTCGGTGAGCCCTAGGGATTGGCCTTGAGCTGCTTTCGTGAAGGTAGTACCATGAACCCTCCACCTCTTCGGGGGGTGTAGCCGAGGTCACTAATCCCTTAGGACCCTGGCCGCTACAGGGTGGTTCAACTCCAAGGAACATTTGCTGAAAATTAAAGTCTCAGTAAAGGTAAAAAAGAAACAAACAGATTTTCTTTAAAAGCTACTCCAATAATTTTGTTGCGTCAATTTTCCATCTGTCTTCGCAACAATCGCTGAATATTTTCCTGAATTTTCGTCATATTAGGGTAAGATATGTTTGTTTGAGATATCATCGATCATGGGTGTTGCTCAATTTTGTCTTGTTTTGTTGGTTTGTTTGTCTCTTTTACTTTTATAGCTTCTAATTAAAGTTTCCCTTGGGATTATCACCGGAGACGGGTAGCAGCAATTGCTGGTTTTGTTATGGGACAGTTCGTGATGTTCACATCGGTCTATAATAGGCCGCTCTATGAAGGATTGGTTCATTTATTTTTTATTCTTGCCAATTCAAGTAGATAAAGCTACGGCTAAGAAGCAAAGATTAGATTTTTCTTGGATCTGTGTTGAAATTGCAGCTCGAGATGAGCTCCTAGTTGAAGTGTGTGTCAGAGTGAATGGTGAATCAGTTTTGGTGGAATTAGAATACCAATGGCTACCATCCAAATGTACAGATTGCAAAGTGTTTGGACACCATGTGGATTAAAATCCACATCCAAACCAATCGATTCAAGTGACACTTGTCAAGTAGAAGGAAAAGGAAAGAACATTACCATCTCTACCCTAAGTAATGCAGTCCTTAAGGCCCTCTCTATTCAGCAAAATGATTGCTCATCATCTTCTCCAGCTACTGAAATTTCACTAGATTCTGAACCTGGTATTTCTTTTCCTGTCTCAAGCTCCTCATATGCTGCCATATTTCAAAATTCTACTTTAAGAGGAATTGGTAATTCAGCTCCCCGTATTGGTAAGAAATTTATGGCAAAATCGTAGCGAATAAGCGCAAAAAACTTCCCCCTCGTCCGAAGATGATGAAGACTGACAGTAAACAATTGCAGGTATGAAAACATGACAACTCTTTTATATGTATTTTCTGGTCCCCAATTGCCCTTGCCGTGATTGCTGACACATTTTTTTTTTTTTGGTTCTTGGGAATCAAACTGTTTATCCAATGACTTAACGGAACCCCTGTTCATACTTATAAGTTCAATTTCATGATATTTCCTTTTAGTGTGTGGTCCAACTTGCTGCAGAGTGCTAACTGATTGGCTTTAAATAGACTTTTCAATTCTTTCTTGCCTTTTTTTTTATGTGTATATACTAAACATCTTCGACCCATTTCAAGAAGTTGTAGATCACACATTCTGGATCACTTAGTTACTCAAAATTCAGCACTCAATTTTTCTTCTATGGATGTTTATGATGTTGCTTATATCTGTAATGACCATGTTAATGTTGAATTGCAGATAGGAAGGAGGTCGAAAGCACACGTTGCTGATAAAGTTTTGTAGGGGTTGGGGTGAAACAAAATAATGGGAAACTAAACCAACGTGTATTGCTGAATTTCTGAATATGAATACCTAGGCTATTACATGATTTAAATAGGAGAAAGACTAACTCTAAAAAGGAAAAGATAAAACCTAGAAGGGAAAGATTACAAAAGGCTAAAATGGAAACGATGTACAAGGCAAGATCACGATATGATATGGTCAACGTAATCTGCCCTAAAATAGAAGATTACACGTTATACATGGAGATACATTAACACCCCCCCTCAAACTCGGGATGCCTAAGCAGAGAGCATCGAGAGTTTGCCAAGGAGAAAGCGAAACCGAGCAGTAGTGTGAGTCTTCGTGAAGAAGTCTGCCAACTGCAACGTAGAAGAGATGAAGGGTAAAGTGATGGTGTCAGACTGAAGATGCTGGCGAATGAAGTGGCAGTCAATTTCAATGTGCTTGGTGCGCTCATGGAAGACTGAGTTGTGGGCTATCTGAATGGCACTCTTATTATCACAATAAGGAGGCGTGGGGGAAGTGACAGAAACACCCATATCAGAGATAAGCCAGCGAAGCCACACAAGCTCAGACGTAGCATGAGCCATAGCACGATATTCAGCTTCCGCGGTGGAACGAGCAACAACAGATTGCTTTTTACTGCGCCAGGAAATAAGAGAATCACCGAGGAAAACACAAAGACCGGAGGTAGATTTGCGATCACTAATGTCCCCAGCCCAATCAGCATCGGCATAAGCATGAAGGATCAAACTAGATGTAGAAGAGAGCAGAAGACACTGATGAAGAGTACCACGAACATAGCGGAGGATGCGTAATAGAGCCGCCCAATGTGTAGACCGAGGGGTAGAGACAAACTGACTAATAATATGAACGGCATAGGCAATATCCGGGCGAGTCACAGTGAGATAAACCAGACAACCGACCAATTCACGGTATTCCGTAGGATCATCAAGAGGAACACCATCCGAAGGAGAGAACTTGGCATGAAGTTCAAGGGGAGTATCAACAGTCTTGGTGTCAGTGAGATGAGCACGATGAAGAATATCAGAAGCATACTGGGACTGCCCCAGAAGATACCCCTGAGGAGAAGAAGCAACCTCAATGCCAAGAAAATATCGAAGAGGACCCAAGTCTTTCATTTCAAATTCACGGAAGAGATGACGTTTGACGTCACTAATGGCGGCAGTATCAGAACCGGTGATGATCATATCGTCAACATAGAGCAACAGAAGAACCAGACCATGGGAGGTACGGCGAAGAAAGAGAGCAGAGTCATGCATACTCGGCCTGAAACCAATCTGAAGAACCACAGCTTGAAATCGTGCATACCAAGCGCGAGGGGATTGTTTCAAACCATAGAGAGCCCGACGTAAGTGACAAACAGTACCGGAAGGATGAGAAAAACCAGGAGGAGGGCGCATATAAACCTCTTCAGAGAGAAAGCCATTGAGAAAGGCATTCTTCACATCCAGCTGAGAAAGAGGCCATTGGTGTACAGCGGCAACAGAGATCAAAGTGCGAACAGTGGTCATTTTAGCGACGGGAGCAAAGGTCTCCTCATAATCAATGCCATACTCCTGAGAGAAACCTTTTGCGACGAGGCGAGCTTTGTACCGTTCCAGAGAGCCATCAGAATGAGTCTTGACCTTGTAGACCCATTTGCAACCAATAAGATTCTTGCCAGGCGGGAGTGGAACCAACTCCCAAGTGTCATTTTGAGCAAGAGCAGTGAGTTCAGCATTCATGGCATCCACCCAGTTGGGATCTTGACAAGCTTCTTTATAGGACCTAGGCTCGAAATAAGTGTGAATTCGAGAAAGAAATGATTGGTAGGAAGAGGAGAAACAAGTATTAGAAAAACCATATTTTACCGGAGGATGATGATCACGGGTAGGATACCGGCGAGCAGGCGGATCAGGATCTTCAGAGGCAAATTGAGGAGCAGGAGGAGAAGTGGTGAGCTCTATATCGTCAGAGGCATTTGGACGGCGGGTGTATACTTGAGTGATCGGAGGGCGGTGAGGAGCTGCAGAAATATCAGAGATCTCAAGAGTAGAGATATATTCGTCAGTAGGCACATCTACAGGAAATGGGTCAATACAGATTAAATCTTCCTTAGCTACAGGAGTGGTTTTAGGAGGAAGAGTGAAATACGGAAGGCGCTCTAAGAAGACGACATGCCTAGAGACATACAGCTTTTTGGTGACAGGATCATAACACCGATAGCCTTTCTGATTAATGCCATATCCCAAAAAAACCCCTAAGACACAACGGGCGCTGAGCTTAGTGCGATCTTTCTTGGGAAGAAGCACAAAACAAGTGGAACCAAACACTTTAAGAAGAGAGTAGTTGGGAACCTGACCATAGAGCTGCTCATAAGGAGAGCGACCGGAGAGAAGAGGAGTGGGCATCCGATTTAGAAGATAGGCTGCAGTGAGAACCGCTTCTCCCCAATAAATAGACGGAACAGAGGATGATAATAGCAAAGACCGAGCAGTATTAAGTAGATGACGATGCTTTCTTTCAGCTTTACCATTCTGAGCAGGAGTATCAGTACAAGAAGACTGATGGATAGTCCCATGGGTGTCTAAAAAATTTTCAAACTCAGAAAGTGAATATTCCCCACCCAAGTCAGAACGAAGAATTTTAATAGACGCAGAAAATTGAGTTTGAATCATAGCATGAAAACGTTGATAAATGTTAAAGAAATCAGCTTTATGCGTCATTAAGTACACCCATGTATACCGACTAAAATCATCCACAAAAGAAACATAGTGAACAAAACCACCTCTTGCGACAACCGGGGAAGGACCCCATAAATCAGTATGAACAAGCTGAAAAGGAGAAGTAGAAACAAAAGAACTTTTATTAAAAGGTAAGGCAGTCATTTTAGCTAATTTAAAACCGCTGCAGGCAGAAATATCACTAATAGAAATGTTTCCCAAATGACCGGATTTAACCAAAAGTTTCAGACGCTCACTAGACAAATGTCCTAATCTAGAATGCCAAAGATAAAAGGGAGAAGATTTATTATCTAAACGAAAAGATGACGCAGCAGTGGAAGAAGACTCTGGTGGGATATGCAAATGCTCCAAGATATAGAGATCACCAACTCTACGGCCTGCCCCAATCTGCTTCCTGGAATTCCGATCCTGCACAACACAGCCAGAAGAGGAAAAAATAACATCAAAACCGGAATCAGACAACTGGCTAATCGAAAGCAGACTCAATGTCAACTGAGGAACATAAAAAACATTAGGAATAGATAGAGAAGAAGATGGAGTAGGAAGGATAGAACCAATAGAGACAACTTGCATTGGAGAGCCATTGGCAGTAGAAATACTAATAGGAGAAACAGGAGACATACAATGACTAAGAAGAGACAAATCAGGAGTCATATGATGAGAGGAACCAGAATCAAATAGCCAGGTGGTGGGTAAGATACCTGTGCTGTAAGCACCATGCAAACCTGAGGTAGTAGTAGTTAGGGCAGAAGCTTGGGAAGAATTTCCCTGAATGGCTGCCATATAAGCCTGATACTGCTGAAACTGCTCAAAATCAAACTGAGGTGGAGGAGTGCCGCTGGAGGAAGGTGTTGCCAAAGCTGCTGGAGGGCGAGAATTCTGCTGTGGTGGCCGACGAGCTGAAGAACTAGATGATTGAGAAGCAGTACGTCCCTTAGGCTGGAGACGCTTAGGGCACGCATGCTTCCAATGGCCCTTTTCATGGCAATAGCTGCACTCATCCACGGGTGTCTGGGACCATTGGGGTTTGGGCTTTCCGGTAGACTGAGTGAGATGTGAGGCTGGAGTGGGCAACAGAGCTGCTGAAGGTGAACGAACGGAGGCAGATGAAGCAGCAAACACTGACTGTGAACCAGGAGAAGCCATACTAGCCACTTTGAACCTTGTTTCTTCTGCAATAAGTTCATGAACAGCTGCATCCACAGAAGGTAGAGGAACACGGTGTAGAATTGCCCCTCGAAGGGGCTCAAACTGAGCTCGAAGGGGCATAAGGAACTGGACCAACCTCCGTTCCTCACAATACGCAATAAGCTCAGGCTGTGAACGTAAAACAGCAGGTTCCATGCAAGCTAACTGATCCCAATAAGTAGTCATTTCATTATAGAACTCTTGAATAGTTTTATCACCCTGGGTTGCACTACGAATAGACCACTCGAGTTCATAATGTTTTGCAAAATTAGATTCAAGATATAGACCCTTCAAGTAATCCCAGACTTTCTTAGAAGTGTCATATTTTGAAAAATTCATCCCAATGCTTGGTTCTACCGAGTTGTGAAACCAAGTAAGAATCTGTGCATTTTCTATGGTCCATTTGTCTAGTGCAGTGGCATAATTTTCAGCTTTTGGATCAGATGGACATAGCGTTGAACCATCAACGTGTCCCCATACCCCCTTACCAACCACAAAATTTTTCATCACATTAGCCCAATAAGAATAATTATTACCAGTCAGACGGACACTGATAAACTGATTTTTATCTCCAGACATGATGCTAATAGAAAAAGTAGCAAATACTGAAATTCCAAACAGACTTCAGAGTAGATAAAGGACCAGAACCAAAACCAAAACTGATATCAGACTGCTATATATCAAGTCAGAAATACCAGTACCCAAGGTCGTGTAGATCTGAAGTAAGAAACAATACCCAAGGCAAAACTAAGGGTCACCTGAGTACACCAAGGTCTGGCAAAGCTGAAGACTGGTTGTCAGAGCTCCGGCGAGTGTCAGAGGAGTCCGGCGAGGCTTAAATAAGACTTGTCGGAGAAGCTGATGACAGATCTGAGTTGTCAAGTGTCCGACGGGTGTCTGACTGGCCTGTACCGAGGTCGCCGGAGGTCAGGGAAGACTCGTCGGAGGTCGCGACTGTCCGGCGAGGGTCGTTGATGGATGGAGAGTGTTCGCCGGAGTTCAACAAGTACAGATCGAGAGTATTTGAGTTCACGTCGGGTTCACCAGAGTCGGGTTGGGTTTGAACCGAGGTCGCCGGAGGTCCGACGTGGTCTGGGGAACAGCAGCGAGGGTCGTCGGACGGTGTGTAGTCGTCGGTGATCTAAGGGAAGGAGGAATAGTGGTGGTAAGTCAGAGAGGTCTTTTTTCTGGGTGGGTTTTTCGATCTGGATCGAGAGAGAGACCAGACGATGGGTTTTTCTGAGATAGATAGACTAAAGGAAGACAGAGGTAGAAGAAGACGATGTTCTCCAAGGAGAAGAACCAGACAAGTTACTGCCAAGGTTCGTAACCTTGCTCTGATACCATGAAACAAAATAATGGGAAACTAAACCAACGTGTATTGCTGAATTTCTGAATATGAATACCTAGGCTATTACATGATTTAAAGAGGAGAAAGACTAACTCTAAAAAGGAAAAGATAAAACCTAGAAGGGAAAGATTACAAAAGGCTAAAATGGAAACGATGTACAAGGCAAGATCACGATATGATATGGTCAACGTAATCTGCCCTAAAATAGAAGATTACACGTTATACATGGAGATACATTAACATGGGGTTCACAGTTTGCAAGAGATTTCATAGTTGGTTTTTGTCAAGATGCGGAATGTTTCTCTTAATGTACTGCAGCCAGCTATTACGTTCATAGCTTACCAAGTCGTAGCTTATTATGTTCCTTGCTCAGTTATAGGAGTCAGACTAACTCTCTCTTTTGTCCTCGGCTAACTCAAACTTTTAAGTTTTGTTATTACTGCCTCTCCTGTAAATTGTTCGTTATGATCTATGGAGTTTTTGACTTTTACTTAAAAAAGCAACATTGGATTTGGGTTGTGATTGTTTGATCACTCTCACTCAATCTAGATGAACTTTGTAGACCAAAACTTGATACTCCCATCTATTTTATGGTCAAAACTCCGCTAATTTCTCTAAATCCTTCCACTAGATTTGTGTAGCACTTATGAAAGCATTATTGAACACTGCGTGTACTCTCTGCTTTGACTTTTCTGAACTTGGGTGTCCATTTGGGGGACCTAAGGAAACACCATGAAACACAATTACAACCCATATTGATACTAGTTGTTAGTTCTACAAGACTTATCAAAATCAACTTTGATAAGATCATCATGGTACCATATATTTAACCACCAATTAGGACAAAACAACCTTACAAATACCTTATGTTGCAAGAAAATCTATTGCACCTCTAAACAAATTAAATGCACCCACGTTGGCCCAAATGGGGTGCAATGTGTGGTCAAGTCGCACTTTGTGGATAGATATTCTCACCATTGCACCATTCGTCCATTTACATTGCACCTTTCATGGGCCACTATTGCACTGCTCGACAAATTCATTGCACCCTACTTGGTCCAAATGGGGTTGCAGTGTGTGGTCAAGTCACACTTTCTGGATATATATTCTCACCATTGCACTCTTCCTCGTCTTTTGTAGCTTCTTCCCTAGATAACTATTGCACTACTCGACAAATTCATTGCACCCGAGTTGGTCCAAACGGGATTTGTACTAACTCGAGTGCAATGAATTTGTCGAGGAGTGCAATTGGTATCCTAGTATGGTGCAACTAAAGTGGAGGAAAGGTGCAATGGTAAAAATATCTTTCTAGAAAGTATCCTGGTATGGTGCAACTAAAGTGGAGATAACTATTGCACTGCTCGACAAATTCATTGCACCCAAGTCGGTCCAAACGGGATTTGTACCAACTCGAGTGCAATGAATTTGTCGAGGAGTGCAGTTGGTATCCTGGTATGGTGCAACTAAAGTGGAGGAAGGGTGCAATGATAAGAATATATTTCCAGAAAATATCCTGGTATGGTGCAACTAAAGTGGAAGGGTGCAATGGTAAGAATATATTTCCAGAAAATATCCTGTTCCAGAAAATATCTTGGTATGGTGCAACTAACGTGGAGGAAGGGTGCAATGGTAAGAATATATTTCCAGAAAATATCCTGGTATGGTGCAACTAAAGTGGAGGAAAGGTGCAATGGTGAGAATATCTTTCCAGAAAACTATTGTGCTACTCATCAACAAATTCATTGCCTATACATTTGTCCAAATGTGGTTATAGTGTGTGGTCAAATCACACTTTATGGAAATATTTTCTGACCATTGCACTCTTCCTCCACTTTTATTACACTTTATGGAAATATTTTCTGACCATTGCCATTCGAAGTTGAGCCGTTGGTGAGTGTCGGAGGTCGCTACATAGTTCATGTTAACTATAAAGTAAAAAAAAAAATGTTATCCCCAAAAAATAGAATAGTCTGCCAGATGCAAATTAAATAAACTCTCATTACATAATAGCAAGTCCCAAATTGAATTTGTACCCAAAAAAAAAAAAAAAGTCCCAAATTGAATGGCAAGTTCATAACATAAACTAAATTCATGACATAAAAAGTAAGGAATAAAACATAATCTGGAAATCATTCATGCATTCCAAATAGAGAGATGTGTCCTTGTAAACAACTGGATGATCCACCACGAAGGAAAGACCTGGTATGAGCAATCAAGCATATATTAGAACAGTTTTGTCCAAAAGCTTCAATTTTCTCCAGCCATGAGTAATAATACAGAGCCTTTATGCTAACCAAAAAAAACATCCAAAGCAAAATGGTATAACGGAAAAAGAAATTCTCAATAAATTTCCCTCAAGTCTGGGTACCCATTGGTGCGGTACCCAGCTGGCACCCGGCATAGAAGATGACAGTTTGTTTATTTAAGTGTCGGATTATTTATGTACCCTGTAGTATTTGGCCATTAAGTATTGTGGTTAAGTTTTCAATTTGTTCGTTTTCATTTGTATAGACGGTGCAATATTGTTTAGAAAGGATGCAAACTGAAAGACGCCGAGGTGCAATATGCAAACTGATTGTCCAAAAACTTGGATGCAATCTTGTCTAGAAATGATGCAAACTGAACGATGGTACTTGTCAGTCTCCATCTGATTGTTGTGTCAATCATATGCATCTATCTTTTGGGGAAACAACTAAGAAAAATCAACTTGATGACCAAAGATTGGTAACTAAGCATACATGACAGTTTTGGCTCTACTCAAAGATTGGTAGCTTCAACCACTTAGAAAGAAATTAACAAGATTAACAAAATAAAAAATTCAAGCCTTGTATTCATCATGAAATTCCCAGATCTAGGGTCACACAATAAAGTGTGTGAGCTTTGCACAAAATTGGGGAACGAAATGTCAGAGAAGTGGGATGGAGTAAACCCAAAAATCGATTGAGCAATATTTATTTGCGTACAAACCGAACCCATTCAAAAAAAATTCATACCAGTTGCATTGATGTACAAGTATGGTCAATCTTGTCGTAGACCTTGCTTCTTTTCGCAGTGAGAAGGGAGGGGAAGACAGGGGAAGACGACTGGAGATTGAAGGAGGCAGAGGTAGCAGAGAGATGTTTCAGATCTAGGTTCCTCTCTTCTTCAGTCGTGTCTCTCTTTCCTCTCTTCTTCAACATCTGTTTCTCTTTTTTTATGTTAAAAGTGATGAAGGAGAAAGGAGAGTGAGGGCTTGGTTTAGAGAGAATTTTTTAGATGAGGGCATTTCAGTCAACACGAAAATGGGTACCATGTATGTGCAATTACAATATTCCTTTTCATGTCTGGAGCAATTCCTAAAAAGTACACCAGGTATTGACAATTATTTGTCCCTATCGTCATTTTACGGTAATTTTCCCTTTAGTTTAGCCAAAGCACGTGGGAGCACAATTTGAAGAAGAATGCCGAGCGACAGTGTTTGACAAGAAGCTGCTAAGGATTTGAAAATAGGCAGGAGAAGGACATGTGGCTCGCTTCCAGGGCCAGGGCCAAGGGCATCGAAGCGGTTTGCAACGGTAGTTACGTGGAGCCTTAAATACCAGTCGAAATCCAGTCAACTCGACGATACGGGTGGTGACGGAGAAGGAGCTGATGTCAATACCGTCGATGCCGGAGATCCTGACGTTGTAGAAACACACCTAGGTCATTTATATATTGCCCCTGTTCTTTTAATTAACTAGATTGGGATGACGAGGTGTTTGATAAGCATGAAGAGTAGTTTGGGATGAAAAGGGTATCTATTCTAATATATAAAGCGGGAGTACCAGTTTGGTGTAACCCAATTTTTAAGCCCCGTCACAAAAGTGTTTTCCACTTTTGTCCCAAAACAAAATAATAAATGATCTATTTCGGATTTACCCATGAAGTAACTGCCAAGGATGAGATGGTAAACTTCACCACTCTAACTGCCATCCCCACACGTCCTCTACAAATTAATTTCCTTAAACAGAAAATAGAACTGCCACACCAGCCTTGTAGTTCCTGTTTCATTCTTACACAGGTATGAAAAAATGGCTTCCTCTCTCTCTTTTGTTTGGTACAATGATCAATGCTCTCTCTCTCTCTCTCTCTCTCTCTCTCTCTTCTGTTCTTGCAGAGACTAAAGAGAATATGACAACAATCTCAAAGGAAATGCACCCGTTCTATTTTACTTTACTTGACCTACTCCATGCTTTTTGCTTACTCTCTGTACCTCATTATTTTTATGTTTTCTTTTTATGTTTTTCCTTGATGGAGCAAAAAGAAAAAAATAATACATGTGACTGCTTTTTTACTCCATCCAGTTGTATATTGCTACTCCATTTGAATTTACATGAATCTATATAATGCGATGCACACAATATAAAAGCAAAAAGCAGGAAGCATTTGAGCATATATTTTTTTGGGTCAAAATTCGACGTTCACACGCATCTTACAACTACCACTTCTTGCATTTCTAGAAAAAAATAAAATAAGAAAAGATCAATAACGTTAACAGAGGCATTGGACAACCAAAGAAAAGAAAATCATACTACACCAATTAAGTTAGAGGAAAAAAAATTCAACCAACATAATTTTAAAACCGTTGATCTCATTTTATTGGAGTCATGTCATATAATTTGTGTTTTCCTTTTCATTGGTGATCACGTCAAGATTTCTCACGACAAAGATTTCCCATGACAATCCCGAAGGCCACTTTCCTGTTCTATTTTACAAGTTCTCCTAATTGAGCGAAAAAAAAAAGAAAAAAAAGGGTCATGTGACTACTTTTTTTTGTCAGCACTCTGTACTACTCCCAAAGGCAATTCCTGCTTTTTGTAAAGTAGAACAAGAAAGTGACAAAAAAGGTCATTTGATTATTTTCAATCTGTCACGATACAGTAGTATACAAAAGTTAGTGCGCACTAGGGATGGGCATGGGAAGGTAGAGGGTGGATACCACTACCTCCATCCCCGATCTCCGAACCTATATCAATTCCCATCCCCTATCCGATCCTCACCGGAGATTTTATTTTAACCTCCATCTCTGACCTAATGCGGGGAACGGCGATCCCTACGGGGAATCGGGGATCCAAAAATCCATGCACTGGTCATATGTATGAAAGAGGTACATATTTTTTTAACCGAAACAGAAGATGATCATGTTGCTCAAATGCATATAATCAGGATGCAACTCACAGTTTCAAGCACACAACTCACAGTTTCAACAAACATCAAATAAAAATCATAAATTAGTTTAAGCAAGTCTCCAACAGTTTAAGTTATAAACTTATTATCTGGGAAAAGAAATTTTATAAACTTATAATATAAATATATATTATACCTATACATATATATTAATATATATGAGTGAATGGGGATGCGGGGAGGGGCTGGGAACAGGGAGGGGAGGGGACTGACAATACCATCCCCTACCCGATCCCTGATTTTTTTTAAAAATAATCTCCATCCCCTTCCCGATCCCCGAAAAAATTCCCGAATCCTCTACCCATTCGGGGAGGGGAAGGGTTGGATCGGGGCCGGTCGGCCGAGTGACCATCCCTAGTGCGCACATATACAAAACTATATGTATTTGTTTCAGCTCCAACTCTATGACAAAACGAATTAAGCAGATAAGGTGCAGCTAGCTATACACCAATGGAACAAACACCCCACATTGCAATTCTTCCGATTCTAGCAATGGGTCACCTCATCCCACTCTGCGAGTTCGCCAAGCGACTCGTCCTCGCTCACAACTTCTCAATCACCTTCATCGTCCCAAACGACGGCCCTCTCTCCGCCGGCCCAAAATCGTTCCTCGACTCCCTGATTCCCACCGGCATAACCTACGTCCTTCTCCCTCCCGTTAACTTCGACGACTTGTCCAACGACGTCAGTGCCCGGACACGGTTCTCCCTCACCCTGTCCCGCTCTCTCCCCTCTCTCCGCGACGTTTTGAAATCAATGGTTTCCAGTTCTCGAGTCGTTGCTCTTGTGGTTGATCTTATTGCAACTGATGCATTTGACGTAGCGGCTGAATTCAATATCTCTCCTTATATTTTCTTTCCATCCGCAGCCATGCAATTGTCATTTATCCTTTATTTGCCTAAGCTTGACGAATCCGTGTCTTGTGAGTATAGAGATTTACTAGAACCGGTTCAAATCCCGGGTTGCACTCCAGTTCACGGCAAGGATTTAATAGACTTGGTTCAGGACAGGAAGAATGATGCATACAAATGGTTTCTTCAGTTCGGAAAACGGTACCAATTAGCTGAGGGTATTATGGTCAATAGCTTTAAGGAATTGGAAGCCGGGGCCATAAAGGCTTTGCAAGAGGAAGGACCCGGTAAGCCGCCAATTTACCCAATAGGACCGCTCGTACAGATGGGTGGGGCTGATAACGGGTCGGATTGTTTGAGATGGTTGGATGACCAGCCATATGGATCCGTCTTGTTCGTCTCCTTTGGTAGTCACGGGGCCCTCTCGCCTGATCAACTCATTGAGTTAGCCTTCGGTTTGGAAATGAGTGAACAGCGGTTCATATGGGTCGTTACGAGTCCAAATAGTAAGGTTCCAGTTTATTATTTTGATGACCAAATTGATCCTTTGGCCTTCTTACCAGAGGGCTTTTTGAATAGGATCAAAGGGTTTGGTCTAGTGGTTCCATTTTGGGCACCACAAGCCCAAATTCTTAGCCACGGTTCAACTGGTGGATTCCTCACTCATTGCGGTTGGAATTCTACACTTGAGAGTATAGTTAATGGCGTTCCGTTAATTGCTTGGCCTCTTTATGCAGAACAAAAGATGAACACTGTTATATTATCCGAGGATTTAAAAGTAGTGTTGAGGTTAAAAGTCGGCGAACATGGAATAATTGGACATACTGAGATTTCCAAAGTTGTCAAGCGTCTAATGGAAGGAGAAGAAGGAAATGTGGTTCGTAGCCGAATGAGACACCTAAAGGATGCTGCTACGAAGGTGCTGAGTAAAGACGGGGACTCGACCAAGTCACTCGCTGAATTGGCTAAAAAATGGAAGAATAAGATAATGAACTAGATTAGTTTTTTTCTCTCCTCTTTGTATTTTCTAATCTTATGTCATACCATATGGTTTATACTACTTGCTTGCTTGTATGTATTTCTGTCTTGTATATTTGCCTTGACGTTTAGAAGAAAGGTAAAGTGTTTGTTGTGTGCAGGGTTCGTTTTCGACCGCAAGGAAACTATGTGTAATTTTTGTCCGGATGAGATTCATGTCCGTTCGGACTGTCAGAAATGAGATAGACGCGTATTGAGTTCAGTTTTGACCTAATTTATTGTACTTTCTTATAAATAGCAGCCCTGAGGTCTGTTAGGATTTGGACTTTTAATTTGAGTGAATCCCTTTGAGAGAGCCCGTATGCGGTTCTTAGGAGAAAATTAGGGTTCTTCGTTTGTCGGGTTCAATGTTGGTCTTTTTAAGCGATTAGATATTAGGGTGTTTGGTATTTGTCTCTATCGTATTTGTAAGACGTTTGATGATCCATTGAGTTCTACCAAGGGTTTGATTATCCCAATTGGGTTCTGCCAAAGATTTGTCCCTAGATGTCTTGTGGATGCTTCAAATTGAGTTACATAGCCGGCTTGTTGTATTCTCTCTCCGTTTATAGTGAATCCTTTTGTTTTTTTCCCCATGGACGTACCTTCTTACTTTGTGCTTGAAGAAAACCGCGTAAATCTTGTGTTTTGTTTGCTTGTTGATTTGTTTATATTCTCATATTTCAGGTTATGTTACAATAACAACCAAGTTTTCAGGATCCCTTTTTATCATTCATGCCTCATTTGTAATAGAGTGTTATGTCATCAAATATGAAAATGTACAATTACCCATGAATTAAGTGTAAAGAAGTTTAAGAGCAAGAACCAATGAAATCAACTCGACAGTGCATCAAACAGTAACAAAATTCTGGGTTCATAGAATTTTATTCTATCATAATGTGGAGTGGAGCAGGATGAGTACCACTACTACCACAAAAGTTTTAAATTCTAAATTTGAAAAATCAGTTGGAGTACGCAACTAAAACAGAAAATCACAAAAATATTTTTTTGACAAATGATTATTATAGTAATTCGTAGGAGTGGATTGAATCAATTAGCCATTAGTAATAACTCCATAGTTTGTAGCTGTAACAGTAATTAATTCGATCAATACAGTTCTTTTTCTTTGAATTTGATTCGAACTAGAAGAATTATTTTAATGGAAGTTCTTATACAAAGATATCGGAATTGTTTCTCTATCGTAGTGTTTTTCTTATAGTCTGTAATATGTAGGAGTAGCAAGTAAATAATAGTAATTCGTAGGAGTGGATTTAATCAATTAACCGTTAGTGATAACTCTGTAGTTTGTAGCTGTAACAAGAATTCAATAATTAATTCGATCAATACAGTCCTTGTTCTTTGAATTCAATTCGAACTAGAAGAATTATTTTAATGGAAGTTCTTTGTTCAAAATTTATACTCAAGTGAATACTTAATTTGCGGATGTTTTATACAAAGATATCTGAATTGTTTTGAAATGTACTGATAGAGGTATCTATGACACGCTATCTATTTGTTAATAATTAATGCACTTGTGAATCTTATGACACGCTATCTATTATCTCCTATCGATGTTTTATTGATTTCTATCGTCATCACTTTCATCAGCTGCCTTTTATTTTCGATTTCGATAGAAAATGTTTTGTAGCTTGGCACACTAATGCATTATAGATATTGGTCCCCTACGATGCACTTATAAGCAGCTATTTGAATCTTTTTCAACGAATGACCTTTTTTCGGCAACAGGCTTGCTTAAGATATTTGTGCTTGTCTCTTCTAATTTTTAAAATTAATTATTTAGACTAGAAGGTTAATGGGGAAAATATATAAAAGTATTAAAAAAAAAAAAGTTTTTACTCCGTGATAACTTAGCTGTCGATGCCATCTTACACATACCTAGCTCGATTAATACTGGAGTACTAATTCCGTTATCCACCGGTGGAGTCCCCCAATTAAAACCCAAGTCAAGTCCCTAGACTGACCCAAAACTAAAAAGGAAGGTTGGAAGAAAAAAAAAAAAAAAAGGGAGTGAGATGGAATTGGAGTAGCAGGTGAGATGGATTCTTTTAAAACCTTTTGTATCTGTTTCTCAAAAAATGAAAGGGCACGACTACACATATTTACTCCATAAGAGAGATTAGATTCTGCAAAATTTAACCTAAAATTATACTCCCTCCGTCCCATTTTAAATGTCTTACGTAAAGTCGTGTCATTTTGACTTTAAAAGAAAATGCATTTCTAAATATTTTTTTTCAATTTTTTTTACACCATTCAAAAGTACTCGTTGAGATCTTTTGAACGGTGCAAAAAAAAAAATTAAAAAGTAATTTCGAAAGTATTTTATTTTTTAAAGTTAAAGTAGCCCGGTCTCCCGCAAGGAACATTTAAATTGGGACGGAGGGAGTATATAATTCATAGTATACAATATGAATATAGCCGGTAAAAGTGTTCCAGCAAAATTTCCAATAAAACACTCATTACTTGGACTTCTAATTTTAAAATTGTCGCCACGGTATTTTCGCTAAATATCTGGCAAAAATATACTGTATGTTGCCTTTTTAAAAAAAATTTCCCCTTACTTTATAGAGTCTTTCTTCGACAATGACATATTATAGGACTTAATCATGGAAATATGACACAAACTAATTCCTTCATGCCAAGAGGACAAATCACCTACACAGTCCAAAAATGCCCCCGCTAGCCCATAAAAGTGCCTAAACCCCTCAAACCCTATGAAAGTGCCTAAGCCCCCAAACCTAATGAAAGTGCCTAAGCCCCCAAACCTAATGAAAGTGCCTAAACCTAAACCCTTGGGTACCCTACGAAAGTGCCTAAGAACCTAGGGTACCCTATGAAAGTGCCCTAGGGTTCTCTATAAAATTGACTCAAATCCTAGGGTACCATATGAAAGTGTCTAAACTACTAAAACTCTATAATTGGAAAGTGCACCCTAAGTACCCAAACCCTAAATGCCTAAACTCACTATACCCTACCCTAAAATTGAACCCACCTCCAAAATTGAAGAGATAAATTAATTTTGTCCCACCCATTAATCTTGTCCCACCGCCCACGCATGAGAGAGAGAGAGAGAGAGAGAGAGAGAGAGAGAGAGATGGAGGGTCTGACACGGTCCAACAACATTAAAGTCAGTGGTATTGTCGGGACAGTGATGGGTCACAATTTGTCTATAATAATCATGGTCTACCTTTTGTGTTTCGGCCTTTGTAAATTTTTCTTCTCATTAAGTGTATTTTTGTCTAATATTGTCCTTGAGGCAATAAAAAAATTTCTATCAATGTATTTGAGGACTTAAAATAAGTTAAGATGGACTAAACACCCTTTAAAGCTTCAAATTTGTCCTTTTGGACAATTGTCTGTACTTTATAATCATAGAGTTTTTATCATCTATATAGAACAGGTAGACCCACTAGGTGTTTTTGATTACGGAACGTCATTTGATAAAAAAAGTAGTAGTAGAAAAAGAATTCTAGTGTTGGCTTCGCGTTTAGAAATTATTCCAGAAGGTACAAATAATGCTTAGGTACGGAAATTTTATTTCGTAGCTTTTATATTAGGCTGATTCTATTTGCAACCCTTTATTTACTCTATACAATCCACTTTCTTCATCTAACCCACAACTAAAATTTCCCAAACCAATTTACTCCATACAACCCACTAAATACACCTAAAGTTCCTAAAATACCCTTCACGTTAAAAAAACCCCAAATCTTCTCCTATCCTCTCTCTATTCTCTCGTCTCTCTCTCCCTCTTGTACACCGACGTCTGCCATAGCCACCCAGAGAAGTTCAGCCGCCATCAACGCCGTCACTCCTCCACCGTCCAAGCACTCCGGTAAGCTTCTCCTCTCCTCTCTCTCTCCCTCATGCGCTAGTCTGTGTGTGTGTGTGTGTGTGATTAGTTATCCATTTGGGATGGATTTGATCCAAAAAAAAATCCTCTACTCACATAGAATCTCTGATGTTTAATGATCTTCATCCTAGTATATGTGTATAGTTCGACGAAAACTGAGGATTTCATGATCTTCATCTTAATACATGAACAATGCGACTTGTCTGTTAATGTGAAAATTTGGAAAACCACTTCGTTCTTTGAATGTCGAAAGACACCCATTTTCGACAACCACATGTCGATTTATATTGAAGGTCGAATTTTAAAAAATTGGACCTTGTCTATTTTCGACACTCTCATGTCGAAATTTATGTCTTTAAGCTTCTTAATGTCGAACCAGATGCTTGTGAAAAAATATAGCACTGCTGTGTTCGACGATTACCTGTCGAAATATAACAATGTTTTCAGCGAAATTTGTGGAAAAATTGGAAAATGTCTATGTTCGACATCATCATGTCAAAATGTATCTCTCTATTCAACTTACGAATGTCAAACTAAATACTTGTGAAAAAATATAGCTACATGTCGAAATTTGTGAACTCAAACCACACAACTAGACATATTTCGACAACATGTCGAATAGAAAGTCTATTTTCAGACTATAAATACTGAATTTAATAAACCAGTGAACAGATTGGCAATATTCAACATTGGTATGTTGATATGTAGGTATTATTTCAACATGAACATGTTGACTAAAATTATTATCTTCAACATCCTAACGTTGAGTTTTATACTTATACTTATTACTTATTCACATGTTATCAGTATATATATATATATATATATATATATATATATATATATATATATATCAGACTTTAACTTATATTTTGTGATATTCATATAGGTTATGGCTCGTCCACCGCTTAGAGGGTCGAGGTCGAGGCGGAGCTTGAGGAGGTAGGTTCCGTGCTGAGCCAGAGGTTGAGGATGAATATTTGTCTGAGACAGAGGTTGAGGTTAAGGATGAATCTTTGACTGAGGCAGAGGTTGAGTCTCAAGAGGATGCAACTGACACTCATTGAACATCCCAATTCCACGTCGCCAAGCAGTTGACATGGCAATTGATACTCCAGAGTTGTTGCAAAGAGCCTTGCATCGTTTTCGCGAAGAAGTTAATCGCATGCAGATGCGTTTGTCTCGCTATATCTATCGACTCTTAGCAAATGAACGGAGAGAGGAGGGGTTAATGGTTGAAGCTCATTTTTATACGGAGGCTAGTATGAACGAAGACATTCAATCCGACATTGAGATGTCTGACGATGATATGTAACTCTGAAAGTTATGAGAAGATTAAGAACTATGGAAGTTATGCGACCAATGGAAATAATTTTTTTTAATTGTCATCTATTTCCATTCGTTGTTGGCCATTTTATTTTCATGTACTAGCAATATCTCTATATTAATTCTAATTGGGTGACCATGCTATCAAGCTATTTGTAACATTCATTGCAATTTCTTCTTATTACTCCTTAGATTTATCAATGACGATACATAAATAAGAATTAAATTGTAGTGCGATTAATCAAAAAACACAACAAAGTAAACATTTTTAAAACCAACACATCGCTTAACAAACTTAACAGAAAAGCAAGTATTTAACTTGGTAAAAGGTGAATAAGTATGATTATCAAAGTGAATAATAAAAAAAAAACTAACAAAGTGCTCACCACTTATAGGGGAAAATAGTCTACAAATCCTTCATTTACATTATATTACAGAATTCAGAGTTACAATGTCAAAAATCATAACATAATTCGGGAAACAAATGTTGAAAAAGTCACATAACTTCAGGATGTAGTTGTTGAAAATTGAACAGAATAACAAACAAACTTCAACCAAACATGGAATGAACCATCCAATAAGTTCAAGTGTACAGTGACAAAATGAGATGAAAAACTACACTAATCTACATCACAGGACTCCACGGTTGCTACTTCACAATCAATTAACCGTCTAAAATCTGCAATTTGTGATGCAAATGGAGATTGGAAGGTGAAAGAAGACAAGCTCAAGCCCTATTACCAAGATCTAGAAGATCTAATCCCACAATTCCAGATGGTCATGTTCACTCATGTTCCAAGATTGAAAAAAAAAACGGTTTGCTGATGCTCTGGCAACTTTAGCCTCGATGATGGAAATACCAAATGGAGTTAAGCTCAGGCCAATCACAATTGAGCAAAGGGATAAGCCTGTCTTCGAGTACGTCATGGCTGTCGATGAACCGGATGATGGTCTACCGTGGTATCATGATATTTGGAACTTCATCGAGAAAAGGGAGTATCCAGCTGGGATTGAGAAAAAGGATCAAATTGCTCTCCAAAGGTTAGCCTCTCAATACATCATCTGCGGAGGGAAGCTATATCACCGATCGCATTGCGGAGTACATAAGTTGTGTGTACATGGTGTGGAAGCTACTATGATCATGGAAGAAATTCACAAAGGAGTCTGTGGTCCTCACATGAATGGGATGATGCTTGCCAAGAAGATTCTCCGTCAGGGATACTATTGGTCAACCATGGAAACTGAGTGCGTCCAGTACGTGAGGCGGTGTCACAAGGGCCAGATTCATGCCAACCTCATGCATGTACCACCGTCAGAATTACACTCTATGACTTCACCTTGGCCTTTCTCTACCTGGGGCATCAATGTGATTGACAGGATTACACCGGCCACATCTAATGGGCACAAATTCATTTTGGTAGCAATCGACTATTTTACCAAGTGGGTCGAAGCCGCTTCATATGCAACTTTGACAATAGTACAAGTCGCCCATTTCATCAAGCAGGACATCATCTACCGATATGGTGTCCCTCAAGCCTTTGTGTCAGATAATGGGGTTCATTTCAAGGGTAGAGCCGCGGAAGTTCTTGAAGAGTTCGGGGTGCAGATTCACAAGTCAACTGTTTATCGGCCGCAGACCAATGGAGCCGTGGAAGCGGCAAACAAAACTCTCAAGACAATACTGGAAAAGACCACTCAGTCCGCAAGGAATTGGCACGACCAACTGCCATTAACATTGTGGGGATATCGGACGTCTGTTCGTACTCCGACCGGGGCAACGCCTTATTCTTTGGTATATGGCATGGAGGCCGTCCTCCCAATTGAGCTTGAGGTACCACATTTAAGGGTCATGGTAGAGTCAGAGGTTAGCGAAGCAGAATCGCAAAATTCAAGATTCGAGGAGCTCATGTTGTTTGACGAAAGGCGGCTCAAAGCCTTGTATCATGTTCAAGGTTATTAGCGCAGAATAGCACGGGCATTCAACAAGAAGGTGAAGTCTAGAGACTTGCAAGAAGGCGACATGGTTCTGAAGGAGATCCGAGCTCCGGTTTTTGATCCTCGCGGGAAGTTTCGACCGAAATGGGCAGGTCCGTATATCATCAAAAAAATCTTGTCCGGAGGCGCAACTCAAATCATTGATCTCGATGGCAACGAATTCTCCACTTTGGTCAACATGGATCAGCTCAAGAGATATTACCCCTGAGAGAAGCTCAATGGACTGAAAACCGCAAGGGCGGACAGTGCCAGGAAAAATTTAGAGCAAGCCTGCTATGTCGAAAACCCACATCAGGCGATTTAGGCAAAATTTAAGGCAAATCAGTCAAACAAGCTCGCTAGACCGAAAACCCAAAAGGGCGGTGCTAGGCAAAACTTAGAGCGCAAAAAGGAGAGTGTCAATACCCGAGTGAACCCTAGCCAAATTTGTAGTCCTGAACTACGTCATGACCTAATTCCTGTAAAAGGGATACGTAGGCATCCTCACCTTGAGGACCGGTCGCCATCTTTCAAGAAAAATATCTCTTTGAGTTGGTTTATAACCATTGCGCACGAATCAAAATGCAAACTTTCATAATTCATCTTTATTCAAATAAACTTCTTGGATTACATGGTTGCACATGAAACTTTCAAGAACACAAAAGCAAACAACATGGCATAGTCCCACAAGGAACATGTCGTGGGTCTAAGCAATTTATTTCAGGCACATTAAGATCGAGTTTTAAAGTCAACTTTGGCTTCCATTCTCTCTTGTTTCAATGTCTCTTATCAACCATCTCACATAACGATCTGAAAGATTGATACTCGGATACTGCTCTTTTGGAATGGTCGCACGCTCCCTCCAAGTGTTTTGGTAAGCTCTGAAAGTGCCAAGTTGATATTTGGCGTAACAAAGTCCTCCAGTGATGGTACTGCCTGACGAACGCCAAGCTGACGAAGAATGCGGTTGGGAATGTAGAAGGTCCAACAAGTCAAGCCAGCCAAAACCATTCGCTGACGCCCCATGTTACTCACAGACATAGCTGGAGTGTCAAGCCAAGTCAAGCGCCAAGTGATTACCTCTTCTGTAAGCTGGGAAAGCACTCTAACCCAGCCTTGCACATCATCAAAGACTTCCAGGAAATCCCTCTGAATAAACCCTTGTGTTTCATGAATCCACCACCTTGGCACAGGTTCCAACGGATTAGCCTTGTCACATAGCCATATCTGTGTGAGAGCGAGAAAACAAGTAAGAAACCATAGACAACCTAAACCTGAGTGTTGAGGTAAAACGAGAAAGTGAGAAAAACCGAAAAAAGGAGAGCTGAGTGAGAAGGCTACCTGTAAGAGCAAAGCACTACCCTTGAAGATGTTGGTGTCACCGGCATGAACTCCATCTAGTCCCATCAAAGTTTCGGCCAAAACCATTGGAGCCACATCTTTGCGCTCTTCAATTTGCATGGCAACACCAACCAGTGACGAGCTCGCTCGCCCGTTAGACCTGACAAACAAGAAAGCAGCAAGCAAGCAGAGACACAGTGCGAAGCCTTTAGGACGAAACTGATCAATGATGCGTGGAATGTTGATGACGCCACCGTGGAGCATAGATTTCGCCGCTTTATTGCTTATCCCAAGTTTGGCAGATAATACACCGGCGAAGTTTACCCCATGCAGAGGTATGACCGGTGTCTCCAAACCGAACCCACCAAGGTATGCATGGAATTCTTCCATGGTGGGGCATAGCTCGTGAAGACCGAAACGAAACACATGCACTTTCGGGTCCCAGAATCGAACCGCGGCATGCAAAAGCTCAGGACGGATAGTTGTGTCCCGGATATAGCGCAACGAGGTCATCCGGTGATCTTGAAAGTAAAGCCACCCGAGGCCGTCAAGTTTATCAAGCCAAGGTCGAACCAAAGCCGGAAGACTCATGGTTGTTTAAAGGAAATGGAGAAGTGAAGCTTTTGATTGTACAGGCATAAAAAGGTTGTGAGGAAACTCCATTTATGCTATACTTGCATGAAATACTGCACAAAAGTTGAAAATTTTATCACCTCGAGAAGCATGCCATGTTGGATAACGGGAAAGCTTTTCATAATTTGCAAGACATCCTTGAATTGGGTGTACTGGAAAACTTCAGTACAGGGAGATGCTCAGAAGTTGGCAGAAGACCACGTAGAAGCCCAGAAGCCTGTCAGAAAGTCAGAAATCTGGTAGATTCATACAAGAGCCGGGCGGCCAACTATCCTAGCCACGCAGCGAATCTGTATTGGCCGACCGACCAACCTTGGCAGATCAGAACTGAAACTCTGTTTTCGACCTCAGAACTTGATCCAAACATGTTTTCACCATTTTTCTTGCACAAACAAGTTGCAATGGAAATTTGAAGGCTGTTGGGGGAGTCGCTTGGCAATTTTGATCACATTTGGATAGACGGATACTCCGAAATCTCAGATACGCCAGAAGTCGACGAGGTGAAAGTTTTCATGTTGTTTCTTTGGTGTCAACGGCTTCAACGAACCATGTCAAGCATTCATGAAAATTGAACGAGGTGATTCGATGGAGTTGATGGAAAAAGCCTGAGGCCCCGGGGTGCCCAAGCCCAAAATCAACCAAGCAAATGGTATCGGCAAATCGAAACGTGTCCGAGTGTCAATTTCCCTGTTCCTTCCATTCAAGCAAGTTATGACGTCATTTGTAATCTGTTATAAGTCTCGTTTGTCGTGTGTCATACAAATTCAGAGTTTTAGGCGTAATGGGTCACATTATGCCCGTAACGCTTAATTTTCTTGCTTAATGAGTCAGTTTGTATTTTTGCGTGTCATTCTCCAAATTTCAATCCAAAGTCACATCTTTTCATATCCCAGGGGCATGTGTCACATATTGTCAGTTTCCAGTCACCCTCAAAGCATGTGTATGCAGAACCAGACTTTGAAAACTCAAAATTTTGCCAGTGTGAATCATTTTAAGCATAACAAACATGTGCAATATATATAAAAACCAAATGGCATCCATGTCATGAAAATAAAAGTACATCCATCCATGGGCAGAACAGACCTAACATCAGAAGCTACCATGGCACGTAGGCCATATCCATGAAAAAAGCAAAACATGGGCAAACAGGCGCCCAAATCAAAACCAAGCACGCAGGCTCGTCCTAAGAACCAGTGCGACGTCTCTTGAAATCCCGGCGATGGCCCACTGCCAAGTGCCGGTACTCCTCAGGTGTGCTCGGGTGGTCCACATGGTCATCCACGCTACTGCCACTACTGTCACCACCACCACCACTGTCACTGCTACTACTGCTCTCTCTCCCCCGCGGAACCCACTGCGACTCAGGTGCCGAACTCCCAGGAACACCCTCTCCCGGCCTCTCAACCGAAGACCGCAACACTCTGCCAGGCGTCAGGACTACAGGTGGGGAACGCCTTCGAACTCCGCTGACGTTCTTCATCAAAGGCCTCCTGCGAGGCGGCGAAGGAGGAGGCACATCCTACACAAAAAGGAAAGAATACGTCAGTAAACAGTCAAAGCATGCAATTATTAAGACAGAATACAAAGGATACCTGCTCAGTCTCACTACTAACAGGAGCTTTACGGGCACGCCGAGGCCTCCGGCGACTGCTAGACTCGCCACCACCTCCAGTCCCGCGGTCACCACCGTGATTGCTGCCGGCCCCACGGCTACCACCTGCACTACGGTCTCTACGACTCCCTCCTGCTCCGCCACCCTTGCGGCTACCTCTGGTACCACGGCCATCTCCAGCACTACGACCACCTCCTCGGCCAGCTCTACCACCACGTCTGCCACTGGCTCCATCGTCTCCACCATCTCCATCATCATCTCCATCACCATCTCCACCACCAGGATTCTGCACCACACCAGGCTCAGGTCTGGGTCGCACCTCAGGTCTATCTCCCAACATGAGGCGACGAACTAAAGCCTCCAAGTCACGTATCAACTGGACCTGAGATGCGGCCCACTCAACTGGAATCTGCAAGAAAGAATAAAAGCATCAGCAGGTAACACGCATGAACATTCAAATAGAAAATGAAATTTGACTATTTCTTTTCTATCTTTTCAGGATACCTCAGCCGCATCCAATCACCGCAGGAACGTCTATAACCCCCATGCCTCCATCCGCCATCATAACATCTATCTCTCTCCTCGGCACAGGCAGGGAAGCAGCCGTTGCAGGCACTGGCTCGGCTAAACGACGCTCCATATCTAAAGAATAGGCCAGTGTACTCCTCACATAGCCGGCGTAGTCCAAGGAGGGGTCGAAAACCAGCTGCACGTTCAGAACAATATATGCCTCCACCTCAGCCACTGTGTACTCATGGGTCCTCTGAACTCGCGGAGGGAGCGGGCCTGGCACTCTGAAGAAGTCTATCCCTAGTGACTGACATAACACTCTCTCACCCAAGTGCCACTGCCAGCCATACGGGGACTCCAACAGCACACGTCCCCGTGTCATCTCCCTGCTCTGAGTCAAGTAAGGCTGACGCCACCTACCCCATGCATTCCAACGAACCTGCAGCAAGTTCCAAGTCATGTTCATAAGGATCATTATAGAAATCAAAGGAGTTTGAAAGAAATCTCAAAAGGATCATACCGTGGCACCCGTACTCTGGTCAAGAAAAAGGCGGAATCCTCTCAGATCACCTTTGAACGCGCCCTTCCCCACATACTGCTGCGCCCACTTCTCTGCGCGTGGCAATACATCCTTGTTCGGGTGAGAATTTTCAGGAGCCAGTACTCCCAAGACTTCATAAGCCCATACCTGCATTTTGGGATCAAATCATCAAGACAAGAACAGAAACAACAGTGCATGATACAGTCATATGGCATACAAGGTAAAAGGAAAGTCAGAAACATTACCTCAAGGACTCTCCAATAGCCACCAAGCTTGGTCCCTTTCCCACGGACGACAGAACCCAAGAAAACGTACAAGGTACACAAAGCCGCACCACCCCAGTCAAACCTGCTCGCCGTCCCCAAGTCTGCCAAATATATTCCCCGGCGCAGGGAATATCATCATCGCAAAAATCTTTCAGAAGATTTTTCTCCATCATTTCCACTCCTCCTCCACAGCTATATAAACCGGCCTCCGCTCCTCCGAAAAAGAAGCGGATACACACAGAGAGACACGCGGGAGAGATATCACCGGAAAAAAATCGAAATCCCTTACACACACCACCTTGAAGCGATGTAAAAAAAATCACCACCTCTCAAGCCTTTAGCCACTACCAAAACTCCTCTTCTCATTCCCATTCTCTCATTCACCCAGTATCCAACAAAGAAACTGAAAACTTTCACAGCTTGATTGTTCATTCCAAAAAGGTACAACATCGCTCATATCATATCATTTGGTGTTCATATTTCGTGGTGCCGTGAACTGCTGTGGCTGAATCTCTTTGGAGATTGATTCGGAGCCGGTTGAATCCGGAGATCGGGCGTGAAGTCTGTGGTTCATCTATTGAATCTTGAAGAAGCTCTGGGAGCATCGGAGATTGGCGAGAATAGGTAAAGCTCAGGGTAAGGTTTTTACTATTTCGCAATCTGTACTTCTTTTTGATTAATAGAATAAAATAGTAGGTTTAGGCTGTGGTTTTGGCTTAGGGTTATTTAGGACCCTAAGTTTTTCCACGTAAATCGTGAGTATCTTGTCTCCTTTTTATTTTCACTGCACAACTTGTGGTTTGGTTAATTTGAATTAATCAAGACAAATAACGAATTTATTTTTTAATATTTTTTTAATCGGTTATTCAACTTAAAAATTGGTAATTTTTATCAAAACTCCTATTCATCCCCCCTCTAGGAGTAAATTGAATGCTTCCGCATAATTTCAATTGGTATCAGAGCCTGGTTGCTCTATTTAGGTTTAACCACATGAGTTTAATCCTGGTTATAAATGGACATAAATGCACCACGAGAGGGAGCCTCAAACTCGAGGCCACCCTTTTTCGACGGTAACGATTATCCGTATTGGAAGGCCCGTATGACCACACATTTAAGTTCCCTAGGACTTTGGTTATATAGACAATCAATATAGAAATGGACAAAACCTTGCATATGTATCTCTGTAAACAATCAATATATAAACAAGGGGCCAGTTCTGGGAACACAAATTTTAACACAATTTTTCTGAGATTAAAACAAAAAAAAAGAAAAATTGCTCTCTCTCCCCACCTCCTCCCACACTCCCACACACACCTGGCGACTTGTCTCCCCTCCGCACTTCGGCGATCCCATCTCTGGCCTCCGGCGTTCTCATCACCTACGAAAATAGCAGATCCTACTATTGGGGATTAAAAAAAAATTTCAATTTGAGATTTAGTTCGAAACCAAGACCATGCTTGGGTTAGGTTTTTCAAAACTAGAGCAAAAATAGAGTTAGGGTTTGGATATCTATTAGATACGGCTATGAGGTCCCAACCATAGAGGATGGTACGACTAAACAAATGAGGGATAAGGAGGACACTGAGTGGATTTCTGCTGACAATGATAATTTTGAGGCAAACTCCAAGGCCTTAGGAGCCATCTATGGTGCTTTAAGTAAAACTGAGTTTAGTCATATTTCTGCATGCACCACTGCAAAAAAGGCTTGGGATATTCTCCAAGTCACCCATGAGGGTACTAAAACTGTTAAAACTTCAAAACTTCAAATGCTTACGACACGTTTCGAAGAATTAAGAATGCAAGAAGACGAGAATTTTGATAGTTTTATCACTAAATTGAGTGACATTGTTAATTCCTTCCATGCATTAGGAGAACCAATCCCAAATCTTAAAGTCTGTCGAAAAGTGCTTAGGTCTCTTCCTGAGTGGTTTAGGACTTAGGTAGTCGCTATCGAAGAAAATGATAAAGTTGATGATATTCTTTTTGAGGAACTTGTAGGTAAACTTCAAACGTTTGAATTGAATCACCTTTCGATGAAACCTACAGTAGCCTAATAAAAACATTGCTTTTAAAACTTCTAAAGAAACTGTGACACAAGAGAGTGACGATAATCTTGATGAAGAAGAGCTTGCCTCCTTCGCTAAAAAATTTGTCAAATTCCATAAATCTGGAAATTTTCCGTCTTCAACTAGTAGGGGTAAGAATTATAATTATGGGGATAATGAAAAGAAATCTTTTATAGATAAATCCAAGAAATCCCAAGGTATACAATGTCACGAGTGTCATGGTTTTGGGCATATTCAGGCAGAGTGTGCAAACACTCTTAAAAAGAAAGAGGCCAAAGGGTACAAGGTTTCGTGGGATGACGATAGTGATGATAGTAGTGATGGAGGTTTTGAAGCCCCTGGATATTCTGTGCTTGTTGCCAACATTAAATCTCCCATGTCCCCTAAAACAATTGATCTTTCTACAACTCTTAGCGATGATAGTAATTATGTCTCGACTGATGAAGACTGTGAGAAGAGTGATGATGATATAGATTCTATTCAGGAGGCCTATAATCAATTGTTTAAAAGGGCTATCAAACTAGAAAAGAAAAGTAAGGAGCTCATGAGTGTCATCGAGAGAATTAGTTGTGAGAGGAATACTCTTAGTGGTGAGATTGATTCTAAGAACATTGAGCTTGAAAAATTAAAAATCTATAACTCTAATTTGGCAGACAAGTTTGCCAAAATAGAGAGAGAGCGTGTGGATGCCTTAAAAGCCCTTGAAGGGTCTAAGGATAGGATTCTTGAATTAGAGCATGACCTTAGGGAGGCCACTGAGGCTATAAAGCGTAATGAGTGTGGCGGAACCCGTATTGCCGAGATGACACGTACATTTAGAAATAGAAGCGGCTTAGGGTTCGTTGATCCACCTTCCCTGACACCTAAGGCTAATGAGTCTTCAAAGAGAGAAATTAAGTTTGTGAAATTTGAAACTTCTAAAAATAAGGTGATGAGCGATAAACCCGAACCTTCTACTGAATCTCCAACCATCACTAACAAGATTTCCAAAAGTAATCAATTTCAAAAGTTTAATCCTATGATTTGCCACTACTATGGTGTCCAAGGTCATATTCGACCTTTTTGTTATGCACTTAGAAAATACAATCAGAGAACAAAGGGGAATTCGTTTGTATCTCCTGTTAATAAAAGTGTTCGGTATGGTCAACCCAATGTGGGGAGACCTCTAGTTGTGCGACAGTCTCCCCAAAACAATAAAAATGAGAATTTTCAAAACAAATTGGGTCAGTTGGCAATTCAAACTTCTAAACTCATCGAGGAAATAAAGAATTTGTCAACTTTGGCTAAAAATAAGGGAGAGACTGATAAATTTGTTGAAACATCAACCACACACGGTCACTTCTCACGTGCGAACACTAAAACAAAACAAATTTGGAAGAGAGTCGACGTTGTTTGTCATGTAGCACACACTGCTTTTAGAGCACATGATGCTTGTGCTTGGTACTTAAACAGTGGTTGTTCTAAACACATGACCGGAGATAAATCCTTATTTGCTATGCTTGAAAAATATGATGGTGGTCGTGTCACATTTTGTAATGGTAATACTGGTGAAATTGTAGGACGAGGAACTATAAACACACCTGGTATCCCTCTGTTAGATAACGTCTTATATGTTAAGGGTTTAAAGGCTAATTTGCTAAGTGTAGGACAATTTTGTAATAACTTGCATGAAGTAAAATTTTTCAAAAATAACTGCTCTATTATTGATGCCTCGGGTGTGTGTGTGGTTAAAGGTATTTGATCATCAGATAATTGATATTGTGTTGAAACTGCAAGTCCTAGTGTGTCATCGTGTCTTGCTTGATGATGTTGAAATTGGGCACCAACGATTAACTTCAATTGATTAAGTTTGGTATTGTAACGGCCCGAAAATTGGGTACGTTAATAAATAAATTACAAAATTATTTAAATAAAATACCAACTTCATTAAAAAAAATCCAAAGAATACTTAATAATTTTTTTGGCGGAGATTGAAAGTAAACTAACTTGTTACAACTGAAATAAATTGAATTCGAACACTGTCTGAAAAACTTAAACATTTATTTAAAATTCAACTGAAATAAATGATAGAGCCATCTAGCCAAATTCTACTGATAAAGTCATGGGTCTGCCACCTGATCCCCATCTAACTGCTCCATCGCCTCGTAATCAGCAGGCGGCTCCTCATCTCCTTCTGTACCTGGCATTGGGGACGCCAGGGCCACAAAAAGTAGCACCGTGAGTGGTAAAATTACACTTAGTACGGCGCTATAAGCCACCCCTTTACTAAAGTTACTCATGCAACAATTACACACATAACTGATATTTAATTTCGTATGAAATACTCAATTTTTTTCGCATCACTCCTCAACACAAAGGATTCACAACATTTTATTAATCTCATTCCAACTTTGAACATATATTTTCCGTCACAGGCTTCCATCCACAGTATACCTCAGGTGCTCGATCACAGAGCAAAGCCACCTCGGGGTATGCTGCGCATAGCCCACGATTGATCACCCATTGACCAATCTCTATCCGGCATCGATTCCCACCCACAGTATACTTCCGGCACCCGATCACACAGCAAGGCTACCTAAAAGTATAAACTGCGCATGGCTCAAGACCCATACCGGACACGTCCCAACCCCAATATCGCGATTAAATCCAATCATTCTTAAACTTTAACATTTCGATCAATAAGTACTTAACAATTGGGTTCATGCATCACGTGGGTTGTAGACACCCCAATTTTGAACCCGAGATACGCTCGTGCATTTCCGATGATGAAATGGATCAATCATGATTACCTGAAACTTGTGAGAACGACTTGAATCTGCTCAAAATCAACCAAGCACCACCCCAAACAATCAAAATGTTCCAAACCAACCCAAGCACTGTTGAACCAAGCCAAGCCAGCAAATTGCCATCCAGAGCCTTGAGCGCTCAAGCCCATGGCTTTGAGCGCTCAAACCTGGAAAAAATACCTTGAGCGCTCAAGCCCATGGCTTTGAGCGCTCAAGCCCATGGCTTTGAGCGCTCAACTCTGATCCAGTCAGCAACTTGCAGAGTATCTCATCATGAGATTTTCTGCATGGGAGCGTCTGGGATGATTCTCTACGATCTCTACATGTATAATACACTCCATTAACTACAAATCTACTCCTAAATCTACCCCTACCCCTTTTCAAATACAAACCCACTCCCTCTCTCTCCTCTCTTCCCTCCCACTCATTCTATAAAAACCATCTAACACCCCTGGTTTTGGGGTGACGAATTCTCACACTCCTCCCCTCCTGATTCCACCAGAAAATCGATCTCCTCTCTCTCTCTCTACAAAACCACTCTTTCACCATCAAAACCACTTACAAAACCACTCATCAAACCCAGAAATTCAGTTCTTGATCATCAACCAACCACA
The DNA here is from genome assembly GCA_963854785.1 of Vaccinium vitis-idaea. Lineage (NCBI taxonomy): Eukaryota > Viridiplantae > Streptophyta > Magnoliopsida > Ericales > Ericaceae > Vaccinium > Vaccinium vitis-idaea. The sequence continues at coordinate 19,779,091 of OY978222.1, forward strand.
CACATTGTCTAATTCACCCAGAATACAAACCAAAACATCTACAATCTTCCATCCTCAAGCCCAAAAATCAAGTCCAAGTCACAATCACTCCAAAAGGTAGCTAAACATGTAAAGTGCTCACTGTTTTGATCATTCTGAGTAAGGCCAGTGAGTTCAAGCAAGTCCATTATACTTGCATTGAACCCACAAAGGTCTAAAAGTTGTTTAAGAGCAGTTTTCAAACCTGCAGTTACAACAAGGGTTGAGCGCTCAAGCCTCAGGCCTTGAGCGCTCAATCCCAGTTCTGAACAAATCCCTGTTTTGTTGATTTTCATGCCTTCTTTTAGTTTCGATCATCATCTAATGGTTACCAATGTTCATGAATTTCTCCAAACAGCTCATTTGTGTCGTAAAATCATATGCATGAGCATTGGTTAACTATTTTGGATGATCAAAAATCAAAATCTTTGCAAAGTTTCATTTTTAATGCAAAACAGTGACTGGATCATCCTTCATTTACTTTTGTTTAAATAGGTTTAAGGTCCTGAGAATCATTAAAAATCCATTTTCAAGCCAAAACCAGGAAGATAGATTATGACTTGAGCGCTCAAAGAAATGCACTTGAGCGCTCAAGCTGTTCTTGAGCAGTTTGCTTATCGCTGGTTATTTCGATGATGGATCTTGGTTTAGCCTATTTCTGATGTGTGTGATGTGTTATTACTGTGTCCAAAATCTGGATCCCTCACTTATCTCTCTATTTTCAAACATTTATTCATTAATTTGTGGCGATTATACTCTTTTTGTCACTTTTTAAGAGATCAATCAGTATGTTCTTATAAGAAAGAGTTTGATAAATGTTTGATCTCAAAAAGAAGTTGTAAAAAAAAGTATAATTTCGCAGAGGCCAGGAACTGGTTTGAGCGCTCAATCTATGAGCCTTGAGCGCTCAAACTAGTTGAAGAGGTTGAGCGCTCAAACTTTGAGCGCTCAATCCCTATTCTGGGATCCAGTTTGTGAAGCAGTTTAATTAGGTCTCATGTTCATAAAATTCCTGAAATTGTTATGTAGTTTCTGTAATTTATTATTCCTTGTAAATATTTGTATCATTTCACTTTATTATCATCATCGTTTCTCATATAAATCATGTGCACAAGCATCCACTTTAGATTTACATTTTTTATTTTCTTACTGTTTACGTGATTCCCGTCCCCGATTCCCTGTTTAAATGAATAAATTGAATTTCAAATATTTTTAAAATCCCACAAAATATCGAGTAGAGACCGGTTCACGGACCGGGCGAGAGGGGTGCCGTAAAACCCTTCCCCTCTCGTAACCAAACCCCCGAATCCGAGAAATCTTTGGTTCCGCCATGATCAGTGAAATCTCTTTCAAATTGGGCAAATGAGTCATGTTTTTATCGGTTTCTCGGGTTCGGACCTTAAATCCGGGTGGCGACTCAAACAAACACAATTTTTTTCGCACAATCCCGGTGGGCCATCCACAAGGGTCATTAATCACATAAGTCCGACATAACGACAAAATTAAAATAATCACAAAAAGAGAAATTTAACATAAAATGTAAAACAAAAACATTATCAATCTACTAAAAATAGCAAACTAACTCCATAAATCACGAGATTTTACAAAAACATTAATCTTTACGTTACAAACAGATTCCGTGTTTTACCCGGGTTCTAAATCCTTCATTAAAGAGGTCGAAATTGGATTTTAAAAATAATCTGCAATCTGTCTCGTATTACACTACAGCAGAAACTTTGAAAAATCATATAAAATTCTACGTAACTCGGATCGAGACGAGTTCTATATCGAAGTTGCTTAACTTTTCAATATCTACAACTTTTTACTTTTGAGTTTTTCCCGAATCAACTCAAAAAAGACCTGAAATTGACGAACAGAATACAGTACACGAAAACTCGAATTTCCAATGTCAAACATTCACTACCCATTTGATAACAATCTAGTTTTCGGTGTACAAATTTTCTACACTTCTCCACATACACACTATATATAAAAAAAAACAGTAACTAAAGTAATGGTTAGGTTTAGAATTCCCTACCTTTCTTCCGTAGATTTAAGCACAAAACTGAAGTTCAGAAACCGAAAATCAAACGTCACTGAAGGTATGAATTTCTGATGAAAAGAGGGAGAATTACTAGGAGAAAAATAGATAAAGATAGAGATAAAGATTGGTATTTATGGGCAAATAGAGTGGTAGAGAGCAATGTTTTAAAAACCGGACCGGACGGGCCGGTTCAACCGCTTGGCCCGTCAACCGGACCTCAATCCGGTTCGGTTTCATCTTAAAACCGCTCTTTTTACAGAACCGGTCTCTAACTTAATAACCGTTCCAATAAGGCGGTCGAACCGCCGACCCGTAGAAACCGGAGCCGGGTTGGTCGAACCGGACCGGAATATTTAAACTGTATTAGTGCACGCTATTGCCAAAGAGGCGCACGCATCATGACGTCTGATGCGTCAGAGAGGAGCTTTTATTGGTGGATCCCGCCAGCTCATAGCCTTCAACGACTTTCTACAGGCTTTGTATGAGGCTACTCAGCACTTTATAGGAACAAAAGGTTGGGGGGTTTTGTTTCCCACCGATGTGGGATTGGAAAAAACATACTCCTTACTCCTTAGAACTGCATATGTAGTAGTACCACATCGTTACATTGTTAAACTTTCTATACAACTATTTTTTCTATATGCTTATTTTCCTAAATAATATATTTTTATTATAATTATGACATCACGGTTCGATTTCGGTTCGACCGCGGTTGAACCGGTGACCCATCCGCCCGGTCCCTTTTCCGGTTCGCTCTCCAGTCCGGGTTTTAAAACATTGGTAGAGAGTTATTAGGAGAGTGGAGAAAAGATAGAGTTCTTTTCAAAACAAATCACTAGTAGATATATACTACAAAATTATCTCTATATCTACATTATATAGTTATCTACTGCCTAACAAAAATTTCAATAAAAATATTTTGTTTTACAGATAAAGATTATTAAAATCCTATTAATATAATTAATAAAAATCGGGTCTTTACAATCTACCCCCCTTAAACAGAATTTCGTCCCCGAAATTAAAACGGTACCTCGATTCTCAAACAAATTAGGATGGTTGGCCTGCAACTAGTCTTCGCGTTCCCACGTCGTCTCTTCAATCCCTTGATGGCACCATGATAGGTGCGTGAAATCCATGCATTTAAGCGCCTAAGTAGGGTAGAGTTAGCGCGTTAGTTGTGCATTTAATCCTCATTTTCCATTTAATGTGTGCACGTGGTTGAATTTGGTGTTTGTGCTTAATTTGCAGGAAATTGAGGTGTTCTGGCGCTAATGGAAGGTATCCGGGAAGGCATGCACGTAGACCAAGAGGAGACAAGTTGTGGAGGCTAAGTGTTCAAGGGAATTATTCAAGGAAACGAACAAATGACGTCGGGAGCGCTACCCTATTTCTCTAGAGCGCTCAAAAGTGGCAAAAACGGGAGCAAAAATGAACAGAAGGTCCGCGAGCGCTACACTAGAATTGATGTAGCGCTACCGGTTTGTTTCGTGGTCAACGACAATTAGGGAGTCAACGGTCAAATCGAGAGATAAGGGGCTCGGGAGCGCTACACCAAAAATGGTGTAGCGCTATCGATGGCGTTATGAAGAGCTGAAAACGTGGTCGTTTTGGGTCGCGGGGAGTGAATTTCGTTTTTATTCCGGTTTTTAATTGTAATTAATGGGGGATTCCATATAAATACTCTCTTTAGAGCTCGAAATTAGGGTTCCAGAAGTTAGAATTTCCACATTATTTTTCTGAACTTTTGCGGCTGCTCTCAGGATTATTTTTGCAGATTCAAGTTGAATTCAAGTTCTTGGAGTTTTTCAGCATTTCAATTCTTGGTGTTCGAATTCGTTCGTCCCTGCAAATTCGTGGTATCGTGTTTTGTTTCTATTTCAGTTGTTAGAATCATGGTTAGAACTAGGTTTATTATGTTTGCTGCATTTATTAAAGTCATGAGTGAGTAATTTCGTAGAGTGTGGCTGCGGGACGAAGGCGCTCCGTGGCTAGTTTTGATTAATGTTCTACCTCGGGATCGAATTAATTTAATTTTTGAGCAATTTTAGGAGACGAAAACTCTTCTAACAAACAAAACCCAGGCATCGCCGGAATTCGAATGCGCACGAAATCTGGTGACAGGTGGTGCGCATTTGTTAGGAATTCTTTTTCCTATTCTAAAATCAATAAAATGAATAATTGTGGCCCGAGTAAACATTGGTTAGACTAGTTGCGGACGCTGGGTTCCCACGGCTGTACTCCCCTTTTAAATCCATATTTAATCAAGTTAGTCGGGTAATTTAGTCAGTAAATTAATCTCATTGAACAAGGGGTGGCTACCTAAGAGCCAGGTCAAACCAGAATTCAACACTTTTGAGTCAAACACCGTCCGTCCGCCTCTGTGGTTCGACTCCGGTACTTCCGGATATTGTGCTACGCCGGTCGAGAGTCCTACGCTTGGGACGCGTCTTTAGTTTAATTCATATACACCCGGTCGGTCAAGCATTTTTGGCACCGTTGCCGGGGACGGCGACGTGTGTTCAAGAGTGTGAGTTTTAGTGTCTTTTGTCTTTTAGTTGAGTCACCATAGGTAGAAAGAAGGAGGTTTCCCCTAAACGGGATCCCCTTTATTATCGTGACCCCACCCATCGGTTAGATCGAAAAGAAGTAGGGTCGACTCAGCCTGTGTCTTCTAGTCCTTCATCTTCTAGTTCAGAGTCAGACTTAGTTAAACACCAGTCAGAGTCTATTCCCATTTGTGGTCTTTATATAGAATTACCTTTTGAGTCAGTTAGTGTGAACAATCCGCTTTTCCAGCCAGAGTTAGAGTCAGTTTCAGAGTCAGAATGCGTGCACGTGGTTGGATTTGGTGTTTGTGCTTAATTTGCAAGAAATTGAGGTGTTCTGGCGCTAATGGAACTTATCCGGAAAGGCATGCACGTAGACCATGAGGAGACAAGTTGTGGAGGCTAAGTGTTCAAGGGAATTATTCAAGGAAACGAACAAATGACGTCGGGAGCGCTACCCGATTTCTCTAGAGCGCTCAAAAGTGGCAAAAAGGGGAGCAAAAATGAACAGAAGGTCTGCGAGCGCTACACCAGAATTGATGTAGCGCTACCGGTTTGTTTCGCGGTCAACGGCAATTAGGGAGTCAACGGTCAAATCGAGAGATAAGGGGCTCGGGAGCGCTACACCAAAAATGGTGTAGCGCTACCGATGGCGTTATGAAGAGCTGAAAACATGGTCGTTTTGGGTCGCGGGGAGTGAATTTCGTTTTTATTCCGGTTTTTAATTGTAATTAACGGGGGATTCCATATAAATACTCTCTTTAGAGCTCGAAATTAGGGTTCCAGAAGTTAGAATTTCCACATTATTTTTCTGAACTTTTGCGGCTGCTCTTAGGATTATTTTTGCAGATTCAAGTTGAATTCAAGTTCTTGGAGTTTTTCAGCATTTCAATTCTTGGTGTTCGAATTCGTTCGTCCCTGCAAATTCGTGGTATCGTGTTTTGTTTCTATTTCAGTTGTTAGAATCATGGTTAGAACTAGGTTTATTATGTTTGCTGCATTTATTAAAGTCATGAGTGAGTAATTTCGTAGAGTGCGGCTGCGGGGCGAAGGCGCTCCGTGGCTAGTTTTGATTAATGTTCTACCTCGGGATCGAATTAATTTAATTTTTGAGCAATTTTAGGAGACGAAAACTCTTCTAACAAACAAAACCCAGGCATCGCCGGAATTCGAATGCGCACGAAATCTGGTGACAGGTGGTGCGCATTTGTTAGGAATTCTTTTTCCTATTCTAAAATCAATAAAATGAATAATTGTGGCCCGAGTAAACATTGGTTAGACTAGTTGCGGAAGCTGGGTTCCCACGGCTGTACTCCCCTTTTAAATCCATATTTAATCAAGTTAGTCGGGTAATTTAGTCAGTAAATTAATCTCATTGAACAAGGGGTGGCTACCTAAGAGCCAGGTCAAACCAGAATTCAACACTTTTGAGTCAAACACCGTCCGTCCGCCTCTGTGGTTCGACTCCGGTACTTCCGGCTTTTGTGCTACGCCGGTCGAGAGTCCTACGCTTGGGACGCGTCTTTAGTTTAATTCATATACACCTGGTCGGTCTCAAGCACACCACAAAACTTTGAAAAACTTAATCTTTTTTCTTCGTAAAACCTTCTCTTACTTGTCTGCAATCTCGATGGCTTGTTCTTCGAATGTTGCGGCTTCATCCAACGTCAGTTCCTTCAAGTGTTCGGGATGCGCAATGTACTTTCAAAGCATAAACACGTGGAATACATCGTGCGCTTGAGCTATCTGCAGCGGTACGGCCTCCTAAACACGTTCTAAAACCTCGAACGGCCCAATAAACCAAGGTGAAAGTTTCCTCTTTTGCCCAAATCGAAGAACTCCTCGTCGAGGCTGAGTCTTCAAAAATACGTGATCTCCCACACTGAAAGTCAACGGTCGGGTTCTTCTATCAGCATAACTCTTCTGTTGACTCTGCGCTGTCACCAATCGTTGTCTAATTAGTTGTACCTTCTCGGTCGTCTCACGAACCAGGACCGGTCTTAACAAACTGTTTTCTCTGACATCTGTCTAACAGACTGGAGATCGACATGGTCTTCCATATAAAGCTTCGTAAGGAGCCATTCCAATACTAGCTTGAAAACTATTGTTGTAGGCGAATTCCACCAAAGGTAAATACGCCCCAACTTCCCTTGAAATCCATCACGCAGGCTCTAAGCATGTCCTCTAAAGTCTGAATAGTCTGTTCCGATTGTCCGTCGGTCTGTGGGTGAAAAGCGGTGCTGAAACAAAGACCCGTGCCTAAAGCAGTTTTCAAACTCTGCCAAAACTGAGAAGTAAAACGTGGATCTCGGTCCGACATGATCGATATTGGAACTCCATGTAAGCGAACAATCTCATCAATGTAGAGGCGGCTATACGACTCCATGGTGTCTAAAACTTGAACCGGTATGAAATGAGCGATATTGGTCAGACAGTCCGTAATAACCTAATCGTGTTGTTCTTCTTGACTGATCTCAGCAATCCAGTCACGAAATCCATGGTGATATGCTTCCAATTCCAACCCGAAATAAGTAACGGTTGAAGTGATCCTTCAAGTCTCTAGTGCTCGACCTTAACCTATTGTCAAGTAAGACAAGTGGACACGAACCGTGCAACGTCTGCCTTCATTCCATCCCCCCAATATTGTCACTTCAAGTCCTAATACATCTTGTTTCCTCTTGGATGAAAATAAAAATCGACTTAGTGAACCTCTTTTAACACCAACTCCCGCAACATCCCAAAATCTGGTACAAATACCCTATCGAGAAACCTCAAACTTCCATTAGCGTGAATAGTCCACCCTGTTGGGGTTGTTCCTGAAGCCAACCGATAACTTGTGAAAATCTACCTCTTGGTCTTGTTTCTGCACCTTCAGAATCTCCAGTTGTAATGTCGGTGTAGCCACCAAAACAAGTAAAGATACCCCCTGACTTGTAGTCAATGACTGTAGGTTGAATTCGTTGAGAGCCTCCATCATCTTCCATTCACGAACGGCGAGTAAATCAAAATGTCATCAATAAATACCACTACAACTTGGTCTAGGTATGACGTGAAAATGTTATTCATTAAGCTCATGAAACGGCTGTAGCATTCGTCAATCCAAACAGCGTCACAATATATTCGTAGTAGCTATGACGAGTCCTAAAAACGGTCATCGAAATGTCCTCCTAACACAAGCTAATGGTATTCAAATCGCAGATCGATCTTTGGGAAGCATCAGAATCCACATAACTAATTAAAATAAAATAAAATTCGATCCTAGCTAATGGTTCTTGATGATTATCTTGTTGAGCTGATGATGGTCAATACGTGACCGAAGCAATCCAAACTTTTTCTTGCAGACTTTGCAATAGAATCATCGAATCTTTGGAGTCCCACCGAAACCAGACGAAAAGCTTTTAGAGATACTGGATTCACTTATAAGGTCCACCAAAATCTAGTACCATGGATTAGCCTAACTTGGAGGAATCCTAACCGTTCTCGGCACTCAAGCAAAAGTGGAATTTTTTTTCAAAATTCTCAGTGACATTTGAAAACATGGTTCAAACATTCAAAAACCAAAATATCAAAAGAAGTGGCGAAACAAACACTTTTCAAGGAGTCTACGTATTAGTGGATTCAAGTATGAGTAGAAATACACGAACTAAAGAATAGTTAGAATCAAGTTGAATGTTCAACACACGACTGAAACAAGTGAATAAAAGGTCAAGAAATGAATAAAGGGTTTAACTATTACAACATTGATGATTGAAGGTTCAACAATGAGTGGAACTTAACGGCTATTCTAACTTGCAAAAATGTTGTTTTGGGAAAAACAAAAAGAATTCATGAGAGAAGTGGGTCTATTGCAACACTGGTTTGGAAAACAAGAATAAGATTAATCGTTGAATAAGAATCAAGCTAGATATTTTTCTTAATACACATCGGTCAAACATACTTCAAATCAAGTATCCAAGTTTTGTTGATCATGATGGTCTCAATCAAGAAGGTATACAAATGGTTCACAAGATCATTCCGGCAATGGAACGTCTATTGCAAAATTCAAAGAGGATCTTGTTAGTTAAATAAAAGTTTTAAAATGAAATGGATGTCGAAGTTAGACAACTCGAAGAAAGATGAGTGTCATGAGGGTTTGAGTGGTTCAATAGACTAGAATTCCAAAAATAAATACGAGCTCAAGTTTGATTTGCGAGTCTAAATTTCAAAAGTAATGAAATAGTATTTCGATGCAATATTTAGGAGTCTAGTCTCAATATGCATTAAGGGGAGAACAAGGTTTAAGGGGAGAACAAGGTTAGGATCAAATGTAAAGAATGTGGAGCATGTAAGTGTAAGTCAGGATAGAACAAGTATGGTAGAAGCCGATACGTTTCGATTGAAAGTTGCACTGATTGAAAACCATCAAAATCTAGCACTGGTTTAGGAAGGAAACAAAGAGAGATTGAATGAAACAAGTTGTTATTCTGAAGTATAGAAATTGAGCAAACACAAATTATATAAGATGGTGTTGATAGTTTCGACAAGCATTGAAAATAGAAGAGTATACAAGCGCGAAGCAATTAACATAAAAAATAGCTATAGTAGAATTTAAAGTATTTGAATGGACTATTCGGATTGGAGGCTATCTAAAATTGATACAGATTCAAGAAGGAATAGAAACATGTTAGATGCAAACAATAGATATTATGGGAGTACTAATTTTGTGAAAGTGAACTACCAAGGAAAATAATAATAATTTTGTGACAATCAACACATCTACCCCTCTTAAAAGGCGGCGGCGTTCTTCTGGAAAATAACTAGTCCTCTCTCTGGTGGCGGTTGATATGCGAAGGTTTTAGAGTGCTCATAACATGACCGCTTCTATTTCCTGGCTTACTCGTAAGCTCTAATTGAATCTAACCACCAATACTAAAAAGATGTTTATAACTGATCTCGATCATTACTAAATATAGCGAATATACTACTCGTCGTCCAACAACCCTTATTACTAATATAGTCTTATGATGATTTGATAGAGACTCAATTTACTATTTAAAAAAATATTATGAAAATCTATGCAGCTGCCTACAATATAGAAACACGCTTTATTTGACAATTTATTAAATATATAATATTGGCAAGTACTAAAAATTAGAAAATAAATTCTTTTTTTACCAGACGAAAATAAATAAATAACGCTAGCTCCTAGTTAAAAACTTCTATATATAAAAAAAAAAAAATTGCTACCCAAAACCCACGATCTCAAGGTTATCGCAAAACCTAGGCTCTGATACCAAGTTGTAACGGCCCGAAAATTGGGTACGTTAATAAATAAATTACAAAATTATTTAAATAAAATACCAACTTCATTAAAAAAAAATCCAAAGAATACTTAATAAATTTTTTTGCGGAGATTGAAAGTAAACTAACTTGTTACAACTGAAATAAATTAAATTCGAACGCTGTCTGAAAAACTTAAACATTTATTTAAAATTCAACTGAAATAAATGATAGAGCCATCTAGCCAAATTCTACTGATAAAGTCATGGGTCCGCCACCTGATTCCCATCTAACTGCTCCATCGCCTCGTAATCAGCAGGCGGCTCCTCATCTCCTTCTGTACCTGGCGTTGGGGACGCCAGGGCCACAAAAAGTAGCACCGTGAGTGGTAAAATTGCACTCAGTAGGGCGCTCTAAGCCACCCCTTTACTAAATTTACTCATGCAACAATTACACACATAACTGATATTTAATTTCGTATGAAATACTCAATTTTTTTCACATCATTCCTCAACACAAGGGATTCACAACATTTTATTGATCTCATTCCAACTTTGAACATATATTTTCCGTCACAGGCTTCCATCCACAATATACCTCAGGTGCTCGATCACACAGCAAAGCCACCTCGGGGTATGCTGTGCACAACCCACGATTGATCACCCATTGACCAATCTCTATCCGGCATCGATTCCCACCCACAGTATACTTCCGGCGCCCGATCACACAGCAAAGCTACCTAAAAGTATAAACTGCGCATGGCTCAAGACCCATACCGGACACGTCCCAACCCCAATATCGCGATTAAATCCAATCATTCTTAAACTTTAACATTTCAATCAATAAGTACTTAATAATTGGGTTCATGCATCACGTGGGTCATTAATCACATAAGTCCGACATAACGACAAAATTAAAATAATCACAAAAGGAGAAATTTAACATAACATGTAAAACAGAAACATTATCAATCTACTAAAAATAGCAAACTAACTCCATAAATCACGAGATTTTACAGAAACATTAATCTTTACGTTACAAACAGATTCCGTGTTTTACCCGGGTTCTAAATCCTTCATTAAAGAGGTCAAAATTGGATTTTAAAAATAATCTGCAATCTGTCTTGTATTACACTACAGCAGAAACTTTGAAAAATCATATAAAATTCTACGTAACTCGGATCGAGACGAGTTCTATATCGAAGTTGCTTAACTTTTCAAGATATACAAGTTTTTACTTTTGAGTGTTTCCCGAATCAACTCAAAAAAGACCTGAAATTGACGAACAGAATACAGTACACGAAAACTCGAATTTCCAATGTCAAACTTTCACTACCCATTCGATAACGATCTAGTTTTCGGTGTACAAATTTTCTACACTTCTCCACATACACACTATATATAAAAAAAACAGTAAATAAAGTAATGGTTAGGTTTAGAATTCCCTACCTTTCTTCCGTAGATTTAAGCACAAAACTGAAGTTCAGAAACCGAAAATCAAACGTCACCGAAGGTATGAATTTCTAATGAAAAGAGGGAGAATTACTAGGAGAAAAATAGATAAAGATAGAGATAAAGATTGGTATTTATGGGCAAATAGAGTGGTAGAGAGTTATTAGGAGAGTGGAGAAAAGATAGAGTTCTTTTCAAAACAAATCACTAGTAGATATATACTACAAAATTATCTCTATATCTACATTATATAGTTATCTACTGCCTAACAAAAATTTCAATAAAAATATTTTGTTTTACAGATAAAGATTATTAAAATCCTATTAATATAATGAATAAAAATCGGGTCTTTACAGGTATTGCATGTAACCCTAGTGTGCTGCATTGCTTATACTAGTCTGGAGTGAACATGTCTTTCTAGTATTTGTTTTCCTTTTTTTAAAAAAAAAAAAAACCCCTCATTTCAATTTTGTCTTTGTTTTCCTTTTACATTTTCATGTATGTGAGTTTTAGGGTCATGATCTTACATGTTGATACTTTTATTTGCTCCAAATAAAAAATTCATAAACATTCTTATATAAAAAATAAATTTTTGGGTTTCGCATAATGTTTTGAGGATGAGTAGTCACTCATGAGACTCACGCAGATGCACATCTTTGGGACTGCATGCACATTTCTTATTAACTCCACTCATGAGATGCATTCGGACATTCGGTGTAGCATGTTTTATGACTCTATGATCGCCACTTTTACACTTCTGGGTTAGAAAGATTACTTAAAGAATAAAGTTGATTCTCATGCACCTAGGTTTGTCTCGTCTTTTCCCTTGGCGATTGACTGTTTTGGCATCATAATTGGATACAAAGTTTTATATGTCATGCTACGCAAAATAAAAAAAAATAAAAAAGGAGGAAAAGAAAAATAAAATACATTTGTTGAGGTTGAGATAAAATGTCTATCCGAACATTCACTGAGTAACCGGATCATTCGGCTCTGTCCAGTCCGAATGTTCGCGTAAAAAGGTGGATAGATCTTGTGAAGACATTCGTATTGGACCACTTGCCTAGTAACCGGATCCATTCGGCTCTATCCAGTCCGGAGGTTCGCATCAAACGGCAGTGGGGTAAAAGAGAATACTATATATATATATATATATATATATATATATATATATATAATCCATATATATATATATATATATATATATATATATATATATATATATAATCCTTAGTTGAGGGGGATCGAGTTTATATTTTTTTGGGGGACATATATTTAGTATCGATGGGTGTTTAGTTTGACTTCGTTAGGGGGAGAGTACTTGACGGTCCAATGGTACATGAGAATTGACGAATATTTGGATAGAGATCTTAATTTCTTATGACGTGTCACACACTCACTTTGTCATAGATTCATCTTGTGTGTTACCGCTTATATTCGAATTCACTCATTAGATTGGTGTAATACAAATTTGTTCATGCACTCTTGAATTTCGTCATCTTGTCTAAGCCTCATCTTTGAATATTTGGTCTTCGGATTATATGTTGCCTTGCCACTTTGTTTTATTTAAAAAAAAAATGGGTATCTTAGGTCATTATGGTTTTAAATTTTGTGTGCAATATTTGCTCAGGAAGTGTCCATCTATTGTTTAGAAGTTGCTTGAGCATTTTTCAATTGCTTGAGCAAGGCATTCTGCCTTCTTTGATGAGTAGATGTGGTCCTAAATTTCCATTTGATACATTTCTCTTATAGCTATTGCATATCATATACTTCTCTCGTATGCTTTTTAGTTGCATGTGTCTCACCTTGATACCGTCAATTCCTTTGTTTTTCCATGACAAAAAGGGGGAGAATTTTTATGTTAGGGTCATGGGTTGAGGAGTGACGTATTGTTGAGTCTTGCGTTTTGAGTGCTACTGTTCCTCTGGGGAGATATTTTTCGTAACATATATTTGGTTGCATATTTCTTTTTTGTTGAGCTGTCTTTGCAGGTATTGGAAAATCAAACTCAAGCTTCATTAGATAGACCAAGTTTATGCTAGTGTTTGTTTCCTTCAGTTGTAATTTTCGGTTTTGTGTTTGTATAGTTGGTTTTGTCCCGGAAATGCCAAAGGGGGAGATAGTTAGTATTTTTTGCACTTTCTGGGGTTGTCCAAAACCATCATTCGTGTATGGGTAGATTTTTTAGAGGGTGGTTGCTCGCTCGATGCTCCTCCCATTATCTGCGCCAAATTGACCGCTGCAAGGTAAAATGCATTGCACAACATATCATGCATATTTTTTTAAATAAAAGATTATATTTCTGCATGTTTGCATTTCCAATAAAACTCTCCGAAAATTCGCTTTGCCATATTCATATAAATATATTGATATCAAGAAAATGATTTTCTTTTAAAAATCACCGAAAATTTTGTTTCCTATCCAGTACATATATTTATATCAACAAACGGTTTTCCTTTTATGTCTTTTCTTATGGGTATCATTAAAAGATTATTGTTAATTTTTCTTTGAAAAGCATCACCAAGATATTATTTTGGAGGTGGCATTTCTATCACAATCATGATAAGTAAAGGCACATCTTTTTAAACGGCAAAAGAGAGAGTATATAATTTTTGATATTCTTCAAAGATTTTATCCTGTTAATTTTGGAAAAGAAATCAATGATAGTTTGGTTTTGCCATGCACATTTTTTGGACGACAGAAAGGAAGGAGGGAAACTATATTTCTATTGTGCTTTAATTTTAGTTTTCTAAAAGAACACTTTTCGACGCACAATTTTTAACAGAGAAAAACCAAGAGAGACTATATTTTTTTTAATTGTGCTTTTAGTTCTTTTAAATCATACACTCTTCATATCATATCATTTGGTGTTCATATTTCGTGGTGCCGTGAACTGCTGTGGCCGAATCTCTTTGGAGATTGATTCGGAGTCAGTTGAATCCGGAGATTGGGCGTGAAGTTTGTGGTTCATCTATTGAATCTTGAAGAAGCTCTGGGAGCATCGGAGATTGGCGAGAATAGGTAAAGCTCAGGGTAAGGTTTTTACTATTTCGCAATCTGTACTTCTTTTTTATTAATAGAATAAAGCAGTAGGTTTAGGCCGTGGTTTTGGCTTAGGGTTATTTAGGACCCTAAGTTTTTCCACGTAAATCGTGCGTATCTTGTCTCCTTTTTATTTTCACTGCACTACTTGTGGTTTGGTTAATTTGAATTAATCAAGACAAATAACCAATTTATTTTTTAATAATTTTTTAATCGGTTATTCAACTTAAAAATTGATAATTTTTATCAAAACTCCTATTCATCCCCGGCCCCTCTAGGAGTAAATTGAATGCTTCCGCATAATTTCAATTGGTATTAGAGCCTGGTTGCTCTGTTTAGGTTTAACCACCTGAGTTTAATCCTGGTTATAAATGCACCACGAGAGGGAGCCTCAAACTCGAGGCCACCCTTTTTCGACGGTAACGATTATCCGTATTGGAAGGCCCGTATGACCACACATTTAAGTTCCCTAGGACTATGGTTATATAGAAATGGACAAAACCTTGCATATGTATCTCTGTAAACAATCAATATATAAACAAGGGGCCGGTTCTGGGAACACAAATTTTAACACAATTTTTTTGAGATTAAAACAAAAAAAAGAAAAATTGCTCTCTCTCCCCACCTCATCCCACACACCCACACACACCTGGCGACTTGTCTCCCCTCCGCACTTCGGTGATCCCATCTCCGGCCTCCGGCGTTCTCATCACCTACGAAAATAGCAGATCCCAATATTGGCGATTAAAAAAAAATTTCAATTTGAGATTTAGTTCGAAACCAAGACCATGCTTGGGTTAGGTTTTTCAAAAATAGAGCTTATATATGTATGTATGCAAACACATACCATTCACCAGTTAGTGTAGTATCCCTCTGTCCCATGAAAGAGGAAGGTTCGATGACACTAGAATTGAAATAAATCAACTTCAAGATAATAATAAAAAAAATCCCAAATTACCCTCAAATTCAATGGTGATTGAGAAAAAAAAAATGGAGACAACTTGGTCCTTCATAATTGGTGAGCAGCACAGATTCGCTATAGTTTACGATGTGTTAATTTGGGATTTTACAGCCCGTTTGGATGAGGTTTTTGGCCCCCCGACTAAATCATCCTCCCTCCCTCATCCCGGTCCCCCTCCTCATCCAAGGTTTGGGAGCACCAAAACACCCCCCGGACTAAATCATCCGGCCTCCCCTCATCCCCCTTCCCCCGGACTAAACATAAGCAGGGGGGGGGGGGGGGGGTGCTTATGTTTAGTCCGGCTTCTCATCCGGGGCCGGATTACCAACGTACCCCTCTCCGAACACACTCACACAAGCACAAACCACCATTGATCTAACAAGTTTTTACCCAAATCTTACAAAAAAAAATAGGTTTTTACAAATACAATTTCGAATTAAGAAAAGAAAAACCCAGAAATTTTGAATTTTTTTTACCTTTGTAGTAGACCCAGAAAAATTCAGAAATCCTGTTCGCCAAAGCTCCGATTGCCGGAATTCCATGATCGGCCGTCGCCGGAGTTGCTACGATGATGGTGAGGCATCGGACTTCTGGGATGGAGAGTCGGCGGGAGGAGAGGAGACGAGATTCACGAGAAGATGAGGGGTTTTTTGTTGCACAGAACACAGAGAGAGAGAGAAATGGTAAAAATGGTGAACAAAAATCATTTTAGTCGCCACTTGCCCTTATTAAGTTTATAGCCCAGCCACTTGTCCATATAATTGCCACTTGTTTTTTTATGCAATTAGTTTAGGTATTACACAATTTTATGTATTACACAATTTTACTTAAAAAAGAACTTTTAAATATTAGTCGTTTTGATTATTTAATAATTAGAATTTATATAAAAAAATATTAGAAGGGCTTATTATAGCTGTTAAGTATAACAAATTAATTATTTTTGAAATTATATAATTAATTTAATTAATTATCTAATAGGGGGCTCATGAAGGGCAAATATGTCATTTAATAGTTTTTTACATCATCCACCCTCCTTATCCCTCCTTTTTCATCCCTCATCCAAACCATGGACTATTTAATCCTCCCTTCTTAACTGTCACATCAATGTGGGTCCACCCTTCTTATTTAATCACCCCGACTATTTCATCCCCCTTACTATTTAATCCCTCTCAAACTAATACGCCATCCAAACGGGCCGTTAGTGTTCATAAACCTAGGGAGACAAAACAATGGGGTCGAAGAAGATGGGGTTGGAAAAGCAGCGGAAAGGAGAGAGCAAATGGGTGGTCGCCGGAGAAGTGGGCCGCCGAAAATGGAGGTGCTGGGGTGGGGAAGAGGAAAGATGGGGGAGTGTTGTGGTGAAAGAGAGATATGGTCAGTGGATAAGGCAGGGGGACAGGTTGTTTTAATCTCAATCGTTAGTTTCGAGGGCTGAGATGGAGTGTCAAAACTTATGTCTCCAGATCCTACCCCTATAAACAATCTTTCTCGAAAAACATACAAAAAATCAACATATATAGTCACGTAGACCAAGACCAATTCCACTACTGCATTACATATGTATCTCTCTGAATCAGAGAGAGAGAAGAGACTCCAGAGAGTGTGTGAGACTGCGAGTTGAGAGAGAGTGACCTCGGTGAACTGGTGAAGTGATGGGTTGGGTCGGCGAATAGCGTATTGTTTTCCCTTCTCCTTCTCCTTCTCATCTCCATATCTAAACGGTGTGATTGGTTGGGTTGGCAAACGGTGAATTGATAGATTACTAGGTGAACAGCAAACGGTGAAGTGATGGGTTACTCGGTGAATGGCGAACGCCGTACTGTGCACAACCTTCTCGTTCTCCAATCCAATCTCCAGATCTGAAAAGAGGTGTTCTATTTTAAAAAAATTTGAACTCGAGCGAGGGCATGTGACCCCGTGCCCCTTTGTGCATCCGTTTGCTATACACCGATGGAACAAACACCCCACATTGCAATTTTTCCGAGTGTAGCAATGGGTCACCTTATCCCAATCTACGAGTTCGCCAAGCGACTCGTCCTCACCCACCACTTCTCAATCACCTTCATCATCCCAAACCACGGCCCTCTCTCCCCCGGCCATAAATCATTCCTCGACTAGTTAATTCACGCCGGTATAAACTGTTGGAAAAATGAAAGATTTGTTCGAACATTTAGGTGAGCCTAAATACAAGCAAAATTCATTTTTAAAGATGAATGAGAATTGTCTCATTGTGGGAATCGGAAAAAAACAAAAAACAAAAAAAACAAAGGGACGCACGCACGCTTGCCGTCACTGAACACCTGAACGGGACCGGGACCGGGACTCAGGATTCGTGGGCCCGCGGCCAATAGTCCGAGGTCTATGGTCTGTGTCTAGCTCGGGTAAGTTCGATATTGAATTTGGGAAATTAGGGCAATGACCCGTTGGATCATGTCCAACAGTTGGGAAGTTAATTTCCTTTTAATGTCCTAAGGCCAATTGTAACTTCATCAGTTACAAGAAATTGATTCCACGTTATTGCTAGGTAGCAATTGCTACTTAATGGTTTTTAATGTCCAAAGTCCCTATGAATACTTATAAATTGGTTCATTCTCCTTTGGTTTTAGACATACCGAAACATACCACTGCTACAAGAAAACTATTTGTTGATTGTTAGTGGGAGAGAGAACAGACACTTGTTCATTCAACAGAGCGATTCGGTAGGTGTTACCGTTGGTTATTTTAGCCGATGTATCCTGGGAAGCAGACGACGATCAAAACCCCAAACACACTAAGTGGGGCGGTGAATTTGCTTTAAGGAGATCGTGTGAAACACGGGCCCCAGCTTAATTGGTTTTTTTTTCTATCCTTTACATCTTCATTATTGTTGAATTTCGATTTTATGTAATTTCGTGTTCTCATTTTCTAGAAATAAAATTATCGATTACTATTTTTCCGGTACTGTTTTCCTACAATCTTAAAGAAAATTCATTTTTTGGGAAAAAACTGTGTTTGATCGTAGGGTTTTTTCGATCGGGAAAAAATAGATCACGATTTTCTGGATTTAATTATTTTCTACGAAGGTTTTCTGTTGCGAACAAAATTGAGTTTTGAGAAACATGGGTTTTCCGTTTTTTCATTAGTTAAGTGCATCTAATTAGTTTTAACTTTTATTAAGGCTAATTGTTTCTATTGATAACAGTGGGTTACAAACACAAATTTAGGGTAACATGGAATCACAAATTTAGGGGTAACATGCAATCTGTTTTGTATGTTCAGAGAATCAAAGCGCACTTGGTTGACTTGATTTGTGTTTGAATTAGTTTATTCTAATATAAGTGCTCTACTTTCGGAATCCGGGGAGGAGCTGTGCGGTAGGTGTTGTGCGCCGTGTTGTGCGGCAAAACTACGTCGTTTTGCTCATTTTCTTGGTACATCCAAGGGCCCTGTTTGGAGAGTTAATTTTGGGGTTCAATTTTAGTGGATTTAGGCTCTTTGGGGTAGGGTATAGTGGGTTTAGGCACTTCGGGTTTAGGCACTTTAGGTTTAGGGTTTAGGCACTTTGGGTTTAGGTACTTTGTAGTGGTTTTTTCTTCCTCCAAACAAGGCCCTTAGAAACTTTGGAGTTATGCACAAAAATCAAGCAAAACGACTTAGTTTTGCCGCACAACACGGTGCACAACACGGTCAACACTTACCGCATAGCACCCACCCCGGATCCTCTCTTTCAGGTGAAATCATTTTTCATTCCAGACCAGTTTGTTTTTATCAGCAAACAAGTTGGTTGGATACATTCAGATCCGTGGGGTGATTTGTAACCTTTGGACACTACTAATTATTTTGTGCAGATTACCATTGTGTTGGTTTCTCCGTATAGGTAATTGGTTTGAGCTAGTTGGTACCCGTGGTACCGGTTTTTCCGAGGGGAAAAAATGACAATATAGTGTTGCAGGTTCATCTGTTTACTAATTGGTGTGATCTTAATTTTTCAGAAACGATGTTGGCTAAATCGACATTCAAGAGGCGGCAGCAAGAGACGATGAACCTCACAACCCTAAACCTTGCGAGGTTTTTGAGTAAAAACGCTTTTGCCGTTGCCGAAGGCGTGCAAGACAGATAGTGTTTGGAGGAGCACAAGAACGGTTTTGTCCTTGCCAAAGGCATGCAACACAGTGCGTTCCCGAGCCGGTTGCGATTGGCAAGAAGCTGTTCATGGGCATTTGTGTCCAACAAATATTTTGATGAAACGGTTGGTATCATTGATTGGACATTTGTGTCAAGACCATTTGACTCTACAAGCAGGGATGAAGCCAGAGGGGGACCAGTAGGGGCGGTCGCCCCTGCAAGGAAAACAAAAAACCTCTAGTATTACATAGAAAAAACTAATTTTCCTATGAATTATATAGGCTCGCCCCTGCAAAGTATTTTGGATAAAATATTTGCCTCTGCATAGTGAAATTCCTGGCTCCGTCCCTGTCTACAAGAATGATAAACAGCTATAGCATTGTATTAAATACCCACATTATGTCTTCTTAAACAGCAATTGTAAGCATTGGGTGAATGGTTATGCCTAATAATGGTGGAGTTATTAGAACGGGTTTAAAACCCCCCATATTCTGTAGGGAACTCCGGCGGAAAGGACATGGTATAGATGTCAATCATGCAAATAGGACACAAACTAATTTCTTAATGCCAAGAGGACAAATCACCTCTACATTCAAAAAATGCCCCCGCTAGCCCATGAAAGTGCCTAAATCCCTAAAACCCTATGAAAGTGTCTAAACCTCCAAACTTTATGAAAGTGCCTAAACCCTCAAAACCGTATGAAAGTGCCTACACCCTCAAAACCGTATGAAAGTGTCTAAACCTACAAAACCCTATGAAAGTGCCTAAACTTCTAAAACCCTATGAAACCATATGATACCCTAAGTGCCTAAACCCATTATATCATACTCTAAAGAGCCTAAACCCCTTAAAATTTAACTCAAAAATTGAACCCACTCCCAAAATTGAAGAGAGAGAAATCAATTAGGCCGACTAGATCACTTTTATCAATGAAAATTAAAGGTGCAAGGTGTCGTGAACAATGTCTGACGGTACACTTCTTCGCAGATTACATGCAAGGTGTGACCGCATATTACGTGCAAGGTGTCGTGAACAAGGTCAAAGGTCCACCTCGGAAGGTACTTCAACACAACACTCGCATTTATCTCTCCTAATTCGGGTACAACTTTCAAGTCTTTACTCTTTTTATTTCATTACAGGTATTTTTGTCTAGTATTGTCCTTAAGCCCTCAAAAATTTTCAATCCATGTATTGAAAGTCTTAAAATAAGTTAGACTAGACCAAAAGCCCTTTAAAGCCCCAAACTTGGACTTTTCACCAATTGTCTGTATTTTGTAATACTTTTGAGTTATTCGCTTTTCTTGCATTGGTGATGAAAAGAAGGAAAAAAAAAAAAAAAAAAACTTGCGTTGGTGATGGGAAAAAAAAGGATTTCTTTGGTTTTACAAATCAATTGGCATGGTATATGTGTCTGCATACATATATGATGAGTGTATTGGCTGTATAAATTGGTGCAATTTATTTGGTTGCTTGTCGCAGCAAAATTTAGATGTTACAAAAAGTTAGGTGAACATAAAGAGAATTGTTTACAGTTTTGTGAATTGGGAAAATGCTGATTCCCCGGTTCTATATCTTTTGAAAGTTGATGAGCATTCTATGTGATAAAGTTTGATATTCTCACATGAATTTTTCTTTTTTGATATGTATGTGTGAGAGCATGTACATTTATGGAAAATATCTATTGTTTTAGACATGGTTTTAAAAATGGGAATACCTGTGATCAGGGCCGGCCCTGTGGGTAGGCTGGGTAGGCCGGGCCTGGGGCCCACCAAAAATAGCCCATTTTTAGGGCCCCAATTAGGTATATATATATGTTCATAATAAGTAATAAATATATAATGTTGCACTACAAGAAATAGAGAAGCATTTAGTATAGTGGAAAGGTTTGTGTATTTTTTAGTAAATGCCAAGGTTCAATTCTCATGGGCCCTTCTTTTCCTTTTCTACCTTCTCTTCCTTTTTTTCTTTTTTCTTACCATAGTCAGTTTCTACCTTCTCTTCCTTTTTTTTCCCCTTTCCACTACATCCTTATCATTTGTTGAATTTTTAAAAAAAATTTGCCGGTGTAGTAATTAGGGAAAAAATAAATAAAACACTTCGTGCGTATTCATAAATGTTCGCATTGCCTATTTCAATTGATTTTCTAATTCTTGCAATAAGAATAGACAATTATGACCGAAAACTATTTTTTTATTAACATGAAGACACGAATTACAAAAAAGACAAAATATGGAACACGGTTTTTATCATTTGAAATAAATATTGGTTCTTTAATTTTTTCTCTAGAAAAACATAGGGCCCTTATTTACATTATCGTCTGGGGCCACGGAAATCTCAGGGCCGGGCCTGCCTGTGATGGTAATGTCTCAAATGAAACTGTTGGTGCACCAACAGATGATTTTATTGAATCATTGTGAGAGGTCAATAGAGGTGGTGGCGGTAGAAGTTATTCTACCTGAAGCAAATAAAACCTTGCGAGGTCCTTGACAGAGGCAAGCCTGCCAAGTGATAAAGACTTATTTTCAATATGTTGGAAGAAGCACTGAAGCGTTGATTGTGCCTGTGGGGGCCAAAGCCTTCTCTAACTTCTTATAAATGTGGGGGTTTCTTGAAAAGGTAGTTGAACCTACAATTAAGTAGGTGAGATTAGGTCTAATGACAATTGATTGTGTGTGGACAACAATAACTTGTGGCAAGGACTTATGTGGATGTGAATCTCCACTTATCCAAGAATGTGGGGGAAGGCATGTCTCCATTAAGAGTATTCTCGGATAATTGGAAGCCTGATGTACTTAATGAGTTGTGCAAGGCCAGACATAGCATGCTCAGTTAGCAGACTGAGTAGGTACACGAGTAATCCAGTGGATGACCATTGGAAGGCGATAGTTAGAGTACTACGCTACTTGAGATACACTCGTGATTTAGGACTGCACTATACCAAATATCCAGCAGTATTAGAGGGGTACTGTGATGCAAATTGGATATCAGACATGAGAGACTCGAAATCCACGAGTGGATATGTCTTTACTCTTGGTGGTGCAGCTGTCTCTTGGAAATCTTCGAAGCAGACGTGCATCGCATGTTCTACGATGGAATCAGAATTCATTGCTTAAGATAAAGCAACTGAAGAGGCAAAATGGCTACACCAGTTTGTCGAAGATATTCTGAGATGCTCGAGACCTGTGTCAGCAATATGCATCCATTGCAATAGTCAATCGACAATTGGAAGGGCACAGAGTGTCATGCCCTCGAAATTTAAAGGATAATACATTAAGAAATTCCATGTGGATGGTCAACAAGTCCACGGGTCACGTCAAAGTCCAAGTTTAGTTGTCAAAGTCAACATCAAGGAGTACAATGGTCTATGGGTACCCATACCCCAAATCAAGAAAATACAAGTGTAAAGTTATTACAATCCCAAGTAAAATATTATTTGTTGATTTTTAGTGGGACAGAGAACAGACACTAGTTCATTTGACAGGGCGATCTGGTAGGTGTTACCGTTAGTCATTTTAGCCGTTGTATCCTAGGAAGCAGACGCCGATCAAAACCCCAAACACCTTAAGTGGGGCGGTGAATTTGCTTTAAGGAGACCGTGTGAAACACGGGCTCCGGCTTGGTTTTTTCTATCCTTTACATCTTCATTATGATCGAAATTTAAATTTTTTTAACAAAGACAAAAAATCAATAAAAAAACTAGATTTTTTGGCTTTATTCAAAAACTTTTGAGTTTGGATCACAATGTCATACTTTTCGGATTCCTCTCTTCGAGAAGAACCAATAACCTACAATAGTTTGACGCAAAACTAAAAAAACTAGATTTTTGCTTTCCGAAAGCACGGAAAAACAAAAATAACAACAATTTCAGTAATTTGTAGAGCAACAAGTAGCAGTAATTCGCATTTGGCATTAACTTGGCTGCCTATTTGGTTATAGGGCTGTCCTGTGAAAACATCAAACAAAAATTGATGAATGAAAAACTCCTTCTGTGCTCGGTTTCTCCGCTCTATCTCCACGTTCCTCTGAGAAACGAACAAGAATGAACACAATTAAAAAGTTTTCGCAGTCCCGAAAATTGATCAAGCAGTTGGTTTCACCAACGAAGTATCATAACCCAGCTCGCAATTCAACGAAATTAAGTTTGTACACTTTCCTTAACCAAATCATGCTGCCAATCGAACCTACAAATCACCAATACAAACTCATATAAATCGCCACTCAACAATCAGATTTAAGCCTCCACATAGTAATGCAAGGCCCACCATTTCCATCCTCAACTCGATCTCAATCGCGGGCCCCAGTTGAAATCCATTCAACTTTCAACTCAACGATACTGGTGATGGAGAAGGAGCTGATGTCAATACTGTCGATGCAAGACGTAGAAACACACCCCGGTCATTTATATTGCCCCTGTTTTTTTTTTTTTTAACGAGATTGGGATGACGAGGAGTTTGAAAAGGGTATTTTTAACACCCCATATTTTGGGAAATGTTAATTATTATTACAACTTAAATATTTAAACAGTAATAACAATAATAAAAAGTCTAATACATATAATATGTCTTTCACAGATTACAAAAAGGCAGACCGGGTAAATTCTACGACTTCTCAAATTCCTCTGTTTGGTCGTTCCCCATATCGGCAGCTGCTCCGGCTCCGAGTTCTCCGTAGTACTCTTCCTGTTCATCGTGATAATCTAGCATAATACGTCAGAGTCACAAAGCAACATCGTGGTATTATGTCAGGGTTACACAAGTGCAACACCGTGAGCGGGGTCACCCAGTAGAAAGTTCTACCCAAACCTTAAACTAGCAATTCTAGAACAAAATAGGAGGTGGCAGAATATCATAGTAATTTCATGTGTGTCCAGATATCAGTGTCAATCAAATCAGAGTGCAGCGTAATAAAATCAGTGTCAATCAATCGTTCATTTTCTCTAAAAACATGTTGTGTCGCATCATCTCGTAAATCGTGCACATGCCATGAATCTCGTAAAAATCTGCCGTATGCCAATTGTTTCTCGAAAACTGTGTCACTTCAAGTCAAAATCTCCTTTTTCATAAACGTTTTACTTTAAGTGAAACTTTTTTTAGCGACCTTCTCTCGACAATAGAATAATCAGGACAGTCCCAGATCGGATGCCCGGACGAATCCAGTTAGAATCACCATTCCTCTCTTAGTCAGCGCGAAGCTTGACTTTTTGACAGACTATCAAGGGTGTTAGCCTAGGGTCATTCTACAACCTCAATCAAGTCAAAACATTGGTACCGTACTTTTACAAAATTTTCGCATCGTTCGAAAAACTTTTTCGTTCTGAAAATTAGTTGGGCATTATAACGACGTGATTTTGATGAGTCAATATTCATTTGGGCATTATAACTGTGTATTTTTCAAAAGTCATTCTTCGTTCGGGAATTATAACTGCGTATCTTGATCAGTCAATTTCAAATCGTGCATTATAACGACTACGTGTGTTTTTAAAGGGTAATCTTCCATATTATCGTTAATTATCCACCATAATCTAGACTAGTCATTTCTAAATACGTTTGAGCATTATAACGACATAATCTAAAAGTAAATATGAAATACTAATCTATGGTTAGGATAAAGTATCTATCTTAATCCAGGGTTAGTCGGAGCCGATTAGCTAGGTTGATTCCGGCGGCGTAACGGCTACGTGACTTTCGCTCGAACTATCTTCCTCCTAACTTTTCTACTACTTTAGGATCATTGGGTGGTCGAAGTGGTGGAGGGTGGTGGTTGGAGGTTGAGTTTCATGAAGAACGCATGGTTTTTCTCAAGAACACAAGAATACTACAAAGGTGGTATGTGAGAACGTTTTGGTGTGCATTTCCAAATGAGGAAAGGTTGCTATTTATAGGCAAACTATCAAAGCCTCCTCCCTCCCTCTTTGTCCGGCCCTCTCTCTCTTTCCCATAAGTGTCCAAAAAAACTTTCCATATATTAAAGGAAAGAATAAGAATCCTAGGTAGGTTTAGGTCTAGTTTCTAGGTTTTTAAGTTTTTGTCTGTAGGAAATTTCTAGGAAGCTCACTTATTTGGTGACTTAAAGTGTCCAAGTAAGGTTGGTTTGTGCATGGCCACCTAGGTGTGGAGAGTTTTGGGTACTAGTTATTTACATGAAACTAGTCATGGGGTGTTATAACTATACATACATATTTATGCATATATATACATAGCCATTAATACCTAGGTTTAGTTAGGTCACTATTTGGGAATAAGAATATATTCCCTCGTTTATTAGGGAATATATTCCTTATTTATGAGGGAAAAAAACCCTTAAATTAAGTTTTATGCACTAAAAATATAAACTAGTGTAATACAAAAATGTATATAGGGCTACTACTTTAAGGAGACAAATGGTGTGTTCAAACATCCCTAGGTAGTCTTCCTAATAGTTGGGAGGATTCTAAAAGTACAAAACTTAGGAATTTATAAAAATTCCGGTGCAAAAAAGTGCATGGAAGCAACATGTAAATTATGTGGCAAGGGAAATAATTTCCCCCCCTCTCTCTCCTCTCCCAACCGATCTCTCTCTCTCAAAAAAATCCAAAAATAAAAAGAAGGTAAGGTGATGAATTATTGGTCAAAGTTGGAAGGATAAGTCAAAATTGGCCTTAAATAGGCAATAGGTTTCCCAAATAGCATATATTCCATTTTGGGCAATAAATAGGGGTGTACTTACTTTAAGGGGACATATGGGGTAGAGAAATTGTAGGGTTTCTGTAGACACCCCAATTTTTGGTAACTTGTGCATCCCCGATGACGAGAAGAATGCGTGAAATGTACCTTGGAACAATTGCTCGAGTCAAACGGATCAAAAGAACCAACAAAACCCCCAACCACCTGAACCGTACGGCCCAAAACCCTGAACCGCACGGCTTAAAATTCCATCTGAACCGTGCGGTGCTGCGTTGTGCACCGTACGGTACAACTTTGATGCCGTACGGCGTTTCTTGTCCCATCAACAGGATTCCCGGGTTCGCCCAGCAGCTCAGAAGTGATGATGATATTCGCAAATCATGCCATTCACTGGCGTACGGGCATCGTCAAAATGATGAGACCGTTCAAATTTTCGCCTATATAAAGACGCGAATTGAAAGACCGAAGGAGATTTTTTACGAATCCTCAGAAAGATTTCTCACGAAGCAAAAATTTCTCATTCCTTGTTGCACTGTCAAAGCCATCCTCAAGTTCAAATCAAACAACCTTACAACCATCATTCCGAGCCTCAAAACCGATCTTATTTGGATACTTTGATCATAACCGAGCAAGTCCAAGGTACAACATCCGTGTTCAAAATCGTAGTAACCTTCTGAGGGGAGTCTCTGCCGGGCTCGAGGAGAGCTCTATAGCTCTTTCTTGAGCCCAACTGGAGAGATTTCAATAAAATTTCGAACCTCTCGGGTGAATTTCGCGTGACACCGTCCGTTGTCACGGGATATTGTCCTTGAAATGAGGTACATTCTCTCATCAGAATCATTTTCCAAAACCCCTCTTTATTAACAAATAAGCTGGTTTTTACACAAAAACAGAAGCGGGCCTCAATCGGATAAAAATTACACTGCACAGGAGCGCCGTACGGCATCATTATGGTACCGCTAGAAAATCATTTTTGATGCACTGTTTCTTGAAATCCGATGCTCTGTTTTGGCAAAAAACCAGCGGGTAAAATCACAGTTTACCCCCTTTTACCTTCTATTTCTTGCATTTGTACCCCCCTCTTAGTTAATTTTCTCGCATTTACCTACTTGATTGCGTGTTATTTAACTTATTGTCATTATTTGTTTCCTTTGAGCACGTTATTTCATGATATATTGCTTATTTGTTTTAAAGTTTTCAATAAAATATTTTCAAAGAAAATCCCACAAAGATTTAGTAAAGACCGGAAGAATCCGGGCACGCGGGGTGCATTTTTCAAACAAAACCTTCCCCGCGGGTAACCTGGCTCCCGAACCCAAATCTCTAATTTTCGCAGATCAAACCCTTTTTTCAGCGGCACAAGAGTCATTATTTTCTAAAACAGTTTCTCGGGTACCCAACATTCTCGAAGAATTAAACCCCGGGTGGCGACTCTAAATTTTTTTCATTTTCCCAGATCACCTCTTTCATAACCAAAACTCCGTGGATATCTATCTCGCCTGCGCGAAAAAAGAGCGTCCACAGTTTCCCCGACGCGAAACGGTGTAGTACTTGGCATGCATGTGTTGACTTACGGCGTGGAAAAATAATTCAATTGAATAAACAAATTTTTATTTGAATTATTTAAATTAATAAATAAACTATTGAAATTCAAAAGATTAAAATTAAATATTCGAATTATTAAATCGAAATTTTTATTTACGAAATTTTGGCTTACTACAGTATTTTTACAAAGTGGAAGCCAAATATTCTCGGGCCTATATGGGAAAATATGCATGTACTAATTGTGGTATTGAGTCTGCATGTACTAATTGTGGTATTGAGTCCTATCTAATTTCCCCGTTTTGGCTTAACGGTCGGTGGTGCTCTTGTTCTTTTTCAGCTGTCTGATGGTGGTGGCAGTCTTTTCTAGCGGTGGTGTTGGGTTGGAGATGTTTGGGGCTGTGGAGTTTGGGAGGGGGGATGGCTTTGCTGCCGTGTTTTGACTTCTGATGGGCTCTTCGGCGGGCTTTCTCCCTTGCTGTTGGTGTTTGTGCTTATTATTGTTTTATCTGGGCTTTGTTGGCCTTTAAGTGTTTGTGCTTATTGTTTTATCTGGACTTTCGGTCCATTGGGTGTTTTGGCTTTTGTCCATTTGGGTGTTTCGGTTGGCTTCTTGCCAATCGTCTTTGAGTCTTGGTTTTGGTTGTGGTTTGCTGATTCCTTGCCCTTATTAGTCTTGTAATGTTTCAAGATTAATGAAGTTTTTACCTATAAAAAAAAAAAGCTTCAAAAGTGTAAAGAAAAGTGTCCACACCACTACCCTTTTTAACATAAAAAAGACAAAAAAAAATGATAAATTCATCGTTAACATTAAATTTACCATAAACACACAAATAAAAAAAATCAAATAAAAGGTGGAAGAGAGAGAGACGTAAAATATCAAGAAATGTGATCAGTGTCTACTATTGTTGCGGTTGAGGTGTTTGAATGGAGAGTTAGGAGCGTTGTAAGAAAGAGTTTTGAGGCTATGGATCTGTTTTTAGGTAACTAGTGTTTTTGAAATTGTTAAGTATTATTTTTGTTTTTCGGTGCTTTCGGTACTGTTTGGTAAGAAAGACGAAGTTGAGTGGAACGGAGTTATGGAGGTGATCGTGAGTCTAACTTTGATCTTCTCCCCGTTTCGAATGGTGTGATTAGTACAAATTGAAAATTTTCGTGACGCATGCAAAATAAGATCAACCTAATAAAATTCTCATACCTCAAAAGAACCGGTCCCCTTTCAAACCTCCCCCATTATTTAAATGTTTATATTACAAACAATGCTAGCTATGCAAATTATTATTCAGTAGTACTCTCAGAGCAAAGTCACGTAGAGCTATTGAATTATTCTAGCTCTATGCATTAATTGTGATCCATACTAAAATATGTGGTGTCAGAAATTCAACACTCATGGCTTCACTCAAAGAGCACGGAATAATTATACAAATGTTAGTTGTAAAGACCCGTAAATTTATTTTATTATTTTATTATTATTATTATTAATTTAACAAGAATACTCCAAAAAATTTTCTTGGGATTTGGTGTAAAATTGTGAAACGTATTTAAATAAGGAGTTAGCGTGCAATATAACTTGGATTGGGCTTGATGTTAGCATATGAGGAATTAGAGGGGGATAAGTGTAATTATCTTATTGTACGTATATGTGTGGTCTGGGAAGAGAGAGAGATTAGAAAAAAAAAGAAAAAAAAGAAAAAAAAAATAAACCCTCACTCTCACCAACTCTCTCTCTCTCTCTCTCGTCTAACTCTCTCGGCTCTCTCTCTCTCTCCTCCTCCCACCAAATTTCAGCCCCAAATTCCTCAAACCCTCTAAAGATCCATCAACAACACCACGTACATACGCTATTGGGTCCGGGAAATCGTGTGGGGAAGCTCTGGTTCAATGGAACTCGAGATTTGGAGAGCTAGGATTTTCTTGGAGCCAAAATTTGGAGTCTAGCACCCGAGGTAGGGGTTTCTTCATCCTCTTCACATATTTCGTGTTCGGGAAAATCTGTCACAGAAAATGTTCAATTTCGTACTCTACATCCACGAATTTTTAGACAGAGATCCACATCTTCAAATTTCACGAAAATTTTCTGGAATGTTCCTTTATGAGTTGTATACGTTGTGTAAAATTTTCAGATCCAAATTCCTTGAAACGAAGTGTAGAAAAATCACGCACCGAGCTGTGCTCTGTTTTGCTGTCTTGCTGAATCTGTGTTTTTGGCCTTCGGTTTTTAGTGTGTTAGACCTGGTAAACCGCCTCCTTATTTTCTGAGATTTTTATATGATGTTTATATATGAGTATACTAGGTCGTGTCCAAAAATTTGAGCAAAATATGAAGGGGTTATTTTTAAACAATTCTCGCACCAAACAGCGTTCTGAGAATCTGGAAAATCTGGGCAGATTACGGGAGCTGAGTATTTCGTTGATTTCGTTGTAGTTAACAAGTCTATTGGGTATAGGCCCTCATGTATCTAAAACCCTGATAAGTTAGCATCGTTTTAGTGTTGGAATCATTGAAAAATATTGAGTATGCGATTTTTAATGGATTTTGGAACACGAGGCTGTTTTTGTTTTGTTGCTGTTTCGGCTCAAATATGGATTTCACCAAACTTATTTGGGGTACCTAGACAGCTTGCAAATTTCTGAGATTTTTATAGTAGATACGTTCTTGAGTCTACTGTATTGTGTAAAATTTTAGGAGATAGATTTGAAGTACAAAAAAATAGGAAAAAGGTTTTACCAGACTGTGGTAATGAAACAAAAGTGCTGACAGCATTGTCGCATCTTACGGGAATGACCATATTTTTGTCTAGGAAGCTTGAAACTTCAATCCGCCTTTTGATTTAGAAACTAGACTCGTATACCTTCGAAATTATGTAAGAAGTATGTCTTAATTTCTTCTCGGTAATAGCAGTTTTAGATTCAAAGTTGGTGTTCTGCTAAAATTGCAACCTTGGGTTTTAACTTTGAACAAGCATATCTTGGTCACCCAGACTCCGAACAGGGTAAATTTTATATCGTTATCGATGTACTGAAAGTCTTCTTTTTAATGGTGGTGGTTTCGATATCAAATTCTGAATCTATAGAAAGTTGTAGCCCGTTGACTTTACTACTAATTGTGGGCACGGTTAGGCATTTTTGAACACACTCATTGTATACGTGGGTACTTGTGGGATATGGGGAGATACTTGTTGAGTATTGTATGACACGTGGATGCATGGAGGATACATAGACTTATGTATGATGTGCGAGTGTTTATGTATGTAAATGCTATGATATGAATAGTAGCTACACTTGTGATATTGACTAGTGCGAGCTGACGACTTGTTATCTAAACTTGAAAGAGGGAAGCTTATCATGCTTGAATCAATGGATGATACTGAAATTGTGATTACGAAGTTATTGAAACGAAAGGAATAGAATTGGTGAATGTGTTAGTTTGACCTTGATGGTGTCTCAATGATGGGTTTGTGATGGTTGTTAGATCTGGTTGTTGGGTCTTCAGAAAAATCTCGAAGTACCGTG
The DNA here is from genome assembly GCA_963854785.1 of Vaccinium vitis-idaea. Lineage (NCBI taxonomy): Eukaryota > Viridiplantae > Streptophyta > Magnoliopsida > Ericales > Ericaceae > Vaccinium > Vaccinium vitis-idaea. Next base: position 19,810,233 of record OY978222.1, read on the forward strand.
GTAAAAAAAATAAAAATAAGATGAGTCGCGCGGAGTGATGGGAGTGCTTTAGCGGATAGACTAAAGTTCTTGTCGTGCGGGGTGATTAAGATAGGTGTGAGGGATGGGTAATCTAGCAGTAGTGATGGGTATTATGCCTAGAAGCTTATTTACAAAATCATGAAATGTATCATTCATCATTATCGTTATGCCTTGCTTATGCATATATCTATTTGTTAAAGAAACCTTTACTGGGCAAAGTGACTGCTCACCCCTTTGTCCTTGTTTTCAGGTACTGGCCGAGGACCATAATATGGAGTGCTTGACCATTGATAGCATGACATACATTTTTTTTTTTGTATAACTTTATCAATTTGCAAGAATGTAATATTCTAAGACGTTGATATGGGATGTGGGTACCTAAATTAGTGGTGTCGTTTATTATGACAATCGAGGTTGTGAGGTGATCTTAGACTAATAAGAGTTTTATTGAGGTATTCCACGGAGAAAATCTTTATTTTTTTTATGATGAAAATTCAGGGCGTGACATTAGTGCACACATATGCAGAACTATATTTGTTTCAGCTCCAACTCTATGACAAAAACGAACTAAGCAGATAAGGTGCATCCTAGCTATACACCAATGGAACAAACACCCCACATTGCAATTCTTCCGGTTCTAGCAATGGGTCACCTCATCCCACTCTGCGAGTTCGCCAAGTGACTCGTCCTCGCTCACAACTTCTCAATCACCTTCATCGTCCCAAACGACGGCCCTCTCCCCGCCAGCCCAAAATCATTCCTCGACTCCCTAATTCCCATCGGCATAAACATCGTCCTTCTCCCTACCGTGAATTTCGAGGACTTGTCCAATGACATCAGGACCAAGGTGAGGTCTCCCTCACCTTGTCCCGCTCTCTCCCCTCTCTCTGCAACGTTTTAAAGTCATTGGGTTCCAGTTCTCGAGTCGTTGCTCTTGTGTTTGATCTTATTCCAGCCAGATGGCTCTGTCTTGTTCGTCTCCTTTGGTAGTCTCGGGGCCCTCTCATCTGATCAACTCACTGAGTTAGCCTTCGGTTTGGAAATGAGTGGACAAAATTCATATGGGTCGTTAGGAGTCCAAGTAGTAAGGTTCTAGTTTATTATTTGGATGACCAAATTGATCCTTTGGCCTTCTTACCAGAAGGCTTTTTGGATAGGATCAAAGGGATTGGTCTAGTGGTTCCATTTTGGGCACCACAAGCCCAAATTCTTAGCCACGGTTCGATTGGTGGATTCCTCACCCACTGTGGTTGGAATTCTACACTTGAGAGTATAGTTAATGGCGTTCCGTTAATTGCTTGGCCTCTTTATGCAGAACAAAAGATGAACACTGTTATATTATCCGAGGATTTAAAAGTATTGTTGAGGTTAAAAGTTGGCGAACATGGAATAATTGGACGTACTGAGATTTCCAAAGTTGTCAAGCGTCTAATGGAAGGAGAAGAAGGAAATGTGGTTCGTAGCCGAATGAGACACCTAAACGATGCTGCTACGAAGGTGCTGAGTAAAGACGGGGACTCGACCAAGTCACTCGCTGAATTGGCTCAAAAATGGAAGAATAAGATAATGAACTAGATTAGTTTTTTTTTCTCTCCTCTTTGTATTTTCTAATCTTATGTCACACCATATGGTTTATACTACTTGCTTGCTTGTATGTATTTCTGTCTTGTATATTTGCCTTGAATTTGACGTTTAGAAGAAAGGTAAATTGTTCGTTGTGCGCTGCGGGTTTGTTTTCCACAAGGAAACTATCTGTAATCCCAGTCTGGATGCGATTCAAGTTTGTTCGGACGGTCAGACATGGGATAGGCACGTATTGAGTTACGTTTTGACCAAATTTATTGTTCTTTCTTATAAATAGCAGCCCTGAGGGCTGTTAGGATTTGGACTTTTTGAGTGAATCCCTTTGAGAGAGCCTGTATAGGGTTCTTGGTAGAAAATTAGGGTTCTTTGTTTGTCGGGTCCAATGTTGGTCTTTTCAAACAATTAGATATTAGGGTCTTTTCAAGTTTTAAATTCTAAATTTTAAAAATCAGTTGGACTACGCAACTAAAGCAGAAAATCACAAATTAAAATATATTTTTCAAAAATGATTATTACAGAAAATCGAAGTAGAAAGCTCTCTCCAGACATTACGCAAAGCACTACACATTTCTCTATCGTAGTTTTTTCTTGTAGTCTGTAATTTGTAGGAGTAGCAAGTAAATAATAGTAATTCGTAGGAGTGGATTGAATCAATTAGCCGTTAGTAATAACTCTGTAGTTTGTAGCTGTAACAATAATTCAATAATTAATTCAATCAATACAGTCCTTGTTCTTTGAATTCGATTCGAACTAGAAGAACTATTTTAATGAAAGGTCTTTGTTCAAAATTTATACTCAAGTGAATACTTAATTTGCGGATGTTTTATACAAAGATATCTGAATTGTTTTCAAATGTATTGATAGAGATATCTATGACACGCTATCTATTTGTTAATAATTAATGCACTTGTGAATCTTATGACACGCTATCTATTATCTCCTATCGATATTTTATTGATTTCTATCATCATCACTTTTATCAACTGCCTTTGATTTTCGATAGAATATAATTCCAGAAGATGTAAAGCTGGCTAAGCATCGTGTGACGCAAAATGAGATTCGCCTACAATAATATTTTGTCTCACAAATAATGCTTAGGCAAGGAAATTTTATTTCGTAGCTTTTATATTACAATTTTAGATACCAAGCAAATTTTAATGGACATGAACCGATATTTGTATTCCTTGTAGCTTCGACTCTATGATTTTTCACCTCGAATGGAACAAACACCCCACATTGCAATTCTTCCGAGTCTTGCAATGGGTCACCTCATCCCACTTTGCGAGTTCGCCAAGCGACTCATCCTCACCCACCACTTCTCAATCACCTTCATCGTCCCAAACGACTGCCCTCTCTCCCCCGGCCATAAATCGTTCCTCGACTCGTTAATTCACACCGGTATAAACTACGTCCTTCTCCCTCCCATTAACTTCAACGACTTGACCAACGACGTCAGTGCCCGGACACGGTTCTCCCTCACCTCGTCCCGCTCTCTCCCCTCTCCCCGCGACGTTTTATTATCTTTGATCTTTTATCACCTATAGAATGGTTAGACCCACCAAATCCTTTTGGTTTCGTAGTTGGGTAAATTTCACTTACCTTCCCATGAGATTTCTTACAATTACAGGTGCCTCCCCTACTGTTTCTGAAATTCCACTGACCTCCCCTACTTTTGAAAATAAATGTCACATACCTCCCTTCCATCGACTTCCGTTAGAAAATGTGACGGAAAATGATGTTGTCATGCTTCTCTCTCTCTCTCTCTCTCTCTCTCTCCTCTTTTTATTTTAAATCTTAAAATGTTTATAACATTTATATTATATATTTATTTTTTTATAAAATTTATATATTTAAAATCTACTCGAAGAGTTCTACAAAATGAGTTCTATATTGAATGTGAAATTATGTAAAAATAAAATCTTATTTTTTCAATGTGAATTTTAATTATAATGTTACATAATATTTTTTTTCAATGTGTAAGTCAAAAATTGTACGAAACATCATAAAGTCTTCTTGTTTAACAATTTAGTTTTTTCCAAATACATTCTTAATTAAATGAACATGGTAAATTTGCAAGTCCACTTTTCTACTTATTGGTTACTTTATCCCAATAAAATTTGAAATTTTCAATGCAAATTTAATTATACTGTCACTTTTTTTTTTGCCATTCAATATACATCTGTAGAGTTAGTTTTTAGATGTTAGTACACCGCAAGGGTTGACCTCCTTTCCATAGGAGTTGAACCCAGAACCTCACCCCCGTAGAAGAGGCTATACGACCAACTGGGCTAACTGCACTAGACTACTGTCACATTCAAAAATTAGAATTTAAATTTTACATAAATTTTATGAAAAATGAATATGAAAAGAAAGTTGTAAAAATTTTGATGTTTAAAATTTTGAGTTACACATTGAAAAATTTAAATTATATAACATTATAATTCACATTCAAAAAATTATGATTTTATTTTTACATAATTTCACAATGAATATGGATCTTATTTAGTAGATCTTTTCGAGTAGATTTTAAATATATAAATTTTAGAAAAAATGAATATATAAAACAAAAGTTATAAACATTTTAAGATTTAAAATAAAAAGCACGCTAGGGGTAACAAAGTAATTTCAGCATGAAAGTTAACCCCGTCAGTTGCAAATTGACGGGAGGGGGGAATCTGGCATTTATTTTCAAAAGTAGGGAAGGTCAGTGGAATTTCAGAAACATTAAGGGAGGTCCCTGTAATTGTCAGAAACCTCAAGGGAGGAAAGTGAAATTTACCCTTGGTAGTTTTATTAAACCAAGACACTGGTTTATTTTTGGCTTTATTCAAAAAAATATTACTTTTGACCATAATTTTATACTCTTTGGATTCGTCTCGACGAGACGAATCCATAAACCACAAAAAATTGATGCAAAACTAACAAATGCAGATTTTTTTTTTGAATAAAGACAAAACGAAAAAATCAAAAAACCAGTTGAGAACTTTTTTGCCAAAGGAGCCCCTAGGAATGGCATTTGATCATAAATAAAAATTAATGAGTGCTTTTGACTTAAAGCCGGCTGCACCATCGTTAGAAATTGAAATTTTCGTGACGCATGCAAAATAAGATCCACCTAAATTAAAATTTTCTATTACGTCAAAAGAACCGGTCCCCTTTAGGAACTTCCGCCATTATTCATATTGCAAATTATGCTATAAATACGCAAATTATTATTCAGTAGTCCCATAGAACTGCTACGACTTAATTTAGCATTACATGCTTATGTGAAGTTTATACGCTTAATCGTGATCCTTACGAAAATATGTGGTGCTAAAGAATTCTAAAGCACCTCATGAGGTCTTGTTTCAGCTCCAACAAATTTTAGTGCACGTTTACATAACTAGTACTATTTGTTTCAACTCCAACAGTATTACCAATTAAACAGCTCAGGTGGAGCTAGCTACACACGTCCAATGGAACAAACACCCCACATTGCAATTCTTCCGGTCCTAGCAATGGGTCACCTCATCCCACTCTGCGAGTTCGCCAAGCGACTCGTCCTCGCTCACAACTTCTCAATCACCTTCATCGTCCCAAACGACGGCCCTCTCCCCGCCAGCCCAAAATCGTTCCTCGACTCCCTAATTCCCATCGGCATAAACATCGTCCTTCTTCCTCCCGTGAATTTCGAGGACTTGTCCAACGACGCCAGGGCCAAGGCGAGGCTCTCCCTCACCTTGTCCCGCTCTCTCCCCTCTATTCGCAACGTTTTGAAGTCATTAGTTTCCAGTTTTCGAGTCGTTGCTTTTGTGTTTGATCTTGTTGCAACTGATGCATTTGACATCGCGGCTGAATTCAATCTCTCCCCTTATATTTTCTTTCCATCCACAGCCATGGTTTTGTCATTTATCCTTTATTTGCCTAAGCTTGACGAATCCGTGTCTTGTGAGTATAGAGATTTACTAGAACCGGTTCAAATCCCGGGTTGCACTCCAGTTCACGGCAAGGATTTAATAGACTTGGTTCAGGACAGGAAGAATGATGCATACAAATGGTTTCTTCAGTTCGGAAAACGGTACCAATTAGCTGAGGGTATTATGGTCAATAGCTTTAAGGAATTGGAAGCCGGGGCCATAAAGGCTTTGCAAGAGGAAGGACCCGGTAAGCCGCCAATTTACCCAATAGGACCGCTCGTACAGATGGGTGGGGCTGATAACAGGTCGGATTGTTTGAGATGGTTGGATGACCAGCCATATGGCTCCGTCTTGTTCGTCTCCTTTGGTAGTCACGGGGCCCTCTCGCCTGATCAACTCATTGAGTTAGCCTTCGGTTTGGAAATGAGTGAACAGCGGTTCATATGGGTCGTTACGAGTCCAAGTAGTAAGGTTCCAGTTTATTATTTTGATGACCAAATTGATCCTTTGGCCTTCTTACCAGAGGGCTTTTTGGATAGGATCAAAGGGTTTGGTCTAGTGGTTCCATTTTGGGCACCACAAGCCCAAATTCTTAGCCACGGTTCAACTGGTGGATTCCTCACTCATTGCGGTTGGAATTCTACACTTGAGAGTATAGTTAATGGCGTTCCGTTAATTGCTTGGCCTCTTTATGCAGAACAAAAGATGAACACTGTTATATTATCCGATGATTTAAAAGTAGTGTTGAGGTTAAAAGTCGGCGAACATGGAATAATTGGACGTACTGAGATTTCCAAAGTTGTCAAGCGTCTAATGGAAGGAGAAGAAGGAAATGTGGTTCGTAGCCGAATGAGACACCTAAAGGATGCTGCTACGAAGGTGCTGAGTAAAGACGGGGACTCGACCAAGTCACTCGCTGAATTGGCTGAAAAATGGAAGAATAAGATAATGAACTAGATTAGTTTTTTTCTCTCCTCTTTGTATTTTCTAATCTTATGTCATACCATATGGTTTATACTACTTGCTTGCTTGTATGTATTTCTGTCTTGTATATTTGCCTTGAATTTGACGTTTAGAAGAAAGGTAAATTGTTCGTTGTGCGCTGCGGGTTTGTTTTCCACAAGGAAACTATCTGTAATCCCTGTCTGGATGCGATTCAAGTCTGTTCGGACGGTCAGACATGGGATAGGCGCGTATTGAGTTCAATTTTGACCTAATTTATTGTTCTTTCTTATAAATAGCAGCCCTGAGGGCTGTTAGGATTTGGACTTTTTGAGTGAATCCCTTTGAGAGAGCCTGTATAGGGTTCTTGGTAGAAAATTAGGGTTCTTTGTTTGTCGAGTCCAATGTTGGTCTTTTCAAACAATTAGATATTAGGGTCTTTTCAAGTTTTAAATTCTAAATTTTAAAAATCAGTTGGACTACGCAACTAAAGCAGAAAATCACAAATTAAAATATATTTTTCAAAAATGATTATTACAGAAAATCGAAGTAGAAAGCTCTCTCCAGACATTACGCAAAGCACTGCACATTTCTCTATCGTAGTTTTTTCTTGTAGTCTGTAATTTGTAGGAGTAGCAAGTAAATGATAGTACTTCGTAGGAGAGGATTGAATCAATTAGCCGTTAGTAATAACTCTGTAGTTTGTAGCTGTAACAATAATTCAATAATTAATTCAATCAATACAGTCCTTGTTCTTTGAATTCGATTCGAACTAGAAGAACTATTTTAATGAAAGTTCTTTGTTCAAAATTTATACTCAAGTGAATACTTAATTTGCGGATGTTTTATACAAAGATATCTGAATTGTTTTCAAATGTATTGATAGAGATATCTATGACACGCTATCCATTATCTCCTATCGATATTTTATTGATTTCTATCATCATCACTTTTATCAACTGTCTTTGATTTTCGATAGAATATAATTCCATAAGATGTAAAGCTGGCTAAGCATCGTGTGACGCAAAATGAGATTCGCCTACAATAATATTTTGTCTCACAAATAATGCTTAGGTAAGGAAATTTTATTTCGTAGCTTTTATATTACAATTTTAGATACCAAGCAAATTTTAATGGACATGAACCGATATTTGTATTCCTTTTAGCTTGGACTCTATGATTTTTCACCTCCAATGGAACAAACACCCCACATTGCAATTCTTCTGAGTCTTTCAATGGGTCACCTCATCCCACTTTGCGAGTTCGCCAAGCGACTCATCCTCACCCACCACTTCTCAATCACCTTCATCGTCCCAAACGACCGCCCTCTCTCCCATGGCCATAAATCGTTCCTCGACCCGTTAATTCACACCGGTATAAACTACGTCCTTCTCCCTCCCGTTAACTTCAACGACTTGACCAATGACGTCAGTGCCCGGACACGGTTCTCCTTCACCTCGTTCCGCTCTCTCCCCTCTCTCCGCGACGTTTTATTATCTTAGATCTTTTATCACCTATAGAATGGTTAGACCCACCAAATCCTTTTGGTTTCGTAGTTGGGTAAATTTCACTTACCTTCCTTGAGATTTCTTACAATTACAGGTGCCTCCGCTACTGTTTCTGAAATTCCACTGACCTCCCCTACTTTTGAAAATAAATGTCACATACCTCCCTTCCATCAACTTCCGTTAGAAAATGTGATGGAAAATGATGATGTCATGCTTCTCTCTCTCTCTCTCTCTCTCTCTCTCTCTCTCTCTCTCTCTCTCCTCTTTTTATTTTAAATCTTAAAATGTTTATAACATTTATATTATATATTTATTTATTTATAAAATTTATATATTTAAAATCTACTCGAAGAGTTCTACAAAATGAGTTCTATATTGAATGTGAAATTATGTAAAAATAAAATCTTATTTTTTCAATGTGAATTTTAATTATAATGTTACATAATATTTTTTTTCAATGTGTAAGTCAAAAATTGTACGAAACATCATAAAATCTTCTTGTTTAACAATTTAGTTTTTTCCAAATACATTCTTAATTAAATGAACATGGTAAATTTGCAAGTCCACTTTGAGAGAGCTCATATGCAGTTCTTGGTAGAGAATTAGAGTTATCCATTTGTTGGGTCCAATGTTGATCTTTTCAAGCGATTATATATTAGGGAGCTTGGTATTTGTTTGTATCGTATTTGTTAGACGTTTGATGCTCTATTGGGTTCCACCTAAGGTCTGCAGATTACCCCTGTTGGATTCCGCCAGAGATTTGTCCCTAAATATCTTATGGATACTTCAGATTGAGTCACGGGTAACAGTTACAAAATTCTGGGTTCATAGAATTTTATTTTATCATAGTATGGAGTGGAGTAAGATGAATAGCACTACTACCACATAAGTTTTAAATTCTAAATTTGAAAACTCAGTTGGAGTATGCAACTAAAGCAGAAAATCATAAAAATATTTTTTTGAAAAATGATTATTACAGAAAATCGAAGTAGAAAGCTCTCTCCAGACATTACGCAAAACACTGCACAGTTTTCTATCGTAGTTTTCTCTTGTAGTCCTTAATTTGTAGGAGTAGCAAATTTTATTTTATGTTTTTGTCAATCGATAGAAGAGAGATCAATTACATCACATATGAAGTACAAAGTACCAACCCGGGACACTACATAGGGTAGAAACAAATAAAGAAACAAAGAAAGGGAAAGCCCCTGCACTCAGACTGGGAGATTCGAACTCCTGACCTCCTAGTGAGATGTAAGAGCCCTGACCAACTGAGCTAGCCCCCGTTGGTTGGAGTAGCAATTAAGTAGCAGTAATTCGTAGGAGTGGATTGAATCAATTAAGCCGGTAGTGATATAGCTCTATAATTTGTAGGAGTAACAGTAATTAATTCGATCAATAGAGTTCTTGTTCTTTGAATTCGATTCGAACTAGAAGAACTATTTTAATGAAAGTTCTTTGTTCAAAATTTATACTCAAGTGAATACTTAATTTGCGGATGTTTTATACAAAGATATCTGAATTGTTTTCAAATGTATTGATAGAGATATCTATGACACGCTATCTATTTGTTAATAATTAATGCACTTGTGAATCTTATGACACGCTATTTATTATCTCCTATCGATATTTTATTGATTTCTATCATCATCAGTTTTATCAACTGCCTTTGATTTTCGATAGAATATAATTCCAGAAGATGTAAAGCTGGCTAACCATCGTGTGACGCAAAATGAGATTCGCTTACAATAATATTTTGTGTTACAGATAATGCTTAGGTACGGAAATTTTATTTCGTAGCTTTTATATTACAATTTTAGATACCACACAAATTTTAATGGACATAAACCGATATTTGACTCTATGACAAAACGACTTAAGCAGATAACACGTTCAATGGAACAAACACCCCACATTGCAATTCTTCCGAGTCTAGCAATGGGTCACTCATCCCACTTTGCGAGTTCGCCAAGCGACTCATCCTCACCCTCCACTTCTCAATCACCTTCATCGTCCCAAACGACCGCTCTCTCTCCCATGGCCATAAATCATTCCTTGACTCGTTAATTCACACTGGTATAAACTACGTCCTTCTCCCTCCCGTTAACTTCAACGACTTGTCCAACGACGTCAGTGCTCGGACACGGTTCTCCCTCACCATGTCCCGCTCTCTCCCCTCTCTCCGCGACGTTTTGAAATCTATGGTATCCAGTTCTCGAGTCGTTGCTCTTGTGGTTGATTTTATTGCCACTGATGCATTTGACGTCGCGGCCGAATTCAATATCTCTCTTTATATTTTCTTTGCATCCACAGCCATGACTTTGTCATTAATCCTCTATTTTCCTATGCTCGATGAATCTGTGCCATGCGAGTATAGAGATTTACTCGAACTGGTTTAAATCCCGGGTTGCACACCGGTTCACGGCAAGGATTTGTTAGACGTGGTTCAAGACAGGAAGAGTGATTCATACAAACGGCTACTTCACTTTGTAAAATGGTACCAATTGGCTGAGGGTATTATCATCAATAGCTTTATGGAATTGGAAGGTGGGGCCATAAGGCTTTGCAAGAGGAAGAACCCGGTAGGCCGCCAATTTACCCGATAGGACCGATTGTACAGATGGGGGGTTGATAACGGGTCGGATTGTTTGAGATGGTTGGATGACCAGCCACATGGCTCCGCCTTGTTCGTCTCTTTTGGTAGTCTCGGGGCCCTCTCGTTTGATCAACTCACTGAGTTAGCCTTCGGTTTGGAAATGAGTGATCAGAGATTCTTATGGGTCGTTAGGAGTCCAAATGACAAGGGTGCACTATAGGGTGCACTGTCTGATGTTAATGACCAAAATGACCCTTTGATTTTCTTACCTGATGGCTTTTTAGATAGGACTAAAGGGCTTGGTCTAGTGGTGCCATCTTGGGCACTACAAGCCCAAATTCTTAGGCACGGTTCAACAGGTGGATTCCTCACCCACTGCGGTTCGAACTCTACACTCGAGAATGTAGTTAATGGCATTCCGTTAATTGCTTGGCCTCTTTATGCAGAACAAAAGATGAATGCTGTTATATTAACAAAGGATTTAAAAGTAGCATTGAGGCTAAAAGTCAGCGAAAACGGAATAATTGAACGAACTGAGATTGCGGATGTTGTCAATCGTCTAATGGAAGGAGTGTTAGTAATCGACATTTAATCAACGGGTATCTGTAATCTTAACGTGGGGAGATTAATAAGTATTTAATAACGTGGAGCTCGAAATATAATCGAGATAAAGATGGGAGTGCAATTATAATTCTTTAGTGGTGTGAATTATAATTTGTGAAATAAGAATAGAATCCAGGTGGGATTAGGTTTTCTTATTTACACAAGGAGCCCAGATTTATTTCTCCTCAGGTCCCTGCTCTAGCCCTATAAATATATCGTTATGTTCTCTAGGTCATACAACAGTCATTCAGAAAATTAGAATAGAGGCTGAATGAGAGAGAACAAAGAGATCATGTAGAAGTCCACACTTGGCTACATGATCGAGATATAAGGGAATATGGCAGAAGATCATGAGGTACTATCGAGCAAAGCTTGTTGCATACAGTAATTAGGTCTATCAAGTTCTAAAATAAACAAATCAACCAGCATTCGTGTCTACGGATGAGAGGTAAACCCTAATTCCGCCTTGTAGGGTTTGTGTTTATTTTTATTGTTTAATCTGTACGCATAATTACTGGGTTCTGGGATTCGTTTCCCAACAGTGGTATCAGAGCAGGCTGTAATCATGCGTATGGATTAAACAAGCCATGTTGTCCGTAGAACATAGATATAGAACTGTGTTAACCGTTGTTTTGCAGAGTTCTAGTTTGTTCTAACGTCGGTTGTATAGAATCGATTATCCCACTATTATGGTCACGCATGTTTTTGATTGTGTGATTGGATCCCACGCTTTGTAATTGTTTTATGCGTGGTTACTATTATTGTTTTTTTATTACAAGTTTAGTTTTGTAATCTGTAATAGTAGTATGTGGGAGGCATAAGTTTTTATGTAATCTTTGTTTCTTCAGTTGTATCGTTTTAGATATATAGATCTGTTGTAAGATTACAAATTCTGTAATGGGGCATACAATACGGAGAAAATAATCTTTTTTGACACGAATATAAGTTTTGTCAACAAAAAAGAATGTTTGGCTCGCAGCAGAATTTTTCCAGATTTTTAGGATCAGATTGCAAGGCTGTTTTGACTCAGTAAACATCGGAATTGGAAATTTTGTTCTTCACAGAAGTTGTAGATAATTGAATTTCGAAATCCAACCCAATTGGAATCAGTTCAATTGGAGTTCGGATGAGGGAGAAAAGTCCAAAATACTGAAAGCTGTGCAGTTTACTCGGGAAAAAAATTTCAGATCTGATTTTTGTTGCCTAAGTATGGTTGGATTTTGGTTTCCTTGATTGATTCAAAGTACCTAAGTCTTCAATATATGTATTTCTCAAGGATATACGGAGAAAACAATCTTTTTTGACAAGAAGATAAGTTTTGTCAAGAAAAAAGAATGTTTGGCTCACAGCAGAATTTTTCCAGATTTTTAGGGTCAGATTGCAAGGTTTTTTTGACCCAGTAAACATCGAAATTGGAAATTCTGTTCTTCACAGAAGTTGTAGATAATTGAATTTCGAATCCAACCCAATTGGAATCAGTTCAATCGAAGTACGTATGAGGGAGAAAATTCCAAAATACTGAAGGCTGTGCAGTTTACTCGGGAAAAATTTCAGATCCGATTTTTCTTGCCTAAGTGTGGTTGGATTTGGTTTCCTTGATTGATTCAAAGTATCTAAGTCTTCAACATATCTATTGCTCAAGGATTTCAAGTTTGGAAAGGATTCCTTACTGCTTAAGGATTTCAAGACTCGAAGTTCCTGACTGCTTAAGGATTTCAAGCCTAGAAGGATTCCTTATTGCTCAAGGATTGCATCTTTGACCATAATAGTTGGGATACATATTATTTATGTTTCCTTTTTATGAATATTTGTATATTCATCCTGTTTGCAAGTGCGATAGTTTACCATATTTGGACAACATGGTAATATTTGGCTTTTGACCTAGATCACGGTTTTTGCAAACATGTTAATTTTGATAACCCTCACAATTTTTTTTAAATTACTAAGTGGGAGAGGGAGTTTATTTTGTATAAATCCCATGGTCTCCATTACTAGTATGTAGATGATATAATTAAGTTTTGTGTGTTGGTTTTAGTACCTTCCTCCCCATCGGACGAAATTAATTATGGCATCATCAGTACTTACTTCCTTAGAGGATAACTCCAAGATAATTGTTGTATGGATTGCTCCTCCATCTGGGGTAGTTCATTGCGGAACAATGGATTTTGAGGTTAGGTAATGGTATACACTTAGCTATAAATAACAAGTATCCTCTCCATCTGAGTCACTACTTTTATTTATAGGACCGAAGCGAATTAGCTATTTAATTTTATTGGGCATGGTTTAGTGCCTTGATAGTAAAATTAAAAGGTTGTGCCTATCTACACGAATGATGAAGAGTAGTGGACCTACCCATCGAGGCATACTCTTCACGGTGTGTACGGTTGCTAATGTTTTTCTTTTAATAGACTGGTTGAGGGAACCAATTTAATAGAAATACAAAAAGTTTTGCCCTTCATAATTGTTGTTATGTGATTCTCAGATTCAAAAAATGGTCTCTTTCAATCCACTTGATGACATTGTCAAACAAATTCACTGGTCTTAATTATATTGACTATTGGGTTACAACTGATGAGATGGCGCAGTGTTACATTTTTCTTCTATGTCGAATGTATTGCAACATCAGCATCAGTTTTTTGGAAACTGCCTATGACATGATGCATAACCTAAAATAAAGGTTTGAGGTGCGGCTAGGCAAGTTGTAATGTGGGATTTGGGGAATTAACCATTGGTGAAGGAACCCTAGTAAGGGGATTATGTTCTGAAGATAATAGGTCTTCTGAATGAACTAGAAATCCCAGGAGCTGAAATCAATGAGGAAACCCAGGTTGATATTGTGCTCCAGTTACTTACTAAGCCTTTTCAGTAGTTCCGCCTGAATTACAATGTGAACAAAATGCATTATTATTTGACGAAACTGCTGAAAGAGAGTTAAATTAGCCAAGGGCCTTTTGGTTAATAAATAGACAACTATGAGTGTAGTTGAAGAGGTTTCTACTTCTTAGCTGGAAGGCAACAAGAAGCAGGAAAAGGTTCAACAACAAGCCACGGCTTTTTCCGACAGTTTATGAGCTTGGAGGTAGAGTGAAAAAGCCTAACGGCAAGCGTTTTCACTATAAGCAAAAAGGACACTAGAAGAAGGTTATCTGAATTATCTCAATAAATTGAATAATCAAGGAATTGTTTTTTCCACTAGTAGCTGTATCATGTTTAGCGGTGTTATCTACCAGTACCTGGTGTGTAGATACGGGTGCCACTAATCATGTTTGCAATTCATTGCAAAGGTTCCAGGAAACCAGGAGACTTAGTGATGAAGAGATTTATCTACATATGGGAAGTGCTACAAAAGTAGCAGCAGTTGCAGTAGGCGTTTAATTTCAAGAGATTGTCTTTATGATCATTGAATTAGGAAAACTTAGTTTCGGTTTCTAATTTGGTTGTAAATGGATATTTGGTTTATTTTTAATAACTATGTGGTTATTAAGTTAAATAAACATTTTATCTGTTATGGTTCATTAGATTACAATCTCTACGTTATTAATAATATCGTTCCTACAATGCAACTAAATGAATTTAATAACACTAATAGATTGCCATATAAGAGAAATGAGCCTTATAAGTTGAACCAAACGTATCTTTGGCACTTACACCTAGGTCATATTAATCTAAATAGAATTTCTAGACTAGTTAGAAATGAATCTTTGGGTTCATTAGAAGTGGAGGCACTTCTGGTCTGTGAATCCTGTTTGGAAGATAAAATGACCAAGATGCCCTTTTTCAGGAAAAGGGAGAGCCAATGAAACGTTGAAATTAGTTCATTTTGATCTGTGTGTACCTATGAACATCCGGGGTAGAGGTGGTTTTGAGTATTTCAATAATTTTATTGATGATTACTCAAGACATGGTTACATTTATTTGATACACCGTAAGTCCGAATGCTTTGAGAAATTCAAGGAGCATAGACCGGAAACGGGAAAGCGTCTGGATAAATGTATCAAGACACTGCGATCTCATCGTGGTGGCGAATACCTCTTGGAAGTATTTAGGAACTAGTGGCAGCAGAAGGGATTACATCCCAGTTGTCGGCGCTAGGTATGCCACAACCTAATGGTGTAGCAAAAAGAAGGAAAGGACTCTTATGGATATGGTGAGATCGGTGATGACTTATTCAAGCTAAATTCGTTTTGGGGACATGCACTAGAAACAATAGCGTACATTCTTAACTTGGTACCATTTAAGCTAGTGCCAACTGCACCCACAGAACTATGGACTGGGAGCAAAACTAGTCTATGGCATGTTCAGAATTGGGGTAGTCCAGCACATGTGCTAACAAGGAAAGCAGATAAATTGGAATCAAGGACAAATGTTTGTTTGTTTTGGTGGGGTACCCTAGAGGAACGAAAGTTGCTCTATTTTATAGTCCTAAGGATCATAAGGTCATTGTTAGCACCAATGCTTGATACTTAGAGGAAGGTTATGTCATAGATCACAAGCCCAGTAATAAGATTGTTCTAGAAGAATTGAGAGAAAATAGACCGGCACAGACTTCTTCAATACCTATAGTACAAGAGGTTACATCACATGAAATTGTTGTTAACACACCAGTACCTTGTCGTAGTGGGAGGGTTATTGTTTCACCCAATCGATATACGTTGTTGGGAGAGTCTTATGATATGATACCTGAAGAACAACAGGCCAAACCATGAAACTATAAAGAGGCACTACAAGATAAAGATGCAGAACTTTGACAAAAGATCAAGAGCACATGTTGTGCAGTCTTAAGAAGTCTATTTGTGGACTTAAGTAGGCATCTAGGTCTTGGAACATCCCTTTTGATCAAGTAATCAAATCTTTTGGTTTTGATCAATGTCTGGATAAGTCGTATGTGTACAAGAAGCGCAATGGAAATGTGGTGGTGTTTGTATTGCTATATGTGGATGATATCTTGTTCATCGGAAACGATGTCGGAGTGTTATCTTTGGTATAATTGTGGTTATCAAGCCAGTTCGATATGAACGATTTAGGAGTAGCCGGTCACATCCTTGGGATTAAATTTTTGCGAGATCAAGCAAAGGATGTTGGGCTTCTCAAGCTTCCTATATCGATGTGATCCTTGCCCGTTTTAGCATGCAGGATTCCAAGAAAGGATTGCTTCCTTTCAGACACGGAGTCAATCTATCCAAGGATCAGCATCTTAAGACATCTGAGGAGATGGAGAAAATGAAGGGAATTCCTAATGCTTCAGCAATAGGAAGCCTCATGTATGCTATGCTGTGAACTAGACTTGATATTTGCTTTGCTGTCGGCATGGTTAGCAGATTTCCGTCTAACCCTGGACAAGAAGATTGGATTGATATAAAATGTATACTCAAGTATTTGAAAAGAACTAAGGATTATACGTTGGTGTACCAGTCAGACAGTCTAGTGCCTTGTGGGTACGCAGATTAAGACTTTATGTTATATAAGAGTTCCAGATAGTCAACATCGAGATATGTGTTTTCCCTAGGAGGTAGAGCCATGAGTTGGTGGAGTATCTAGTGATCGTATATTGTAGATTCCACCATGGAGGCTGAGTATGTGGCAGTTTTTGAAATAGCCAAGAAGCCGTTTGGCTCAAGAACTTCTTGATGAATCTAGAAGTGGTACTTTCGATACAGTCAGCAATTTCAATCTATTGTGACAATAGAAGTGCAGTTGCTAACTCGAAGGAGCCAAAGATTCATAAGAAGGGAAAACACATCGAGTGTAAGTATCACCTGATTCGTGCGATCGTATAGAAAGGTGATGTAGCTGTGACCAAGATTGCATCGGTAAACAACCTAGCAGATCCTTTTACAAATGGCTTACATGCCAAGATTTTGATAGTCACATAAAGGGAATGGAAGTGAGATGCGTGGCAGTATGGTTTTGAGTCTAAGTGGGAGATTGTTAGAAACTTATACTAAAAGTCATGCTTTTATGTAATGGATTAATATTTAATTAGTTAATTATTAATCAGTTTTATCCCTTTCTTTATGAGAATCTATTATGGGCAATGTTTGCATGATATAATTGTATGTTGTGCATGTGTCTTTTATTCTACATAGTAGATGATCCAGTGTGTAGAGTACGGCTTACACACAGAAGATTGGATCATCGGTTCTTGTGGAATATAAGTTTTGGTTCACAATCTTAGATGGAATTTGACACACCATCAGTAGGATTGTAGTACAATGTTTTAGTAGGTTTGTCTTGACTACAGGGAACGATTCTAGTTCCAACTCATTGTGCTAGTACATTTTGTGTGTATTGATCAGGACCGCTTTAAGGTAATTGTCTTAGTACTGACATTTTAAGACAATTAGAACCTTATAGTTATTAAGAATACTTATGCTCTTAATCCGGATATAATTAATACATATATACATTTAATGTTGTTGACTTTGATTCATTATAAAGTGAGATCTTTTTTACAGTCAATAGTCTTGGTGAGTTGGGTCACAACATTATATGCATGAAATATATGGATATTAATTATTGATAGAATCCACGTCTCGTTAGAGATTGATGATACCCCATTGAGTAAACTTATAAGTTTCGGTTATGTCAAACCTTGCAGGTGGATATTTGTATCCGACATATCGAATGAGTTAAGTGGTTAGTCTCAAGGTGTTTTATAAGATGTTGATTAGTGGGAGATTGTTAGTAATCGACATTTAATCAACGGGTATCTGTAATCTTAACGTGGGGAGATTAATAAGTATTTAATAACGTGGAGCTCGAAATATAATCGAGATAAAGATGGGAGTGCAATTATAATTCTTTAGTGGTGTGAATTATAATTTGTGAAATAAGAATAGAATCCAGGTGGGATTAGGTTTTCTTATTTACACAAGGAGCCCAGATTTATTTCTCCTCAGGTCCCTGCTCTAGCCCTATAAATATATCGTTATGTTCTCTAGGTCATACAACAGTCATTCAGAAAATTAGAATAGAGGCTGAATGAGAGAGAACAAAGAGATCATGTAGAAGTCCACACTTGGCTACATGATCGAGATATAAAGGAATATGGCAGAAGATCATGAGGTACTGTCGAGCAAAGCTTGTTGCATACAGTAATTAGGTCTGTCAAGTTCTAAAATAAACAAGTCAACCAGCGTTCGTGTCTACGGATGAGAGGTAAACCCTAATTCCGCCTTGTAGGGGTTGTGTTTATTTTTATTGTTTAATCTTGACGCATAATTACTGGGTTCTGGGATTCGTTTCCCAACAAGGAGAAGATGGAAGTGTGGTTCGTAGCCGAATGAGAGACCTAAAGGATGCCGCTGCGAAGGTGCTAAGTAAAGATGGCGAATCGGCCAAGTCACTTGCTGAGTTGGCTCAGAAATGGAACAATAAGATATTGAATTAGATTTGGTGATCTACCATTTCTTACGGGTTGTACACTGGCAGGTGATCTGCTTAGCCAACTCGCAGCAATGGTAATATCCAGCCATGTCAGTGACTGCGATTTTATTAATTTCAAATCATTGAAAATGCTAACAATGCACATGCAAAAAGTGCACCAACAGAAATTTGCAGAATTTGATTTGTTTTGAATTTGGGGAGTTTATCGGTCGGCAACTTTCATAGAATTGCTCTTGCAGGCAAATAAGGAGTTCTTGGTTCTTTCTTTTGTGGATTTAAAAGACAAAAATGCAAAAAGAAAGGAAGAGAACAAACTACTTCGAAATTGGCGCTAATGATGCTAATACGTCTGAGTTACCATTAGATCACAACTGACCAGTGGCAGTGTCTTCTGGACTCTGCTGTTTTTTATTTATAAGTCTTCTGTGTTTTACAAATTTTGGCGTTTATTTCCAGAGAGGGTGTGTTGTTTTTTTTTTTTAATACTATGGTGACCTGAGTTGGATCACCCTGGGCATAAGCTCACCAAACTACCGCTCAGGGTCTTCAGTTTTTGCCCAATAAGGCCATCTGTAGTGGTTGTGTTAAATCCACAAAACAGTCAGTAACTAACCCAGTTAGCTAGCTTTTTCTTCTTTTTTTTTGCTTGTAATAGTGTAGTTAAATGGTGGTCAACTTGTGTCAGGAGAGGGAGTGAACTAATGCAGATGTGAACTGTGATTTCAGCAGTAGCAACAGCCGAGAGAGGGGAGAGAGGAGAGAGAGTGAGAGAAACGGAAAAAATGGGGACAGGAGGGAGGAGAGAGGAGAGAGAGTGGGGAAAAAGGGGGAGAGAGAAAAAATTGGAACTCACACACATTTTTTTATACTTTAACAACACCACTACAACACACATTAACTTAACAACACATAAATGGGACCCACTTTTTACATTTTTGTGTTATATAACACCACATTTTTAACTCCACCACTAGAGATGGCCTAATAGGACCTGAAAATTTTGAAATAGTATATGGAATATTTTATGTCAACAATTTCACGGATATGGCTATGATAGTTCAGCGGTAGGTTCCTCGACGTATAACCAATAGGTTGTGGTTCCTTCACCTCTTCCTTTTTTGACGATAATATATATATACTTCAAATACCTAATGGCTAAACTATACCATAGCCATAATACCTAATGGCCTCTGGAAGACTGGAACCTTTATAAGGTGTTATAAGGGCTACTGGGTTAAAAAGAAAAAGATTTTTGGAGGGAATTTTGCCGCCAATTACTTTAGTGCGCGTACATGTTAGTTTTGACGGAAAAACTAACGTTTTCAGTTTCGTCAAAAGTTGAGGGGGTGTAAGTATCAAAAAATGAAGTTGAGGGGTGTCTTTCAAAATCAAGCAAAGTACATGGGGTGTAAGTCAAAATTACCTGAAAGAAAAATGCAAGACACACCACACATATTTTGTTTTTTAATCGCCAACAAATTTACTCCGTATTAAAGAAACTTGACAGATGGTAGAGGAGGGGAGGGGACTCCAACCAAAGTTGAAGAAATTAAAAAACCTTATGGGCCTAGTAAGGGCATACTTCCAAGCAAATAGTGAAAATATTTTTTACGGATGAACTTTAAAACAAAAGAATACGGAAGACTCTCTAAAAACTACTCCAGCCATTCACGGAGTAAAAGGCCAGCTTTCAAATTCAACATATTAACACATCCACCCTCCAACTATTAGTCACTTACAACCCCTCTAGAGAATTTTGTTTTAATTTTGTATCGGAGCCAAGTTCTCATCTAGGCTACTACATAAATTAGGGTTGTCCAGCGGATCATCCGATCTGCCAACCCGACCAATCCGAACCATCCGTTGATCCATCTGAGGTATGTACGGATGGGTTGCGGATCGTAAAACACTAAAGTTATCGGTTCCGGATCGGATCCGGATAAATCCCATCCGCCCGTGAAAAAAAAAAATCGCACAGCAGTGGTGCAGTACAACGCTAACCACCCCACTACCCAGGCCATTTCGGCCAAAAACAATTAAAGTAATACGTGTAGCTGTACGGTTACACCACACCCTACCAAAGTAGTACGAATTTCTTTTCTTTCTTAGTTTCTTTTCTACTTTCTAACCCTAATCTTCAGACTCTCCTCATTCTCTCTGCTCTCTCTCTCTCTCTCTCTCTCTCTCAGATCGTGGCTGTCGTAGACTCCCCTAATGGCGGCCTTCTCCTTAACCGGCGAGCACCGTTGCAGTTGGTTGGGGCGGCAGCGCCTTCTTTAATTGCGATGTGACTCAGTTTTTGTATTCATTCTGTTTGTTGTGTTGTTTCGATCGTGAAGAAACAGTTGGGTTTTCTCTGAACCCTAACTGTTCTGGTGAAATCTGGATTTTCATGTTGATTAATGTTAACTAACTTTTGTTTCCAGAATCAAAATTGGGTTGAAAATTGATTGGACTGGACAAAATTGGGTTGAAAATTGATTGGGCTGGACAAAATTGGGTTGCAAATTGGTCCATTTTAAAGCCCAAACCGCCAAATTGATCCGGAACCGATCCGTGAAATCCGTAACCGATCCGATCCATCCGTATGTCATCTACGGATGGTTCCCGGATCTTAAAAACCCAAATCCGCTCTGACCGGATCGGATCGGATCCGTATCCGAACCGGCCGAATCCGATCCGTGGACACCCCTAACATAAATAATAGCGTAAATTTCACTAACCTCTCCTGAGGTTTTTGACAAATACATTGATCTCCCCTATGGTTTCTGAAAATGCACTACCCTTCCTTATTTTTTAAACTATTCCCCAAATTACTCACCCTCCTAACTTTCGTATGTTTTTCCGTAAGTTTTCAATTCCTTTATATAAAAAAAAACTGTTTTACAACAAATAAAAAACTGCGTATTTTTTGAATTTTTTTAACTCTAACAAAAAAAATTTGTAAAAGTTTTTTTTTGAAAAAATAGAGGTTAAAATAGTTTTTTAATAAGAAAATTTATTTGTTTAAAAAATGTTTTCTTAAAATAATATCGAGTACAATTAAAAGAAACTAGTTCTTCATAAATATTTGTTCAAAATAGGTTTCTTGAGGGAAAAAAAAAACTAGTTGTTGAAAACATTTTTTTAACAATTTTTAATAAGAATGTTTTAAAAACATTTTCTTGGATAAAAAAACTACATCGATAGTCCACTACAAATGTCACGCCCTCAATTTTCAACATGAATAAATAAACATTTTCTTCAAGAAATATGTCAATCAACTCACAGATTCGTCCAAAATCACCTCACAGTATTTAAATTGGCAAGAAACATCAAATCTAAGTTCGGTGCCCATGTCCCATGTGAATTGAGTAAAAAAAAAAAACATATTGAACAAGAGCATAATAGAAAATCAACGTTCCTAAGTGGGTTTCCAAGCTTATCACTTTCTCGTGGTGATAAATTAACACATACTTCATGTCTCATCCACACACACATACTTCCACGATACAAACCTTGGATGACAAACCATTTAACTTTTCTCTAACCACATAATAAGCCGTAAGTTTACTTCTCATTGAATCCGCGTACATGTCTCCCAAATTCCAGTTGATGGAATCCAACCACTTCCACACAAACCAAGTCCACTTTGTCAATGTCTCTTGCTTACAAAATATTCAAACATCATCTTTAAAGCATATCTAGTAAATACATTAACTCACCCATAAAATATCGCGTATCCAACAAGCATTCCATGGCAAGCATTCGTCACATATTCATGCATTTCACAAGAAATCAAACGTTCTAAGTATTCACGTGTCCTACTCGTGTCCATGTATATCTCACGTGTCCAAGTACCCAACGAGTGTCCAACGACAATTTTAATCATTCCGCCCGTTAGATTAAAATTTGAAGTCCGAGAACTCGCAGTTCCCTAGCATCTTACTGATATATGGTTCTGGTAACTTAGCTTATCTCTAAGTCGTTTGACCTTCTATACCATCCAATTTGTCATGTGTCAAGTCTATTTATAAATAAACGTATCATGGATTCCATTGTACCGTACTACCATGTGTCCATCCATTTCATACCCAAAACGTGTCCATTTGTTCATTTCAATAGATTATGTCAATCATGTGTCACACGCATAAGTTCATCCAATGTGTCGTTTATAGTCCCAAGGCATCACACACAACAAGACTTAGATACAAGACAATGTCCTCATAAGGTGCAAGGTGATATTATAAGATAATTAAGGGCACAAGTTTAACACCCAACATAAAGGAAAGTCAGACAAATTTCCTACAAGTACTTCATACATCATCTTCAGTCATAAACTCTTTCCTTTATATACCCCTTTTCAATATATCAATCACATCAACGAATGATAAATGGATAACGAGACAACAAACACTTTGTCACGCTATTTTCAAATTCACAATTTACTCAACATTTCTCATCTCAATTTTAACCACTCATATGCTCATTACTAACACGGAAATTTCAGGATCCGGCTCCCATAGCTCAATATCATCACGGGAATTTCTGGGCCCGGCTCCCATAGCTTCTTATCATCACAACTCAATATCATCACGGGAATTTCGGGGCCCGGCTCCCATAGATTCTCAACTCGAGTGATGGCCGGATTTCTTGGGCTCCGCGCACCCATGACCAACTAGTGTTGGAATATATAGCAGACATCCAATTCACGTATCGATAGTACCATAAAACACATAACACGGTCCACCTTACTCAACACGTGTCCACAAATTCAATCATATACTAACATGTCGATTTTCAAATGAGTGTCAACAACACGTCAATCCCATGTCATTCCAATGATCAATCTACAACATAAGTCTAAAAGTATATTAACAAGTGTCCAAGTATACCAATACGGTTCAATGTAGCTCTCAAATATTCAAGTGTTTAACGATTTATCCATGTCCATTCATTTCCCCCAAAACACACTATGTACGCCAATTTCATAAACCACGTATTCGGTATCATGACCTATTTTCCAAACCTTTAGACTTATTTAACACATTTCTTATTCTAAACCCTTTTTTTTTTTTTTATAAAAACACCAAGGCATATTTGTTTTTTCACATTTTCCACCCAAACAACACCAAGGTTCCAATCTTCTTTTGTGATCAAACTTCATAGAATGTTCCTCCTATTGTAACACTATAAATTTTCAGCCGGGTCACACCCAGTTGTAAAAATCCACCAAACCCAAAATACCCATCAAAACGATTCAATATTTGGTACAAAGCACAAAGAGGCATTAAAGTCCACCCCTCATTTTTCCCGGATTTTTATACGTAATAAAACCATGTCAAATTTACACCCAAACCCAGAGATTCTATACAGTAAGAACAACTTTCCAGCAGAACAGTTTCATGTTCGAAAATTCATACAAAAACACATACTCACACTTTTTCTGTGATTCCAACTCGAAAACTTCACCAACTTATCAATACTTAATACTCATAAGGACCTATATCCAATAACCATACTTAGCTATAGAAAAATTCAAGAAAAACAAAGCTCTGAAGGCTGCCCAGATTTCCATAATTTCACAACCATAAACTTCAACTTAAAAACTGCTATTTCCTACAAACAATTTTAAGGCACAACCCTACATAATCTCGAAACTATACGAGTCTAGTTTCCAAATCAAAAAGCAGTTAGTAAATTCGATACTTAAACTAGGAGTTATGCCCTTTTTCCACAGACCGTCAGTGCTGTCTGCACCTACACGAATTTGACAGCAGCCCGGTAAAACATTTTTCATATTTTCTGTACTTCAAATTAAATTCTGAAAATTTACCACACTGTAGAAGACTTGTATGGGTATCTACAGTAAAATGTTTGTAAATTTTTGGGTTCTGAAAAAATATCTAAAAATTCGGCCAAAACAGTGGCAGATTCAAGTTCCAACTCAAACATATACTTAGAGTTACCTCAATCACGAATTTAAGGCTCCAACCCACCAAATTGGTGTCACAAACAACTAAATACACTTAAGGAGTAAGGGATTAACCACCAAGTTTAAGAGTACAAGGTCAAATTAAGAACACAAGTTATTCAAACTAAAAAAAACACTTAATAATCAAGTAAGAAACCCCAACCTCAAGGTTTTGCTCCAAGTCAACAAAAAAATGAATTTCTAGATCCCCAATTTTAGCAATCCAGTTTTTGGCCCTCCCGGTGTGAAAAGATGGTACTCCAAGCTCCCAAACACGCGTAGATGATGAATCTTTGGTCAATTTTTTGAAGAAGTTTGATGAAGAGGGAGTAATTTGAGCTCAAAGGAGCAAAAATGGAGGAGAGAGGAGGAGGGGCTGATATTTTTGGGAGAAGAGGGAGATATATCTCTCTCTATACACACACACACATAAATACATAGGGATAATTACACCCCAAGCCCAAAAGTGGCTTGTGTAAACCAATTTAACCCCATTCCACTTATATTACACTTCACCTCATCACTTATGCATATATCACATTTCCTCACATTACCCCAACATTATTTCCGAAAAAAAGATATAAAAACACGGGTCCTTACAACGAAACTACGTGCAATTTTCAAACTAAAAAATAATAAAGTAAGGAAAATAATTTTTTTTATCAATATAGATCTTGTTTGATAGATTTTATTTAGAACTTTAATACGGTGCAAAAAAATTCAAAAATTATTTTGGTAAATACATTATTTTTTAGCTTTAAAATTGCACGTATTTGTAATGGACTATCAAATTGGGACGGAGGGAGTATTTGATATAGCTGTAATAATGTATTGTTAAAAGCATATCAAGAATATTTAAATTT
This sequence comes from Vaccinium vitis-idaea, assembly GCA_963854785.1. Taxonomy (NCBI): domain Eukaryota; kingdom Viridiplantae; phylum Streptophyta; class Magnoliopsida; order Ericales; family Ericaceae; genus Vaccinium; species Vaccinium vitis-idaea. The sequence continues at coordinate 19,835,582 of OY978222.1, forward strand.
GTTAAGTACGTAGAATTTAGTAACAAAAGTTGTTTGATTGTTAGTAGAATTTCTCTCTAACAAAAAGATAACTTATAAGTCTAAGGAAATATAATCTATAGATATTTTTTACAGTTACAAATGACTAAAAGGATAAACACTATAGTAAAAGCAAAGGGTTAATTTCACTAACCTCCCCTGAGGTTTGCATTAATGTCACTAACCTCCCCTCAGTTTTCTGATATTCCACTGCGCTCCCTTGCTTTAAAAAATAAATGGCAGATTCCCCCTTTCCGTCTATATTGGACTAACGGGGTTAACATTTCAAGTGGAAAGACTTTAGTACCCTTGCTACATATATCAACCCGCAGCCCTAATTTACAATAGATCAGCTCATACCCACCACCGTTCTAGAGAGAGACAGAGATTCGACAAACCTGGATTGTTGAAGACGCGTGAAAATCCGACCTTCCTCTAACGTTTCAGAAGACGTATCAAACACAAGCAGATGTAGATCGAAGAGGACAGACCCAGTTGCATGTAGATCGGTGCCCTTTGATTCCTCCATCTTCAGGTTCACGTTCTCTCTCTCTCTCTCTCTCTCTCTCTCTCTCTCTCTCTCTCTCTCTCTCCGTCTCTCCCTCTATATCAGCAATAACTCTGTTGATTCACTCTGTTTATGTCTGAACCGAAGCCTTGAATCGGTTTTAGCTAGGTAATTTTGGGGATTTGTTTTGCTCATCAAGAAGTAAGGTATCTGGGTACCCAAATGATGGTGCATCAATGTATGAAATAGGCACTTGGTTGATCTGTATGAACCTTTTTTTTATTACACTTTGCTGCATGTTGAAATTCCCATACCAAAGGTTGACGATGACAGTAGACACCCCAATTTTAATCCCTATGCATCCCCGATGATGATGAGAAGAATGCGCGAAATGTACCTTGGAACGGATACTTGAGTTGGAAGAACCAAAAACCCCAAAACCCACCTGAACCGTACGGCCCAAATCCCTGAACCGTACGGCTTAAAACTTCATTTGCACCGTGTGGTGTTGCCATGTGCATCGTACGACACACCTTTGATGCCGTACGGCACCCTTGTCCCATCAACAGGATTTCCGCGATCGCTCAGCAGCTCAGAAACGAATGATGATATTCGTCCGAATGATGATATTCGCCCGAATGATGATATTCGCCCGAATGATGATATTCGGCCAAAGATGCTAACTCACCTTCGTCTATAAAAATCGACACCATCCGGCGGTTTCAAAAAAAAAAATTCGATCAGAGAGAGTCCCGCCATTATACTCGCACCCACCTACTGTTCAAAGCCCAGTTCCACAGAGACTCGAAAGCCCGGTACTCGCTTCCCTTAATCAACTAATCTTGTCTATCCAGTTCTGTTCCAAGGTACAACACTCATTTTCAAACAGCAACAAGCTGCTGAGGGGAGTCTCTGTCAGGCTCGAGGAGAGCTCCGTAGCTCTTCCTTGAGTCCAAACAGAGACATTTCAACAAAATTCAAGCCTCTCGGGTAGGTATCGCACGACATTATCAATTGTCGCGGGATGCCGTCTCTAAAATGAGGTACATTCATTCACTAAAAATATTTTCCAAACCTGTTTTTATCAGTAAATGGTGTGGTTTTTATACCAAAAACAAAGTGGGTTTCAATCGGATAAAAATGAGAATTTTTGAAAAATACACTGTACAGAGGCGCCGTACGACATCCTCATGGCACCGTGCGGTGTAATTTTGTACACCATACGGTGTCACTGGAAAAATACTTTGAATGCTCTGTTTCAAAAATCCGACACTCTATTGTTTGAGAAAACCAGTAGGGGAAATTGCGGTTTACCCCCCTTACTTCATATTTTTGCATTTATATCCCCTCTTGGTTGATTTTCTTGCATTTATATACTTGATTGTGTGTTGTTTGATTTGTTATTATTATTTATTTCTTTTAAGCATGTTATTATTCGATATATTGTTTATGTGAAATAAAGTTTTCGATAAAATCTTTCAAAGAATAATCCCACAAATGTTTAGTAAAGACCGGAAAATTCCGGGCATGCGGGGTGCATTTTTTAAACCAAACCTTCCCCGCGGGTAACCTGGCTCCCGAACCCAAGTCTCTATTTTTCGCAGATCAAACTCTTTTTCAGCGGCACAAGAGTCATTATTTTTCTGAACGGTTTCTCGGGTACCTAACATTTTCCAGAAATTAAACCCCGGGTGGCGACTCTAAATTTTTCCTATTCCCCGGATCTCCTTTTTTCACAAACACAACCAAAACGCGTGGATAAATCGCCCGCGAAGCAACGTCCACAAAATGGCGACTCTGCTGGGGATCGATATTTTTTAAATTAATCTTTATTTTGATATTTTACACTTGTAAAACGACCCTTCGAAAGCTTGACACCAAGTATGTGCTTCACGCTGTACTAGAAAGGATTGATGTCAGGGTGAAAGCCCGATCAGTCTGGACTGCAGCTTTCCCGGTTGTTTGCATGAGTAAAATTTCAAGGTCTTGATTAATTTAAAAAGCGAGCCAAACTTGAAAAATATTTGTGAAATTTTTGAAAAGATTTTATTGTTAAACTTTTGCATTGCACGTGCATGGTTACTAGCCTCGCCGCTGCGTCTTGGTTGCCCTACCCAGCTTGCTGATGTTAGGACATCCCAGGATTCTCGGCAACCTTGGACGATGATGAGTCAGCCTGCCATTACTACCCTTGCCACGTCAGTACTCTTGGCTCAGGGGAGGCAAATATTGGCTCTAGTCTAGGGAACCCCCTTTAAACCAAAACCCAGCCTTTGCATATAATGAACTTAGAACCCTCCAACCTTGGACAGGGACCCATAGGTTAGGATTACGTGATATATCCTGTTACGTGTTTACTGCTTTCTATATATTTTTCTTGGCATCATTTTGCATGCATTTGTATTATCATGGTTAATTAGACACTATGCTGTCACATTTTCCCGCGATCTTAAGAAGTTGCCCTGCCCGATGATGAGTCGTGCATCCCAATGCACGTTGTTCAGATTAATTTAGTCCTTAGAATAACAGGACTTAGGAAAATCAAATCAATTTGATCCTTAACAATTCCTTGACAACAACCTAACAGAAATTAGGAACAATTGACCCAAGCTGGGGCAATTGTCCCTAAAGTAAAAGTTAGATCCTTGAAAAGGAATCATTGAGAACCAAGTTGATTTAATTTCCCTGAATCCTACTATCCTAAACAAAGGATACACTGTCAAAAGAAACACTGAGGATCGGGACAGCCTTTCTAAGACCCATTTTTGCATAGTCTAGGAGACTTTAAATCTTTGGAGTTTGAAACACCTCCAGAGTCAGCCGTGCTCGAACGGCTCCTCCTTGTGATTTTATCACATTTCTATCCAGATTTCGACAGCTTTATTGCTTTGTCTTGGATGCTCACGAAAGTTGATTTGCTGTGGTTCCAACACACAGGAACTTAACCTACTGAGTAGTCGACCTACCCAGGGCTGTTGAAAACCTTTTGAGACTTAGGTTATTATACATGACGACACAAATACGACATTCCCATTTTTCAAAATACAACAAGCAGGGGTATGTCTGAGTTTGCTTTACTGTCAATCCCAGTCATTCAGCCAAACAAGAAAAGCTCACCCATTTAAAGGACAAAGGATGATCCGACCCGAAGCAACAGACATGGAAGTTCAGGCTGAGATCAAGGAGATTAAGAAGACTCTAATTGATATGGGCAAATGGATCAGCAGTCAAATCACCCAGCTCATGATCATGGTACAAGACGTCTGTAACTATCTCCTACCAGCCCAAGAGAACCCCCAACGACCCAGAAAGAGCCCGGAAATGGCTGCAGCCTTGGCAAGAATTTCTGAATTAGATAAATCTGTCTTGGAAGAATTCAATCCCATGGGCCTTGAAAGTTTCATTGGTATCGGAGATCTGAAAGTGCACCAGCAGGACATCAAGAAGGGCGACCTTTGGAGTGGGTAAAACCTGATTAACCCTAATAAAGGGCATAGCACGTGCCTTAGTTGATCACCACGAGAGGGTGAATAGCTCGGCACCACATAGGGAGTCCGTGAGCCCTGTGCCGAGCTTGTTTTGTAAAGACCCAGAAAATTTAATTACTTTTTGAAAAATCACTTTTTGGAGAAGTTTCGATTTGGTCGATAAAAAGTGCCGGTAATTGTTCCTTGGATTTTTTCTAATCAAAATGGTATAATCGAAAGTTATTTTTGAGCAAGGCAAAGTCATCTTTCGCCCATTTTCTTCGGAGAAAAATGTGCCCGTTTTCGGTTTTGTACTAAAAGTGGGGGGATGAGATTTTGATGTGATTAAAATTTCAAAATTTTGTAAATGCCATTGTTTCCAAATGGGGGGTACTTCCTTATTTTCATAAATAAATTAAAGTAATTTTTGGTTTAGGAAAATAAGTATTGTGGTCACATATTATATACACAAGTGACATTTGGGTGTAAGGTGTAATTAGGTGAGTATATTAGAAGTGTGTGGGGTAAATTTGCAAAAAATGAAACATTACACTCTCTCCTCCCTCTCCACCCGATCGGCACCTCTCTCTCTCTCTTCTCCTCCATTAACAACTCCTCCAAGCTCAAAACTCTCCCTCCTCACTCAACCTCTTCAATAACCAAGACCATTTTCGTGTTCTACGCGCCGTGGGGAGCTCGGGTCACCTTGGATTTGCACCGAGAGCTCAAGTTTCGGGATTTTGAGGTTTCAACACCTAGGGTTCCATTCATCCTCTATTTTCAAGCAAATCCTTGAGGTAGGGAAACAATTACTACATCTTCTAGTTATATACTTGTGATATGTTGAATATATCTTGTTCTTGGCTTCAATTTCCTTGAAATTCATGTTTTCCCTCTTTGTGTGGGTTTTTCTCACCTTTAGTTTTATGATCTACGAAATTGATTGTTGATTGATGAAATTGGGAGTGGAATTGACCTCTCTCCATGTTTAATTGTTGCCTAGCATCTCTACTTTGAGCTTAAACTATCCCATTTGTGTTTTGGGTTGAAAGTCCACACCTTAGAGGTGAAAATCTGCCATTTTCTGGACAAGGCAGCTGCTGCCCCTGTTTCTATGTTGCTGCCCCTGTTTTCTAGGTGATTTTCGGCCACCCTTTGATGTCCGTTTGATCCCCGATTGCCCATTCATTCTCGTATTTGACCTTTGGTATCATTTGATTCATGTTTTGACTCGAGAATTGTAAAATCATAACTAAATATGTCACTCTTATGTCACATGAAAGTTAGATGGTTTTTGGAAAGCGTGTGTGGGTGTGTGCGCAACCCTTTTTACCCAAGGATGTGGAATAATGAAAGGAACTTGGAAAAAAATTGGACTTGTTATTGAAATGGAATGAAATATTTGTGGTAATGAGGTGTTTAAGCCAATGCCATCATTGGGTATAATTTTGTTTTGGATAAAGGCGCACGGGGCCTATGGAACCCGACAGAGGCAGGTGGGGCCTACAAATACCCAACAAAGGCACGCAGGGCCTATGGAACCCGGCAGAGGCAGGCGGGGCCTACAAATACCCAGCAAAGGCACGCGGGGCCTATGGAACCCGGCAGAGGCAGGTGGGGCCTGCAAATACCCAGCAAAGACACGCAGGGCCTACGAACCCGGCAGAGGGATTAAATCCCTAGTGCTAATGAAAACAATGTTTTTCTTCAATGAAAGAACTGAGAAAAATGAGATTTTGGACTATTTATAGTGTTTTGTTGAAACTCGACTTGTGGACTTGGTTTTAAACTTGCATGAGTAACTTGGGTAGCTTTTGTGAAACAAAGATGGAAACTTAGGTGGTGTTGAGTATTTGAAAATGAAAATGTTTTGAGGTACATATGGTATTTTGGTAATAATGGAACTTGGACACGGTTTTTGGACACGTGCGATACTTGTTGATGATTTTGACAAACTTGATGAACTAATGGGTACTCTGCGACACCTTGAAATCTTTTTGGACACTTAATATCACTTTGGACACGTGGGTACTTCTTGGACACGTATCCCTTGTTTTAGCTTCCGTTGTGTTCCTTTGAGCATCTCTTATCTTGGCAAACTACATCATGTGCACTCATCATATTTATATGCCTAGTGGTTGTAGTATGGTTTTCCCTACGAGCTAGTGAGCTCACCCTATCTTTCCCAGGTACACGGCATGGAGCATGAGATCGGATGTTTATGGAGTGATGCATTATGTGAAGTTTATGCATGCATAAAGATATTTTTCCATCTCAAGTGTTGTATTTAGACAAATGACAATGTAACTTTTGGTTATTTAATCTTTCGACAATCTGGACTTATGTAATAACTTTAAACTTGTATTTTTTTTGGGTAATTATGCATTGGGGAACGATGTAGTGCCACCGAGAGAATTGTTGACTTGTAATAAAGCATGTAATGGAACTTTGACCTAGACTTTCCAATGGACAATTGTGGGCTTTTGACTTGTGCCACGTGGATATTGGTGATATTTGATTTGTTAAAAAGTAGGGCGTGACAGGTTTGGCCATGAATAAGGTCAGAATAATTAAAGTAAACTAATAAATCAGGATGCACTAGCTCGGCGTAAGGCATAAAGGATGCCCCTGATATGGTCGAGCTAGGAAGGCTACGTGTATAGCTTAAACAACATTCTGGAATACATAATTCAGCTCGGCATGATGAGCTGAGCTATGTACGAGTTATTCCGAGCTATGTAGAAGCAAGACACTGCCACGAATAGGGCGGTGAGACATTCCAGAATATTCTACAGCGGCTCCTTATGTGATAAGGAGCAATCCCGTAAAGTGAGGGACTGATATGGGAAGTCCTTCCTATTGTGATTAGGAGTGTGCCTCATATAGGGAAGAATCCTATATGCAAAAGGAAGACCTCTGCTAGACGAGATCTAGCAGGATATGGAGACTCGTCCCTAATAGGAAAGTCCTATTAGGAAAACGATTCCTAAAGAGAATGGGAAATAGGGGAACGAGATGCCTAATATGAAGAACATCTACGCCTATAAATAGAAGACAAATAACCATGACAAAAGGTACGCTGTGAAACCCCTTTTCATACGCACTGTGATTTGAGAATTCCAGTACGAGATACTAACTTAGGCATCGGAGGGCCTTTGCCGACGAGAGGCAAAGGTGCTTTAACCCTTTTTTCTATCTTGCAGATTTCGGGTTGAGTTAAGGAAGCACGTGATCCAGGGCTACGTGGATTTTATCCCTGTACAAATGGCGCCGTCTGTGGGAAACGCTTACGAAAAAGCTTTGTTCTTTTCGTTAAAGATCAGCAATGGTGGTTTCAGAGCCTATCTTGTGCACCCCACAAAGGAAGGACGTGGAGGACGATGGTGGAACCACTCTTGTGTATACTACGAGAAAAAGCACGAGGGTGGACAAAACTCCTGCAATCCTAAAAGCTCCACAGAAAAAGCCAGCAGCAAGAACAGGGATACACGCCTAACAAACCTAACAAACTGTGACTCTCGAAGAACAGGAGAGCGGCGAAGAAGCTCGAAGTCACCACCAAGAGGTGGGGAAGCCTCCATCCGACGTGAACGGAGGAGAAGCCCACCGAGAAGGGATGATCATAGGCTAGCAAGGGATCATGAAGAGGATCACCTCGACAGGAAAGAACAGGAGGCAGAAGAACTGGCCCGTGAAGTCACTCGACGAGAATGAGAGATTCAGGACCTAAAGAAACAACTCCAAGAGAAGGAGAAAGATTTACGTTCACGGACGAGATCCGTGCAGTACGTGAAAGAAAGAAGGGTCCATCATCGTGATGACATCTCCGCCGACCGAGAAGCCTCTCCACGAAAACGGAGAGAAAGGAGTGTTTCGGTTGAAAAGAGAGAAAGAAGGAAGCATGCTAGGGACAGATACGAGAGATCTGGTTCCAACGAGCACGCCCCTGAACAATATGTAAGAATGAGGGAGACCGGCCGAACAGAAGGAGGACCTAAAACTGCACGAGATCCAGCTAAGGAAGCCCTAGGCCAAATCTCTAAGTCACCATTGGCCCACTGGATCCGAACGGAGAAGACACCGAGCAGGGTAAAACATTCAGCCTTCATCCCTTATGAAACCAGCACGGATCCCATGGCTCACATTCAACACTATCAACAGGCCATGTTCATGCATGAGCAGGATGATGCCTTACTGTGCAAGATGTTCCCATCGAGCTTGGGAAAAGTGGCCCTGAGCTGGTACCACAAGCTCCTAGAAGGGTCAATTCTATGCTGGGTTCAATTAGCTGAAGAATTTACTGCTCGGTTTCTAACAAGCCGGGCAGCTCCAAAATTTTTTGATGCATTGACCTCTATGAGACAGAGGGACGATGAGACTCTGCAACAGTACTCCAAACATTATTGGGAGACTTTCAACAAGATTGAAAACTGCAGTGAGGAGTATGCTCTGGCAACGTTCAAGACAAGGTTGCCCATGCATAGTAAGTTATGAAAATCACTTACTATGCACCCAGTAAAGACAGTGGCCAAGCTCATGGAAAGAATCCAGGAGCACGCACGGGTGGAGGATGACATCTTGCAGGCTGGGGGAAGGATTGTGGCTGGTCAACCTCAGCTTCCAGAAAAGAAAACGGTGGAGTCAATGGTGTACAAGGAGTACACAACAGGACAGAAGGACTATGCATAGCAGAGGAAGGACAAAGCTGATCCAGACCCCAAATCATACTTTAGCATCATGGCGACTTTCAACGTCCCGATCTACAAGATGCTGTACAGGATCAAGAATGAGCCATGGTTCAGAAGACCCCCAAAGATGACTGGGAACCCGGAAAAGAGGAGGGCTACCAATCAGCACTGCAGCTATCACAGAGATTGGGGACACATGACTGAAGACTGTGTGGAGTACAAAAAATTTCTGGATGAGAAAGTGGCGGAAGGCCATCTTAAAGAATTCCTGGCTGATGACAAGAATGATGCCTAGCTGATAGAAGAGATGGACTACGAGAAAGGTCCAAAGGGGACAATTCATATGATACATGGATTGGTGGCCCCATATACTAACAACGAAATAAGGCACATTCAAAGGGTGAACGACCAGGTGAAACAGGTCATGAAGCTCGGCACGAAAAGGCTGAGAGCTGAGGGAGTAATGGAGGCCCCAATCACCTTCACTAATGACGATCTGGATGGGGTATCAGTACCCCATAACGATGCATTAGTGATTACCCTACGGATATGAGATTACGACATGGAAAAGATTCTTGTTGATCAAGGAGCTAGTACGGAGATCATGTACTACCATACTTTCAAGAAGATGGAACTCCCGTCAAGTTCATTGCAAAAATGTTTGGTTCCTCAGGTCGGCTTTAGTGCACAGAGTGTAGGGCCTATGGGAAAGGTCACGCTGCTTGTCAGGGCAGGGTCGGTTGTTCTTAAAACTGATTTCTTGGTGGTGGACCTGTCGTCCTCCTATAACGTGATTATAGGGAGAACTTGAATGCACAAGATGAAAGCCATCCCATCCACCTACCATCAAAAGATAAAGTATCCTGGAGCAGAGGGCATAGAGTGCATCAGAGGAAATCAGAAGGTAGCCGATCTGTGCTTCAACATGGTGCTAAAGAAATCTCCAAGGGCTGAACTGGTCCAAATGGTTGAAGTTCCAGATCAGGCAACCTTGGAGGATGTTGGAGGGGATCCCGCCAAGAAGATGGTGGAGGGGTTGAAGAAGATACAGATCCAAGAAGATGATGAGGAAAGATATTTCCTGGTCGGTGAAAGCCTCGTCGAACAGGAGGAAAAGGATTTGGTTGCCTTTCTGAAGGACCATATTGACATATTCGCATGGACTCCCCAGGAGATGCCTGGAATAGACCCCGAAGTAATCTGCCACCATTTAAACGTAGACCTCAGCACAAACCAGTTGTGCAAAAGACAAGAAGGTCGGCACCACAGCACGCAGACGCTGTGATTGAAGAAGTAGAGCGGCTACTCGAGGCGGATGCCATACGAGAAGTGAGCTAACCGGACTGGCTAGCCAACACGGTTGTGGTCAAGAAGAAAAACGGAAAGTGGAGAGTCTGTGTGGACTTTACCAGCCTCAACAAAGCGTGCCCCAAGGACAGCTTTCCACTTCCCAGGATTGATCAACTAGTGGATGCCAAGTCAGGCTATGAGAGGATGAGTTTCCTTGACGCATATCGAGGATACCATTAAATAGCTATGTATGCGCCCGACCAAGAAAAAACATCCTTCATATCGCCAAGAGGCCTCTACTGCTACAAGGTCATGCCATTCGGGTTAAGGAATGTTGGAGCAACTTATCAGAGGTTGGTCACCAAGATGTTCAAAGATCAGCTCGGCCAAACCATGGAAGTCTATATAGATGATATGGTGGTAAAGAGCAAGATGAAGCCTGATCACCTAGCCGACCTGAAGGTAACTTTCAACATTCTGAGAGATTACAAGTTAAAATTGAATGCCTCAAAGTGTGCTTTTGGGGTCAGCTCGGGGAAGTTTTTAGGCCACCTGGTGACTAAGAGGGGGATTGAGGCCAATTCGGACCAGATCACGGCTCTGCAGAACCTTCAAAGCCCAAAGACCACGAAGGAGGTCCAAAGGCTAACAGGGATGCAGCAGCCCTTAACCGTTTCATCAATAAGTCCTCAGGTCGGTGCAGGCCTTTCTTTCAACTTCTCAAGAAGAGAGAAGGATATGGGTGGGGAGCCGAGCAGGAGCAGGCTTTCCAAGGGCTAAAGGATTATTTATCATCTCCTCCCTTGATCTCTACTCCAGAAGCTGGGGAGCGGTTGATACTATATCTAGCGGTATCTGAGCATGCAGTCAGTTTAGTTCTCCTGCGAATAAAGGGGACAGAGCAGGCTCCGGTCTATTTCGTAAGCAAGGCCTTACTAGACGCAGAAACACGGTACTTGCCATTGGAAAAGTTAGTATATTCCCTCGTGGTTGCTTCAAGAAAACTACCACACTACTTCCTACAGCATCCCATTACTGTGTTCACTGAATTTCCACTAAGAGCTTTGCTTAGGAAGGGGGATTTCTCTGAAAGAATCTCGAAGTGGTCAATAGAATTGAGCCAATTTGACCTTGACTATCAGCCCAGGACAGCAATCAAATGGCAGATTTTGGCCGATTTTGTAGCAGAGTTCACTCCAACCGTGGCTCCATCGCCACCAATTCTCCACGAGAAGGAGCAAATCAGTCATCCCGAGCAGCCAACGAGAAAGGCCGACCTGGATCCAGATGAATGGAGGCTTTACGTTGATGGGTCAGCTTGCAACAAAGGATCTGGAGCAGGAATAGTGTTGTTCTCTCCAGAGGGGTTGGTATTGGAGCAAGCATTACGGCTGGGGTTTAGTGCCACCAACAATATGGCAGAATACGAAGCCTTGCTCGCTGGACTAAGGAGTGCCCTAGAGCTCAAGGTAAATAAGTTAAGAATATTTTGTGATTCACAATTGGTTGTTAACCAGCTTTCAGGAGAATACGCCACGAAAAGCGAAAAGATGGCTGCATACTCAGAAGCAGCCAAGGACTTGCTTGACAAATTCGATAAAATCCACATCCAACAAATCAGCTCGGGCCAGAATGCGCATGCAGACTCACTAGCTTGCTTGGGGTCAGCAATCAAGACAGAGTACCGCCGTACGGTGGCTGTGGACTATTTGAGCGAACCGAGCATTGGTTAAGACCAAGTCAGTACGCTTCTGGCTTTCTCCAGAAGGTAAGCTTTATAGAAAATCTTTCCTTGGTCCATATTTATTGTGTGTACATCCAACTCTCGTTCAGAAATTCCTTTATGAGATCCATGCTGGAACGTGTGGAGGACACACGGGTGGAAGGTCCATAGCCCACCGAGCAATATCCCAGGGGTATTGGTGGCCTTACATGCAAGAAGATGCTAAGGCCTTTGTCAAAACTTGTGAGAAGTGTCAGAGGTTCTCTCCTCTGATCCAAGTGCCAGCTGAGGATCTGTTACCTCTAACTAGCCTGTGGCCATTCGCCCAGTGGGGACTGGACATCGTCGGTCCTCTCCCTATGGCAACAGGGAAACGAAAGTTCCTACTCATTGGCACGGACTACTTCACTAAGTGGATAGAGGGAGAAGCTATGGCCATAATTACAGAAGCTATGGTGGAGAAGTTCGTGTGGAACAAAATCATTACACGATTTGGAGTACCTTACTCAATCATCTCGAACAATGGGTCCCAGTTCGGCAGAAAGTTTAAAGCGTTTTGTGCTCAGTACGACATCAGAAACTATTATTCAACCCCGGCTTACCCACAGAGTAATGGGAAAGCAGAAGCTTCAAACAAAACCATCCTTAAGAGCCTTAAGAAGAGGTTGGAAAGTAAAAAGGGAAAATGGCCAGATGAGCTGCCAGCCATGCTTTGGGAATACAGAACCAGCCCACGGCGATCTACGGGAGAGACGCCGTATTCCCTTGCTTATGGAACAGAGGCAGTGATTCCATTGGAGATAGGCTTGCCTACCATTTGCACTACTCTTGTAGAGTCATGTGGCAACGACAAAGCCTTGGCCGAACAGCTCGACCTTGCCGAAGAAAAAATGGAGCGTGCACTGATTACCTTGGCAGCATATCAGGAGCAGCTGCGGAGAAGTTACAACAAGAAGGTGCAGCCAAGAGAGTTCAAGGTTGGGGATCTAGTCCTAAGGAAGGTCTTGGCTAACACCAAAATATCTACGGACGGAAAGCTTGGGCCGAACTGGGAAGGCCCATATAAGATTGTGGGGATTGCTGGAATTGGGGCCTATCGTTTGGCCGACCTGGATGGAGACCCAGTACCACGGCCATGGAACGTCCAGAACCTGAGAAAATTCTACCAGTAATTTGCATATGTGATTATGAATACGATCACATCCCTTTTTAGTGAATACAAATAAATTCACATTCAGTATCTTGTTGGGATTACGAATAAAATCACCAACATCAGTTATTTAGATTTTTATCTTTATTTCAAGCATTAATAAGATTTCATTTTTTCCTATTGTGGTTTTGATTAATACGAACCAAATATTGTCACAAATATTTGGATTCCTATTGGGGAGCAGAGAGTGTGTGTATTCCAAGTATGAAAACACTTAGATTTGCAACGAATATTGCAATGAATCTCTAAGTATGAAAACACTTAGATTTGCAACGAATATTGCAATGATTTCTAAGTACGAATAAACTTAGATGTACAATACCTAAGCACGAAAAAGCTAAGATTTGCAACGAATATTGCAATGATTTCTTAGTACGAATAAACTTAGATGTACAATTCCTAAGCACGAAAAAGCTTAAATTTGCAACGAAAACTGCAATAATTTCTAAGTACGAATAAACTTAGATGTACAAACGAAAATTGCAGCAAACTCCTAAGTATGAAAACACTTAGGTAGTAGAAGGTTCAAAGACACTTGAACACCTAGCATGCAGAATAACGTAGCACGAAGAAGCTTACAAGTACTGCATAAAGAGACTTGATATACTTGAAAACATTTGCAGAAATAAGAGAGTACGAAAATACTTAGCAGAAAAAGCAAACTAGTTTATCAACATTAGTAAAGGCCACACACGGCCGAGCAAGACCACCGCAGGGTCAAGAGTAGGGTTCAAACGATAAAAGACAGGATCAATAATAGGCATCAAGCCTCTTCCCCGTGCTGACCAGCATCAGTGGCAAGATTGGGATCAGGGTTCCCGACGGGGCCCCCAGTGGCACCATCCACAGAAGCAGTGAGATCAGTTATGGCTCCATCTGAAAGGGTTTGCTCTTAGTGGGGTTCAGTTTGAGCTTCAGGGTTTGGAGGAAACTGATCGGTGAGTCGATCCTGAGCAGCTGCCATATCACTCAGCAGTTCCATATCAGCCGAGCTTGCTGAGGCATCTTGCTAAGCCATCTCCCTGACAGCATCCTTCACTGCCGGCATTTGAGCTCGGTAGTTGTCAGTGATCACCACGACAACTCAGTCGTACTCCGCCTCCGCTCTGGCCTCCGCTGCAGCAAGTTGCTCCCTAAGACCATGCTCGATCTCCTCCGATCTCCTTCTTAGATCAGCATTCTCTCCCCTTAGCACCTCCGTTTCTACTCGGGCCTCCTTTAGGGACTGAGAGTATTGTGCATTTTCCTTCTCAACTCTCTCCGCTCTCTTCTGTTCTTTCTTCAGCTCTTTTTCAGTGTCCTTGGCTCTCTCAAAGCCCACAGATGCCTTTTGCATGATCTGCAAAAAAAAAAAAAAAACGAGACATAAGGAGGAGTGAAATCCTAGGTACGACAAGAAGGAAACGGGAGAATCTCCGTTACCTTGGCACTCAACTGAAAAATTGACTTCATGAGCACATCATAGGAGCTACTTCTTTCTCTCTCTATGTCATTTAGGAGGAGGGCGGCCCTGGAGACACCGAACGCCACATCGGTAGAAGAAATTTTGTCAATCATATTCACAGGAGTACCATCAGGGCGTGCAAGCACCGGGGCCCAGGGCTGCACCAGAGGTAGTGAATCGGCGAAGGGTTGGCTCGAGCTTGTATCCCCAGTCCTTCTCCTCTGAAGGGGAGGTTGGGCGTGCTGAGGACTCTCTACCGACCTCTTGTCCCTCTGATACTCGGGGTGATGCTCGGGGTGAGAGGGGGACGATGTTTGAGAAGGAGTGATAACGCGAATGGCTGGTGGAGCACTAGAAGCTCCGCCGAGATTTAGCTCGTCAAACAGGTTGATCGGCTGGCGAGGCATTTCTTCTCGATCTGGAGAAGGAGAGTAACCCGATGAATCATCTGAATCTGCTAGACGGGCGGCCTGCTCGGACAAGGATTGTATGACTGTGCGGTGATCAAACGCCCCTTCTTCTGCTTCTTCTTCTTCGGCTATTACCCTTCCAGATGTACTGAGCTCGTCGTCAGTACGGGTAAAGATTGGGATGGCGGTGAGTATCTCCGGGATATGAGCAAACATAACTTGCTGCTAGAGATCCCTTGGAGCTCGAGCCCGCGTTGACCTCCTTGTAGCTCGGCCTCTACGAGAACGGGTTCTCCTTTGTTCAGCTGGTGGGCGTGTGGCAATCAGTGGAGCAGCTGGCGGCCAGGGATGTCTCGATCTTGGCTCGCCGACCCTTCTGATACCACCCCAATACGTTGGGGTGTAGTCCAGTAACAGGTGAGCTGCACGGCCGAGACCAACAGGAGTTGGTCCGAAACCGTCAAAATACAGGGCCCGAGCAATGTCCTCGCGGTGAAGGTTTTCGTGGATCAGACGACCGCCGTGATTAAGGTTGCTCGCTGCGAAGAAACATGATAAAGAGAACGATCAATCACAGTTCATAGAAGGACAAAGAGTAAAGTAGTAAGTACGGAGATCGAATACTAACGTGGTTGGCCTGTAACTGAAGGGCAGGAGAAACCAATAGTGTTTCCCTCAGCATCCTTTGGCTCCAAGTTACCGGTGACTATGAGAAAGTCATCCCCCTCGCCCTTTGAGGAATTAGGTAGGTCTGTGATGAGCTTCTGCTCGGGGTCCCTGGCCTTGAAATAATAGCAGAGGTCTATGTAGGGACTACGCTGTAAAGATAATGCAAGTCCCACCAGTCCAGATGCAGGCTGAGCAGCTTGTTCAGGGCAACAGTACCCATAACTACCCTAACAAAATTAGGGCAGAGCTGCATAGGGTTTAGCCTACACCTAGAACAAACCTCTCTGAAGAAAGGATGGAAGGGGAATCTAAGGCCACCTTCCACTATAAAGATCAATGGGACGTGGATTTTGTTTTCTTCCAAGCCTACTTCTCTCAGGTCGTTGCGATCGTTCAATCTGAAATGAACGTCGTTTGGAATTCCATATGTCCTACGAAATTTGGCTATTTTTTGGGCATTACTAAGGAGGGCTCTGTGTTTTCCCATGGCTAGGGTTTCACTGTTGAAACCCAGGAGAAGAGGAAGAAGATGAACAGAAAACTGAGAAAAGCCAAAAAAGAAAGGAAAACGGAAAAAACAGGAAATCTGGAGAAAGGTCACTTACGTGAAGAAATAGACCTAAGATGGTACTCTCCGACGAGAACAGAGGGTGTTTTCCGATGAAGAGCGGAGGCGCAGAAGGAGTTTAGTTGCAGAAAGTTTTGGAGCGACGGAGATGGCGTTAATAGCTGATGGCGTCTTCTCTCTCTCTCTTGTTTCAGTAAAGATGAGAAGGAGAAGAGTTTTCGAGATAAAAAGGGTTTTTGGGGGGAAGTAATGATTATCCCACCCAAAAACCAATAAAGTAAGGGCGTGACGTACGAGAAACGTCACCCCAGGACGTCCTTTGTAGGGGTGAAAGGACAGACCGGATAAACCGGACCGAACCGGAAACCGGACCGAACCGGCCTTATTCGGTTCCCCTTTTTTACACCTGGTTCGGTCCCGGTTTGGGGAATTGGTGAAACCGAGAAACCGGTCCGGTTTGCAGTTTAAGGCACTCAATAACCGGACCGGACCGTTTGCTTTAATAGTTGTTAAAAAATGATCGGAGTGGGAATCGAACCCAGACGTAAACTATGGGTGCAGTGTGCTTTACCACTTGGCTATCTACGCCCGTTGTTATTAAATGAGGCAATATAATATTTAACACTATTAATGAGTTAGTACTTGCATATAAATATTTTATCAGACGATCAGATCTGATTCAATCCCCAAAAAGCTTATTACATCTCTCTCTCTCAACTCTCTCACCTCTCCATCTCTATCTCTATACTCCCGCCGCTGCACCTCGACCACTTCCCTCTCTCCCCCGAGATCCGTGACGGCTAAACTCCCTCTCTCTCTCCACAAAGAACGATTCGACGAAAAAGAAGACGACAACCATGGGGATTCGACGAAGAAGACGACAACCACGGCAAAACTCCATCTGGTTTGTCACAAAATCTTTGTAATACCACTGTAGAATACTCGGAATAGTGTAAAATTTCTACATTTTTTTCTCTCTTTCTCTGATTCTGAAGTTAATTTGTTGATTTGGTTCAATTTGAAGTTTTGAACTTGGGTACTGCTCTCATGCTTTGTTTCGATTTGCATCTCTCTCTCTCTGTCTCCCCCGTCGTCTGACCAAACCGGTAAACCGGCGGAACCGAACCGAGACCGGATGAAACCGACAGGAACTGAACCGGCCTTATTTGGTCTGGTCCCGGTTTCAAAAATTCCCAAACCGAATCTCCGGTTCGTTCCTGAAAATACCCCAAAACCGGACCGGACCGGACCGTTTTCACCCCTAGTCCTTTGGGCTCATCTAGCCCCCAACGGGTCACTTCGCATTTAATGCGAAAACAACCCGCCTCCCCACGTGAGGGGGAAGGCGTGCAAGAGATGCATCAGGAACCGTTGAAGCTCTACGCACTGCTAATGAATGACAGCAGTAGCAGAGCTGGGGAGCAATTGGAGTGGGTAAAACCTGATTAACCCTAATAAAGGGCATAGCACGTGCCTTAGTTGATCACCATGAGAGGGTGAATAGCTCGGCACCACATAGGGAGTCCGTGAGCCCTGTGCCGAGCTGGTTTGGCCATGAATAAGGTCAGAATAATTAAAGTAAACTAATAAATCAGGATGCACTAGCTCTGCGTAAGGCATAAAGGATGCCCCTGATATGGCCGAGCTAGGAAGGCTACCTGTATAGCTTAAACAGCATTCTGGAATACATAATTTAGCTCGGCGTGATGAGCTGAGCTATGTACGAGTTATTCCGAGCTACGTAGAAGCACGGCACCGCCACGAATAGGGCGGTGAGACATTCCAGAATATTCTATAGCGGCTCCTTATGTGATAAGGAGCAATCCCGTAAAGTGAGGGACTGATATGGGAAGTCCTTCCTATTATGATTAGGAGTGTGCCCATATAGGGAAGAATCCTATATGGAAAGGAAGACCTCTGCTAGACGAGATCTAGCAGGATATGGAGACTCGTCCCTAATAGGAAAGTCCTATTAGGAAAAGGATTCCTAAAGAGAATGGGAAACAGGGGCACGAGATGCCTAATATGAAGAACATCCACGCCTATAAAAACAAGGCAAATAACTATGACAAAAGGTACGCTATGAAACCCCTTTTCATACGCACTGTGATTTGAGAATTCTGGTACGAGATACTAACTTAGGCATCGGATGGCCTTTGCCGACGAGAGGCAAAGGTGCTCTAACCCTTTTTTCTGTCTTGCAGATTTAGGGTTGAGTTAAGGAAGCACGAGATCCAGGGCTACGTGGATTTTATCCCCGTACAACCTTGCAAAAATCACCCCCAGCTCCACAAATGACAATTCCATGAACACAACCCGAACCAAGCGCCCTAAAAGAAACTTTCACCAATTCTCCACTTCCCTTATTCCTGTCTACAAAAGCCTTCTTGAGAATAACCTTCTCAAACCACTTGAGCCTCGAGAATTACCTGAAGAGCTCCTTGCCAACCATAACCCAAACACCTTCTGTACCTACCACCAAATGCCCGGACATCATACCAATAATTGCCTCCGTCTCAAACACAAAATCCAAGATCTCATTGAAGATGGAACCATTCCACTCCATCTCAAAAAGCCCAACGTTGTCTCTAACCCCATGCCTGAACACAAGCCCAATGCTTAAGTCAACCAGATCCCCCTTGGCTCCACTGCAAATGACCAAAGCTCCACAACCCAAAATTTCAACGAAGCCATGCCTGCCAACAAAGTTAAAGCCCAAACCAACAACTCTAAAAAACCACAAAGAACTGTTTCCCAAATTTCCAAGCCTCTGTCCTTGATCTATGAGAAGCTCCTCAAAGCCGGCCATGTCAAACCACTTACTCCAACTCGTCTACCTCAGAAGCTTCCATCTTACCATAACCCCAATGCCTTCTGTGCATTTCACCAAATGCCTGGTCACGATACCGATGAGCGCCATCGCCTTCGTCACAGAATTCAGAACCTCATCGACAGCGAAACCATCACTTCCCCACCAACAAAAACAAACACCCAATCAAGTCCCAATTCTCATATTTACTCTGAACCCATGGGTGATTGCTTATTGATGTCAAGGCCAGCAAAACAAGAATGAACCGCCAAGGCCATACGATAGACCATTCTTCCACGAGTTTTGGGAATCTTCAAGTTTTGAGTCAGAGTGATCTCTTTTATTGAGCCAGTTTGTATTTCTACTTTGATGTTTGTCTTCATATTCGAGTCTGTCTTGTTGTTGAAAAGAGAAAAACCAAAAATATAGTCATCATTGTAGTCCCGAACTACGTCACGACCAGATTCCTTGCAAAAGGATACGTAGGCAGCCCTCAGTGGTTCGGTCGCAACTCCTGAGAATCGATGTCACGCTTTTGTGTTAGAATTGTCATAATGAACTTGAGTTTTCGCATTAATCCTTGAAAATGGAATTATTTTCCACCATCATTTGAGATTCATGATATTCACTTCAAAACACGAAATGATTGAACCCTCAGCTCTCATACGAAGAAGGAATTCAAGGCGTCATTCTCCAACGTCATCAATGAGCAATGCTTTGACACCCAAAAAAAAAAAAAAAAGCCTGCTAGGTCGAAAACCCGCAAGGGCGGCCTAGGCAAAAGTTAAGGCAAAAATCTCGCTGGATCAAAACTTTGAAGTAAGGTCCAGGCAAAAGTCAGAGCATGTACAAATTCTTTCTATCAAGTTGTGCAATTCAAAATGAAGAAATGCATACTTTGTTTCTATTCCCTAGATAAATATATCCCTTGATAGACCTTTTGAGCCTGAATCATTTTCTTTGAAGAAAAACCCAGCTAGGCAGCTATCCCTCACACTGGGGTGAATTACGAGCAGTGAAAGTGCCAAATGCATAAGTTTTCAGCAGGATGTCCAGGCGAAAGTGTCAAATGCATGGTTGTCAGCAGCACGTCAAAATTTCAAAAGAATGAAAATGCCAAGTTCATAGGCACAACCAAATGCGAAGCACTGAAGAAGGAAAAAAGAAAAAAAGTGTCCATCAAAGGCCAAAACGGGGCACAAAGGAAAACATTGAAGAAAACAGAAATGGCACACAAAAAGAGTTCAAGATAGCTGCTAGCTTTAACCCAGAAGAAAAATGAAATTTTTTGAGCCTACTATCCTTTCTTGGTTTAGCCCAAAGCCTTGGCCCCGTTATAACCTAAATAAAGTCCTTTCAGATTGAAAAGCACAGCTTGATAGCGAGGATTTAGTGGAACAATATCATCAAAAGTCAAAACACCAGCATCCGCCTGAAGTAAAAGTCCAAACCGGAGCACCTCAGATCTTCATCAGCAACTCGGATCAAAAGTCAAAGCATTGCAAAACACCAGCATCCGCCTGAAGTAAAAGTCCAAACCGGAGCACCTCAGATCTTCATCAGCAACCCGGGTCAAAAGTCAAAGCATTACAAAACACCGGCATCCGCCAGAAGCTTAGATCCTCATCAGCAACCCGGGAGCAAGGCATTGCACAAGACCAGCATCTGCGAGAAGCAAAAGTCCAAACCGGAGCACCTCAATGGAAAATCAGCAGATCAGCATCCCGGGGCATGGGTTCACAATAAGAATTCTTGTGTTTTGATAATCAATTTGAATGAACATCATTTGACAGAGTAAACACAATTTCAAAACCAAAAAGACTCAAGTTTATGACAATTTCAAACATCAATTGTGGGGCACCTTCTGCCATTTCCCGAATTCTCGAGTTTGTCATCTCTTAAAGGTCTTTTCAGGTCAACATAATCTTGTCAGAGTCCATTCCTTTGTCACAAGGTCAAAATAACCGGCATCTACCAAATTCATGAGTAGTCATTCTCCACCCAGTCAGGAGCACCTTCAGGGAAGTCACTTTTTTGAGTCTATTGAGTCAGCCTAGTCTTGTCCAAATCTACCCCCTTTTTGAGTATGTCATCTCCGCCCAAATCAGGGGCATCTTTGTAAAGTCACTCGTATCGTCTAGGCCTTGTCCAAATTCACACAAGGTCTTTTGTCCAGTCAACCCTTGGTAGTCTCGACATTCTTAAACTCGTGGATGATGATTTCAAATGCATGAGCCTATGTGTGGATGAACGAGTCGAGGGGTTCAGAACTGAAGCTTATCATTTGGGGACACATTTGTCCAAGACTAGGGCACATAAGCTCAACGCCATCTACTGGGAGAAGCGCATACACCTGAGTTCAAGACTTGGGGCAGAAAATGCCAAAAAGCTCTAGCCTCACAGAAAGCCAGAAAGCCCAGAAGCTCAAAAGTCCTGATCAAAAGCAACCTTAAACCCAGACCCTGTCCAAAAGGAAAGACAACAAAGCAAAAAGAGATACCTTGCTGCGCCACCTAATTTCTAAATCATTGTGTCGTCAAGTGTCGCAACCTGAGTCTCACGTAAGAGTCCTCATGGACAAACTTTTTAATCAATTTTGGAGATACATTTCTCACCTAATGCTTTTTACGAGACCTCGCTGGTCTCGCGCTAATCCTTTACGAGACGTCGCTGGTCTCGCTCTAATCTTTGAGGGACTTTCACCAGTCTCGCTCAAACCAAGTTTTTTTTGGGACCTTGTAGACACCCCAATTTTGATGACTTGTGCATCCCCAATGATGAAAAGATGCGCGAAATATACCTCGGGATAGCTCTTTTAGTTGGATGGATCAAATAAACCAAAAACCACCTGAACCGTACGGCCCAAAACCCAGAACCATACGGCTTGAAATTCCAGTTGCACCGTGCGGTGTCACTTTGTGCACCGTACGGCATATTCATGGCAACGTACGGCGTCCTTGTCCCATCAACAGGATTCCCGGGCTCGCCCAACAACTCAGAAACGATGATGATATTCGCAAATCATGACATTCGCTGGCGTACGGGAATCGTCCGAATGATGAATTCGTTCAAAATTTCCTCTATATAAGACGTGAGAAGGGGAGGCCGAGAGAGAGATTGAAAAATCCTCAGCGAAATTGCTCTCAAAACAAAACTCGACATCTTCTTCGTTGCTCTGCCAAAATCGTTTCCAACTTCAAATCACATCGCTCCTGTCTTTATAAACCTACAACTACAATTCCCGATCCTCAAGTCGATCCCTTTCGAAGCCCGTAGTATCAATCGAGCGAATCCAGAGGTACACAATCGCATTCAAATAAACAATCTGTTGAGGGGAGTCCCTGTCGGGGTCAAGGAGGGCTCCGTAGCTCTTCCTTGAATCCAAATGGGGATAGTTCAGTAACACTCGAGCCTCTCGGGAAGGTATCACGCGATACCATTCATTGTCGCGGGATGCCGTCTCTGAAAATGAGGTACATTCACAAAACCGTTTTCTAAACTTGTTTCGATCAACAAAAAAATGAGGTTTTTACCTGAAAACAAAGCTGGTTTCAATCAGACAAAAATAAGAATATTTGAAAAATACATTGCGCAGAGGCACCGTACGGCGTCTTTGTGATACCGCGCGGTGTACATTTGAACACCGTACGGTGCTACTGGTAAATGCTCTGTTTTCTAAGGTCCGATGCTCTGTTTTCTGGTAAAACCAGTGGGGTTCAATTACAGTGAACCCCTCTCATTTTCTGTCTTCTTCACGCGCACCCTCCCCCCCTTATGTTAAATTTCTTACGCTTATATACTTGATTGCGTGTTATGTGATTCATTACTGTTATTCACTTCCTTTTTAGCATGATATTACTTTTACTGTTTATGTGAAATAAAGTTTTTCATAAAATCATTTCAAAGAAAATCCCACAAAGATTTAGTAAAGACCGGAAGAATCTGGGCACACGGGGTGCATTTTTCAAACAAAACCTTCCCTGTAGGTATCCTGGCTCCCGAACCCAAATCTCTAATTTTCGCAGATCAAACCCTTTTTCAGCGGCACAAGAGTCATTATTTTCTAAAACGGTTTCTCGGGTACCCAATATTCTCCAAGAATTAAACCCCGGGTGGCGACTCTAAATTTTTCTTCATTTTCCCGGATCGCCTTTTTCATAACCAAAACTCCGTGGATATCTATTTCGCCTGCGTGAAAACCGAGCGTCCACAAATTGGCGACTCTGATGGGGATCGATATTTTAAATTAATCTTTATTTTGACATTTTACACTTGTAAAATGACCCTTTGAAAGCTTGACACCAAGTACGTGCTTCACGCCGTACTAGAAAGGATTGATGTCAGGGTGAAAGCCCGATTAGTCTGGACTGGAGCTTTCCCGGTTATTTGCATGAGTAAAATTTCAAGGTTTTGATTAATTTAAAAAGCGAGCCAAACTTGAAAAATATTTGTGGGATTTTTGAAAAGATTTTATTGTTAAGCTTTTGCATTGCACGTGCATGGTTACTAGCCTCGCCGCTGCGTCTTGGTTACCCTACCCGGCTTGCTAGTGTTAGGACATCCCAGGATTCTCGGCAACCTTGGATGATGATGAGTCAGCCTGCCGTTATTACCCTTGCCACGTCAGTATTCTGTGCAAAGGGGAGGCAAATATTGGCTCTAGTCTGGGGAACCCCCTTTAAACCAAAACCGGCCTCTGCATATAGATATCCTTAGAACTTTCCAACCTAAGACAGGAACCCACAGGGTAGGATTTCGTGCTATATCCTACTGCGTGATTGCTATTTTTCCTAAACCCTGTCGGCATGCTACCTGTTTATCGCTTTCCGCACATACCATGCTGCCTGTCTACTGTTTTGTATATACTGCTGTCATTTTGCATGCATACACAAGTTAGATTGACCCTAGGTTTCACTTCACTCACCTTGAGGATTGTCCCGATAATCTCTGATTAAGCAAAAAAAAAAAAATTCCCATTTTTCAAATCCTCTGCGAATAGGCTCCACTCTTTCCCAAATAAAACCAGTACTTCTCTTCCTGTCAGAACAATGGCTGATCAACCGAGCAACAAGAGACTCAAGTCTACCTTCTCCACTCACTACAATGCTCCCGTCTGGATCATTAAGGAAGACGAGTCCCCCAAGCCTAAAGAGAAGACCCCCGAAGGTGAAAAGCTCTACAAGTGGGTTGACCAAGTCACCAAGCTCAATCAATGGGACAACACTGAAAGCCATCTGGGCTGGAATTCCATGTCTCACCGGAAGACGGCCCAAACATGCTCCCAGACAAAATCACTGTCACATTTGAAGAAGAGGATGAAAACTTCTGTCCCATGCCACCGATCAAGTACTTTGACGAAAAAGGCCACCCGGTGTACTACTTCGCCGACCCAGTCACTGGCCACAAATACTGGGATGAATGCAACTGTGATGGATGTTACGAAGATTACCTTCGCGACAATGAGGACATATCCCCCCATCAACTCTAGGAACAACAAGAAGAAGAAGCCAAGGCCCTCAAGGGAAAGCAGAAGCTCGGTGAAGCCAGTTCACCATCCACCCCGGTCAACCCAACTCATCCCATCCCGCGAAGTCACAATCTGAACAAGTTGAAGCATGCACCATAACCAGATCTGATCAAGCCGTCAAAGGCCCTTTTGGAATAAAGCCAACATCAGTTGTCCAGTCTGAATACCAAGTCTGTTGCAGTTTGCTTATCGAGTCTGTTGTTGTTTCCTGTATGGGTTATTTACCGAGTCTGTAATAACCTGTACTTTGCTTATCGAGTCTGTTCTCCGCCTGTCGGAGCTCCTTTTGCATCACTCTACACTTAAGTGATCAATGAAAAAAGACATCTTTTTATCAAAATTTGGGAGCAATTTGCAGTCTCGAACTACGTTACGGCCTGATTCCTCTCCACGGGGATATGTAGGCAACCTCGGTCCGGCCGTTGTATTTAGCAAAATCAGAGAAAATTGGGGCAATCTTGCATCATGCATCATTCACTCATGTAAATAGATTGCATGTACAACATAATTTATTTTGTTTATACCATCAGTACATAACCATTGGCAAAAACAAGAACACTCCTGCACCTGGTTGGGCTCGAACTCCCCAACAACGATTAATTCGGACTGAGTCAAGAGAGGAACAGTCAGCTAGCCTTCCAGTCATGACCAAGAACACAGAGCAGACAGAGAAGACCGAGGTTCAGATTCTCAAAGAAGCCTTGGAAGATCAACGAGCCGCCAATGCCAAGCAAATGGCTCAGATGATGATCTTGATCCAGGACATTACTTCCCGATTGCCTCCTGGGGAATCATCAAACAATCACCCAGAGATGGATGCCATGATGGCCAAGGTGGCCAAACTTGAGGAATCAGTTCAGAAGCAAGAAAAGATCACTGCTATAGGCATTGATATGGAGAAGCTATGCCTATTCCCTGATGCTAAGCTGCCTGACAAGTTCAAGCCCATTGACTGGGACAAGTTTGACGGAAGCGGTGACCCAAAAGCGCACTTGCAAACATATGTGGTTACTTTATCCATGTATGATGTGGAGAAAAATGCCATGGCACAGATGTTCCAGCAAACCCTGACTGGATCTGCACTCCGTTGGTTTCTGAACTTGGACAATTCAAAAAAGAAGACCTGGGAAGACATTGGGGTAGCCTTTGTGGCTCAGTACAATTACAATATCCAGCTGGAAATGACTGTTCGGGAGTTAGAATCCATGAAGATGGGGAAGAACGAGTCGTTCGCCGACTTTGTCAAACGCTGGAGAGGGAAAGCATCGCAAATGATGGACAGGCCCTCGGAGAAAGAACAAATGAGGATTATCACTCGAAAATTGGAACCTGAGTTTGCCAAGCACTTGATGGTCTTTCAAACCTCCGCTAATTTCAAGACCTTTTATGAAGCTGGCCTGGCAGTTGAAGATGCAATCCGCGTTGGCATATTTGACAAAGGAGAATCTGTTTCTCGACCTAAGCGAGTCTACTCCAGCAACAACAACTCCCTTTTTGGACCCAGCACTTACAATCCAACCCAAGCCAATTCCTTCAATCCTAAGCTAGTCAAAGCTGAACCAGTTAACCAGATAGCCACCCAGTCTTCACCCATCCAAAACACCTCCCAGCCAAGAAGAGAATTCTATGAATTCCCTTTCCCTCTTACCACTGTCTACAAAAAGCTCCTTGAGAAAAATGCCATCAAGCCTCTTGATCCACCCAAAGAACTACCTGCAAACCATAATCCTAACGTCTACTGTGCCTACCACCAGATGCCTGGCCATCACACCAACAATTGTGTCCGTCTCAAGCACGTAGTCCAAGACTTGGTTGATGATGGAACCATCCCAATTCCCAAACAAAAACCCAATACCATTTCCAATCCCTTGCCTAACCACAAGCAAAACATCCAAATCAGCCAAATATCCCTCAGCTCCACTCCAAAAGGCCAAAGTCCTACCCAGTTCAATCCCAGCCTACACATTGTGCCAGCCACTGAACCAAAACCTTTCATCCCAATGTCGGAAAATCCGGAGGTCTATGCCATTACTACCCTTGAGCACAAACTCAAATGGAGTGACCTCGCCGAAGAAGGAGAATGGGCCATGAATGATCAGGAATGGGAAAATTCCCGACAAGCATTGTTTGGTTCTTTGCTAATCTCTTGGGACCCGAGCCAGTACATCATCCCAGAAATCCATGACAAGCCAGTTATTTATGTGCCAGAAAATCTCAGTATCAACCAAGTCAAAGAAACGGCAATCTATGCTGACCCTTTGGACGCAGTTTCACTCCCAACTTTATTTCAGCACAACCCTTCAGACAACCATTCACTATCTCAACTTCCCGAAGAAGAGAATCAGCAAGCCATCGAAACGGTCTTCAATGATCATGATTGGTTCCCCCAGGCATACATCATCGGAGAATCTCTCCCACGGCCGTCTGCGCCATTCCCACACTCTGCCAACATATCGGTTCTGGTCACAGATCCCCAGACAACCACATGGAACGAAGATGAGGTTATCGACATCCAAGTCGGTGGTGACGAAGTATGGACAGTCAATAAATCCATGCTAGACCAGTCTTTCTGGCAAGAGTTGGAGGTAGCAAATTTGAAAACAAAATTAGAAGCAGTTGATATCAGCAGTTAGGAAATTTCAGGCGAGTTGATAGACTTGTGGTCTGAAGATTAGAAAAGGGAAGCTGTCAAAACCAGTAAGCGCAAAGTCGGTGAAGAATTTGAAGACTTCTAGGGTGAAAACCAACAACTCTGGGAGGACACGGTCAATCGGGTAACAAGGAGCGGCCGAATCTACCAGCCGGCCAACCTTCAAAGGAACGTCTCACATCAAGCTCAGCCAGAAGAATTCATCTGGGATGACCCTGTTCAGGAAAGTTCACCTCCGGTCGAGCCAGGAATCACTACTCAACCACCTCAAAGGAACCGGGCACCAGCGGAAGACTTGGTTCAGAAACAGCTCGAAAGAACTCCAGCATCAGTCTCAATTTGGGGTTTACTCTCTTCCTCCAGGGAACATCGTCAAAAGATGATCAAAACCCTGTCAAACATGGAGGTACCACCTGATACTCCGCCAGAAACCATGGTAGCGCTACTCACTCCAGCTCGCGCAAAGCACGTTGTTGTCTTCACTGAAAAGGATTTACCCCCAGAGGGAGCTGGTCACAACAAACCTTTGCACATCACTCTCAAGTGAATGGGAAAATGGGTCCCTGTTGTTCTGCTTGACAACGGATCCGCTCTGAACGTTTGTCCTCTGCGGACAGCTTACTGTTTGGGTTTCAAGAACAAAGACTTCCAGCCTTCTAACCTCGGAGTGCGCGCATATGACAACACTCACAGGGATGTGATTGGGGTAATCCAAATGGAAGTGGTGATTGAAGACTTCAGAACAGATATCGAGTTCCATGTACTCGACATTCCCTCATCTTTTAACCTGCTGCTGGGCAGGCCTTGGCTCCATCGATCAGATATCATGGCAGTCCCTTCTTCTCTACACCAGAAAGTTCAACTCGGCCTGGCCACGGGAACTCTAACCATTCATGGCGATTCGGGAATCCGTCCCCATGTCCCTGACAATGCACCACTACTTGAAATCGCTCATGGAGAAGAAGATGTCACCCTTGGTGGTTTTTCTTTTGATACTTCAGGATCAGTCCTTACTGTCAAGATGGATGAGGACTTTTCAGTCAGCTCAACTGCCTTGGAAATGATGAGAAAAATGGAATACCTACCCGGCCTGGGGTTAGGTTTGAATAATCAGGGGATGGCTGAATTCCCTAACTTCTCAACAAATAACCACCGCTTTGGCCGCGGTTATGAGCCAGCTGACGGCGAATCAAAAAAGGGAAAGAAGATGCAAGTTGGTGCCAAGAAGAAACCCATTCAGTTTGTGAAAGCTCCCGAAGCTGCCTATCATGGGGAACCGGAACCATTCTGGGACCTGGAAACGAAAACTAGGCTGCCAGGCTTCAAAATCTTTGCAAACGACACTTGGGACAGTGATGATGAAGCCGAGAAGAGGGAAGAACTGGTTAAGGAACTCCGAGTTGACTGGATGGAAACTCTTGACTCAGGGAATCTCCAATCGCTGTTTGGGGAAGAAAGCCTGATAGGCGTGGAAGAGGAAGACGAGCCTGTTGCGATGCTGTTTGATTTGAAGCCTGATTTAGAGCTTGCCGAGGAGGTAGAGTTGATGATGCTGAGCCAGGATGCCCTTGGAGATGTCACTGCAGTCATTGTGGATGCCAATGGAATTTATAAAAATTGCACTTTTGTACCTAGAATCACTTACATTAGCACTGAATTTGAGTCAGAGTCCGAATCTAGCACTGAGTCTGAGTCTTACCCCGAACATGTATCTGTCATTCCCCCGCGTCATCACTTTTCTTTTGAGTTCGAATCCACTCTCATGTATCACGCCCCTGTGGCCCCCACATTTGCTATCAATGAAATAGACTTTGCTTATCTTGCTGTATCCGAAATAAATTGTGTTGACCCCGACGATGAAGGGATTGAGTTCGAGGAAGAAATTCCAGAAGAACTTCAATCTCTAATCAAAAGGGAAGACGAAAGGCATGCTCAGCCTCTAAAAGAAGAAATTATTTCTATAAATTTGAAAAATGAAAGCAATCCACGCATGGTTCAAATTGGTTCCGGACTATCTCCAGAAGAGTTCAAAGCCCACTCGGATCTCCTGAAAGAATTCGAAGACGTTTTTGCATGGTCACACGCAGATATGCCTGGTATCGACCCCGAGATTGTGGAGCATCGAATCCCGCTTTATCCAGATGTGAAGCCTGTCAAGCAGAAGTTGAGGAAAATGAGACCTGACTGGGTGTTGGAAATTAAGAAGGAAATACAGAGACAGATAGACGTTGGGTTCCTAATGGTAACAGAATACCCCCAGTGGGTTGCAAACATCGTTCCTGTCCCAAAGAAGAACGGAAAAATTCGAGTCTATGTAGACTTTAGGGATCTGAACAAGGCCAGCCCTAAGGATGATTTCCCACTGCCGCACATAGATGTACTTGTGGACAACACTGCAGATCATGCACTTCTTTCCTTCATGGATGGTTTCTCAGGATACAACCAGATTCTCATGGCTCCCGAGGACCGCGAGAAAACTACTTTCACCACAGAGTGGGGCACTTACTGTTACAGGGTCATGCCCTTTGGACTAAAGAACGCCGGGTCAACCTATCAGAGGGCGGCTACAACACTGCTACATGATATGATCCACAAAGAAGTCGAGGTTTACGTGGATGACATGATTGTCAAAGCCAAGGAAAGGGAAGGACATCTGCCCGCCCTCAGAAAATTCTTCGAAAGGATTCGCAAGTACCGGTTGCGTCTCAATCCTGAGAAATACACGTTTGGTGTCACGGCTGGAAAGATGTTGGGATTCATGATCACTACGCGAGGGATTGAGATAGATCCTTCCAAGATTAAGGCTATCCTCGAAATGGAGCCACCCCGGACAGAAAAGGAAGTACAAAGCTTTCTCTGGAAGATTCAGTTTATCAGCAGATTCATCGCCAAGTTAACTTCAACTTGCGAGCCGATGTTTCGACTACTCAAGAAGGATGTACCATTCAGATGGGACGACGGATGTCAGAAAGCCTTCGAAGCCATCAAGAAGTATCTTCAGAGCCCTCCAGTGTTGATGCCACCAACACCGGGGCAACCCCTCATCATGTACTTATCTGTTACCCCATCAGCAATGGGATGCATGCTAGCACAAGAAGGCGAAGGCGGCAGTGAGAAAGCAGTCTACTACATCAGTAAGAAGATGACCTGATGCGAGGAGCGGTACACTTCCTTGGAGAAAGTTTGTTGGGCTTTGACATGGGCTTCCAAGAAGTTGAGACACTACATGCTAGCCTACTCAGTAAGGTTGATTTCTCGGATGGACCCTCTCAAATACATGTTCGAGAAACTAGCACTCACGGGTAAACTGGCACGTTGGTTGCTCCTATTAGCCGAATTCGACATCAAGTACGTAACTCGGAAGTCTGTTAAAGGAAGGGCAGTCGCTGAATTCCTGGCCGATCATCCGGTGGAAGGTCCAGAAGATGTGATCTTCGAATTTCCTGATGAAAATGTCATGACCACAACGGATGATGTATGGTTGCTTTATTTTGACGGGGCTGCTAACCAGAAAGGATTCGGGATTGGGATTCTGTTCATCTCACCCGAAGGGTCACACATTCCTCTTGCTTTCAAGCTAAACTTCGAGGTCACTAACAACCAGTCCGAATACGAAGCGTGTATTGTGGGGATGGAAGCTGCCCTAGAAATCGGTGCCAAAAGATTGGAAGTGATCGGAGATTCCAACTTGGTGGTTTCACAAGCAAACGGCGACTGGAAGGTCAAGGAAGACAAGTTGAAACCTTACCATAAAGACCTTGACAATCTGATCCATCGATTCCAGATCGTCACTTTCACTCATGTGCCCAGATTAAACAACCGGTTTGCCGATGCCTTGGCAACATTGGCTTCAATGGTAGAAATACCCAATGGAGTCAAGCTTCGACCAATCATGATTGAACAAAGGGACAAGCCCGTTTATGAGTACATCATGGCTATTGATGAGCCGGACGATGGTCTTCCTTGGTATCACGACATCTGGAATTTCATCAAGAAGAACGAATATCCGACTGGAACTGACAAGAAGGACCAGATCGCTCTCCGGAAACTGGCTTCTCACTACATTATTTGCGGGGGCAGGTTGTACAGAAGATCCTACTGCGGGATGCACAAGTTGTGCGTGAACGGCGAAGAAGCCACCAGAATCATGGAAGAAATACACAACGGAGTCTGTGGCCCTCACATGAACAGAACCATGCTCGCTAAGAAGATCTTGCGACAGGGTTATTACTGGTCTGCCATGGAAACCGAATGCATTGAATATGCAAGACGGTGCCACAAATGTCAGATTCATGCCAATCTCATGCACATACCACCGTCGGAGCTGCATTCTATGACTTCACCCTGGCCTTTCTCCACCTGGGGCATCAACGTCATCGGCAAAATCACCCCAGCTGCTTCAAATGGGAACAAGTTCATCCTCGTTGCTATTGATTACTTCACCAAGTGGGTTGAGGCTGCCTCCTACACTACCCTCACCGCAGTCCAGGTCGCTCATTTCATCAAGCAAAACATCGTTTACCGGTATGGAGTACCTCATGCATTTGTATCCGACAATGCCGTTCACTTCAAGGGTAGAGCCGCGAGGTTCTCGAAGATTTTGGGATCCAGGTCCACAAGTCAACTGTCTACCGACCACAAACCAATGGAGCTGTCGAAGCTGCCAACAAAACCATCAAGTCGATATTGGAAAGAACCATTCAGTCTGCCAGAAACTGGCATGAACAGCTGCCGTTAGCACTTTGGGGATACCGGACATCCATCCGTACTCCGACAGGGGCAACACCCTATTCTTTGGTCTACGGTATGGAAGCCGTCCTCCCTATCGAACTCGAGGTACCATCTCTGAGAGTCATGATAGAAGCTGACGTCAAGGAAGCTGAATGGCAAAGCACGAGGTTCGAAGAACTTATGTTGTTCGACGAAAGAAGGCTCAAGGCCTTGTATCATGTTCAAGGATATCAACGTCGAATCGAGCGCGCTTTTAACAAGAAAGTCAAGTCCAGGAATTTGCAGGAAGGAGATATGGTTCTAAAGGAGATCCGGGCTCCAGTTTTCGATCCACGTGGGAAGTTTCGGCCAAAATGGGCAGGGCCATACATTATCAAGAAGATCTTGTCCAGAAGTGCTACTCAACTCATCGATCTCGACGGCAATGAATTCTCCACCTTGGTCAACATGGATCAGCTCAAAAGATACTATCCCTGAGAGAAGCTCGCTGGACTGAAAACCGCAAGGGCGGGCAGTGCCAGGCAAAAATTAGAGCAAAGTCTGTTAAGCTGAAAACCTACATTGGGCGGCTTAAGCAAAATTCAAGACAAATCAATCAAAAGAGCTCGCTAGACCGAAAACCCGAAAGGGCGGTACTAGGCAAAATTTAGAGCACAAAAGAAGAGCGAAAATACTCGAGTGAACCTTAGCCAATTTGCATTCACGAACTACGTCATGACCTGATTCCTTCTTAAGGATACGTAGGCATCCTCACATTGAGGACCGGTCGTAATCTTTTGTAACATCTTTTTAAGCTGATCCATAGCCGTCATTCGCGCATACAATCACAAATCAATGAGAATCAAAGCGGAAAACTTTCACAATTCACTTTTTATTCAAACTGGTTTCTTCGATTACATGGCTGAGCATGATTATTTCACAAGCAAACATTGACCCACATGAAACATGTCATGGGTTAGCAATTTATTTCGGATACATTAAGACTAAAGCATATGTCAATTGTGATTCCCATTCTCTATTGCTTCAATCTCTTGCACCAACCTTCTCTTGTAACGCCCCGAAAGCACAATGATGGGATGTTGATCTCTGGGAACTGTCACACGCCCCCTCCAATTACGCTGATAAGCCTGGATAGTTTCATGATTGAAATTTGGCGCGACAAAGGCTTCAAGGTACACAGATGGTATCGATTGATCAACGCCTAGCTGGCGGAGAATACGGTAAGGAATGTAAAAGGTCCAGCCAGACAAACCCGCCAGGATAACCCTGTGACGTCCCATGTTGCTCACCGTCATGGTCGGACGATCCATCCAGTTCAAGCGCCAAGAGACTGTGTCCTCTCTAAGCTGGGAAAGCACCTGAAACCCAACCAGAAACACTCCTGTGAAACTCCTGATACTCCCTCTGAACAAAGCCTCGTGTCTCATGGACCCAGTTTCGCGGCACTACCTCCAGAAGAGCAGCCTTATCACAAAGCCAAGTCTGCATGAGAGAGAAAACAAGCAAGGAGCCTTAGAAAACCTAAACCCGAGCGTTGAGGTAAAAAAGAGAACGAGAGATAAACCAGAAAAAGGAGAGCTGAGTGAGAAACCTACATGTAGGATCAAAGCACTGCCTTCAAAAACATTGGTCCGCCCAGCATGGACTCTATCCAAACCCATCAAAGTTTCGGCCAGAACCATCGGAGCCACATCCTTGCGCTCCTCAATCTGCTTGGCCACTCCTACCAGTGTTGCACTTGCTTGACTATCTGTGCAAACAAACAAGAACGCTGCTAGAATCACGAGGCACAATACAAAGCCTTCAGGTCGAAACTGACTGATCAAGCGTTGAATGTTGAGCACGCCTCCCTGGATCATGGACCTTGCCGCATTTTTGCTCAAGCCCAGCTTTGAGGACAACACATCAGCATAATTCGCTCCCTGAAGAGGAACAACGGGAGTCTCCAGATCAAAGCCTCCAAGATATGCATGGAACTCTTCCACCGTGGGGCATAACTCATGAAGACCGAAGCGAAATACATGCACTTCTAGATCCCAAAAACGGACAGCAGCATGGAGCAACTCAGGGCGTATGGTTACATCCCGAATGTAACGCATGGACGCCAACCTGTGATCCCGGAAGTTCAGCTAACCAAGACCGTCAAGCTCGTCGAGCCAGGGACGAACCAAGGCTGAGATGCTAACAGCCATTTGCGAGATATAGTTGGAGATATAAGAGTTGGCAGTACTATTTATAAGCGAAACACCCACCTCGGGAAGCGTGCCGCATTGGAGGAAGCAAGGACAATGCAAAAATTCATGAACTTTCCCAAAGATAGACTACCGTTCAGCATTTCAAGGTTTCTGAACGCTTGAAGCATGCATTGGAGGGCCAGAACCAGAGCCCGGATCGCAGATAACAGCATCAGAAGTGGGGACCTCAAGCGCCGGTGCCGCACGGCACTATGCCTGAATCGTGCGGTATCATTTTATGCGCCGAGCGGTGTACTTGGCTAATTTTGATCAAAATCCAATTTTTACCCTCTGGGACCCATTCCAAGCTTCTTTTGCCCAATTTTCTCGTACATACAATTCAGAAAAAGCATCAAGGTCTTGATAGAGGCATTATTTGGCACTTTCGAAGATGTCTCGGTAAACAGGTACACAGAAAGACCCCGGGTACAAGAGCTTTGAATGAAATTTTGCGACTTTTTCGCAATTTCTCGAAATATTCAAACATTGTTGCTACGCTCGGGATTTATTGAATCAAGATGTCTAGTTCGGGGCGCTCCTCACTCTAAACTCCTCTCACTCACCATTTCTTCCAGTTCTTCCCACAGAAAGCCAAAAAGTTTCAAACTCACGTATATTTAATTTCCCCGCAGAGTCTCGTGTCATACATTTTCAGTGCTAGGTTTGGTTTTTAAGATTCAAGTTTTTGTCAATGTACGTCATTCTACATAAACATAAATGCGAATTTTTATAAAACCAATGCAAATATCCATGTCATAAGTAAAATGTGCATCCATCCAAAGGGCAAAACGGGCCCGACATCATCAAAACTACTGCTACGGCACGCAGGCCGTATCTACGAAAAGAAAAGAAAGAACAGGCAAACAGGCGCCCAAATCAAAAGTAGGCAGGCAGGCCTGTCCTACCTACTCAAGCGCGCGGCCTCTTCTACACTCGAGGCCTAAACTCCTCAGACTCAGCGGGACCTGTGTCCTCTTCCTCGCTGCTCCTTGCCTCTCTGAAAGACCACCGTGACGATGGAGCTGAACTCCCTGGTGCACTCCCTCCCGGCCGGTCAGCGGAAGGCTGACGACCTCGAAGAACTCTATCGGAAGGAGGAGTCGTAGGACCACCACCAGCTTGCTTCATCAGCACCCTCCTGCGCCCAGTACTCGGAGGTGGGGACACACTCTGTACGAAACAAAGGAATTTCATCAGTATACAAGGATCATATGCAAAATCTGAAAGCACAAATCAAAGCATGAAGGTTACCTGAGAACTCCCTCTGCCAGGAGAAGGACTACGACTAGCTCTACGTCCTCCTCCTCTGCTAGGCCCGCCAGCTCCTCTACCACCACCTCTGTCAGCCCCCCGGGCACCTCCACCTCTGGCACCTCCACCTCTGGCACCACCACCTCTGTCGGCACCTCTGCCTCTGTCAGCACTACCACCGTGAGCTCTGCCTCCAGCTCCCCGAGCTCCGCTACCATGGCCTGGTCCAACTCTACTGGGGCCACTCTCTCTGAAAACCACTCCTGGCACAGCTCGGGGACGCACCTCTGGAACGTCGCCTATCATCAGCCGGCGCACTAAAGCCTCCAAGTCCAAGTTCAGCTGATAGGACTCTGACGCCCAGCTGGCAGGAATCTGCAAAACAAAGCATTTCACAGGTATCGTCAATAATGCACAAGAAAACATAAACTGCAAACATGTTTTTCTTTCTTTTTCAGGGTACCTGAACAGAAGTAAGGTCTAGTGGAGGTGCTACACGAGGAACCTCCAACACTCCCATCATCCCTCCAGGAGTCTGCATCTCTATCTCTCTCCTCAACACCGGCAAAGCTGTCTCCAGGGCTGCTATACGGGTCTCCATATCCAAGAAACTGGCCAGGTGGCCAACTAAGAAGCTCTCATAGTCTGGAGAACTGCTGAAGGGAAGCACAGTGTCCAGCATGGTGTATCTCTCTATCTCTGCCCGTGTGTACTCGTCAGTCCGCTATACGCCCGGGGGTATACGCCCCGGTATCCTGAAATGCGCCAACTTGAGGGACTGACGAGGCACCCTCTCTCCCAAGTACCACTGCCAACCGTACGGGGACTCCAGCAAGATCTGCCCCCGTGTCAGCTCCCTGCTCCTCTCTAGGTACTGGTCAGTCACCGCATCCTAAGCATGCCATCTCACCTGCAAAGGAATTCAAGTTCTTCAGAAACTTTGGAAGCCAAACAGAAAGTTCGAGTTTAAAAGCAACACAAGATTCAGGATCATACCGTGCTACCATCAGTCTGGTCCAAGAAAAGGCGAAAGTCGTTCAGTCTCCCTGCATGTACACTGCCGCCTCGATGCTCTCTATCCCACTTCGCTGCTCGAGGGATCACCTCCTCATTTTCATGACTGTTTGCCGGCGGATACATCCCCAGCACCTCATAAACCCACACCTGCATGGTTAAAAGGTATCATCAGCAAGCTACAGTCTACACGACAAGATCTCAGGGAATTGAAAGCAAGAAACAAACATGTAAAGTTTTTACCTCAAGCACTCTCCAGAAGCCTCCGAGGCTCGTCCCAACCCCTCGGCTAGCAGCGCCCAAGAAACAGTAGAGAGTACAAAGAGCAGCACCTCCGAAGTCCAAGCTCGCCACTCTACCGAGGTCTGCCAGTGCTGGAAGCCAACCCAAGTGAACCTCACTCCGCCTGTTCGGAAACAGGGACACACCAAACAAGTAAAGAAAGTAAGCTCTTGCCATCTGAGCCACCTCTGTCGGTGACTCTGGCTCGTGGTCCCACAAGGCTGGCAAATGGTCACACCTCACCATGGACTCTCCATCGCCTATCTCTCTCCCCAGAAAGTGCCTCACAGCCGCACTGTCTCTGTATAGCCCTGAGTCGAAAGGCACTGGCTCGCCGCCCACTCTCAAACCTGTGATCGCCGAAAAGTCCAAAGGCGTCATGGTCATCTCAGCAAACCTCAAATGAAAGGTGTTGGTGGTGTCCCACCAACGCTCAATCAGAGCTCTCAGCAACCTGCGGTCCGCCCGCGTCGGCACCAGAAGCCGAATGAAGTCCACGAAGCCCGTGCCCTCGATCACCTCTCTCACTGCCCCAGGCAAACTCCTGAAGCGCTCTAAAGAGTCTGACGAACCTCCGTAAACCGACAAGGAGACATTCCTCTGTTTCAAAGTAAGCAAGTATAAGTTTTTCAGACAAACAGCAATGGAAAGCATGCATGCACAGGAATTCAAGACAAGTACAACAGTTGAAAGCAGCAATTAAAGTACGTACCAGTGGACGTGCAGAAATATGGGTCTCCGGGTCCCTCAGCAAAGTCGTCTCGTCATAGAACAAGTGTATCGGCGAGTATACGTCAGACCCCATCGATATAAAGAAGTGCACCCATGGCACGTAAGTCTCAGGGTCGAACGGAGGACGCACTCTCTGAGCTCTCTCCACCTCTGCCACAAAAGACAGAAGAGCACCCTCTCTTGCACCCTCTCCTGCAGCCTCAGCCTCTCTCTGTCTCTCCTCAAGGATCATGTCCTGAACGTGCTCAGGCACTCTCTCCTCGGCAAGAGCCTCAGCAAAAGTCGGATCCTCCTGAAGGGTCCGTGCCAGGTCCTCATCTCTCACTCCCTCCAGTGTATCAGCCATAGTATAACCCGGAGCCCTGGAAGAACCAACTGCAGCAGGAACAACTACTGGGTCCGAAGCCCCAACCTCCATATCCTCACCTCCATTGCTCGAGTCCCGAGCCTCCTCCACTGTAACCTTTTCCTTCCCCAGATCCCTCCTGATCACGGGAATAGCCACTGACGTCTACTCCCCGCCAATGGGTACCTGAGTAACCAAAGAAGCACTCAGAAGGTCACTGGATACCAAGCTCTCCTGAGAACCAGTATCTAAGCCCTCCCCGGCGGGTCTCTGCTCAACCATAACGTGCACGCCACCAATATCCATCTCCACCTCTGAAACCTGTGCACTCGTGCCCAGCACGTCAACCTCTATAGGCTCTGAACTGCTCTCGCCACCCTACATGGCGACGTTGTCACCTCCCTCAGGCCGATCGACAGCCACACTACGCACCAAAGTGCTACTCACGGTAGCAGAGTCACTGCTATTCGGATCACCCATGGCCGCCGGCCCCACGTCGCCACTAGATCTTGCCACGGCTGGCCCTCCTCCAATCGGTTCAGCCGTATGAGGCCCTTCACCACTCGGTTCGGCCACCATATCCATCGTACGAGGTCCTTCGTGATGGATTTCACCCCCAATCAACACCGCACGGTGTTCGGAACTACCATCACCCGCACCAATTTCGATCAACGACGGGCCACCTGCGGTCAATTGAGTCACCATACTATCCCCTCTGTGAGCCGACGGAGAATGCTCCTCACCGGACGACGATGGACGCTCCTCACCGGATGGCAACGATCGGTCGCCACTACCGCTCGAACTCGCCATAAGTTTGAATCAAGGATTTCGATCTAAAATTTTGGGGAGAAGAAGAAGATTTCGGACAAGAGGAAGTTGATTCTCGCTCAGAAATAACTGATTGAAAGGTTTTTTGAACAAAGCACGTCGAAGACGGAAGGGTTTGGCGGTTTCGAGCCAAACTCGGCGAAAATTCCACTTACAGCGCGCGGCGTGCTGGTGTGCACCGCGCGGTACACATATCTATGCCGTGCGGCATCCCCTCTCGGTCACTTCAAAAAATGCATTTCTCCCCTTGCTTGATCAAACACTGTCACTTGCTTCCACGGTATGATAATACTAAACCCTTTTAAAAGGCAATTTAAGTCCTACAAAGGCAATTCATTTTCACGAAACCATTTAAGTCCTACAAAGGCAATTTATTTAAGTCCTACAAAGGCAATTCATTTTCACGAAACCATTTAAGTCCTACAAAGGCAATTTATTTAAGTCCTACAAAGGCAATTTATTTAAGTCCTACAAAGGCAATTCATTTTCACGAAACCATTTAAGTCCTACAAAGGCAATTTATTTAAGTCCTACAAAGGCAATTCTTACGAAATCATTTACGGCCTTCAGAGCCTCCGAAATGTTTTTTTTTCTTTTTTTAACGGCTTCAAAGCCTCCAAATTGTTTTCTTGCAAATATCATTTGTTTTTCCCTCGTTGAAAAATGAGCCATCAACTTTTTCATGACAGCCCCGATGAACTACGATTGGTCTGATCCTCACAAGCGAGGTACGTAGGAAGCTCCGAGCTTGACCAAGTTTACTATTTTCAGTTGCTTGTTTTCTGCACAGTTGTTTAAATTGGGATGTCCGAATCTTCTAGCACGACTTGCACCAACATGATGGTGACCAAGCCGTGTCGAAGAGGGGCAACTGTAGACACCCCAATTTTGATGACTTGTGCATCCCCAATGATGAAAAGATGCGCGAAATATACCTCGGGACAGCTCTTTTAGTTGGATGGATCAAATAAACCAAAAACCACCTGAACCGTACGGCCCAAAACCCAGAACCATACGGCTTGAAATTCCAGTTGCACCGTGCGGTGTCACTTTGTGCACCGTACGGCATATTCATGGCACCGTGCGGCGTCCTTGTCCCATCAACAGGATTCCCGGGCTCGCCCAGGAGCTCAGAAACGATGATGATATTCGCAAATCATGACATTCGCTGGCGTACGGGAATCGTCTGAATGATGAATTCGTTCAAAATTTCCTCTATGTAAGACGTGAGAAGGGGAGGCCGAGAGAGAGATTGAAAAATCCTCAGCGAAATTGCTCTCAAAACAAAACTCGACATCTTCTTCGTTGCTCTGCCAAAATCGTTTCCAACTTCAAATCACATCGCTCCTGTCTTTATAAACCTACAACTACAATTCCCGATCCTCAAGTCGATCCCTTTCGAAGCCCGTAGTATCAATCGAGCGAATCCAGAGGTACACAGTGGCATTCAAATAAACAATCTGCTGAGGGGAGTCCCTGTCGGGCTCAAGGAGGGCTCCGTAGCTCTTCCTTGAATCCAAATGGGGATAGTTCAGTAACACTCGAGCCTCTCGGGAAGGTATCACGCGATACCATTCATTGTCGTGGGATGCCGTCTCTGAAAATTAGGTACATTCACAAAACCGTTTTCTAAACTTGTTTCGATCAACAAAAAAATGAGGTTTTTACCTGAAAACAAAGCTGGTTTCAATCAGACAAAAATAAGAATCTTTGAAAAATACATTGCGCAGAGGCATTGTACGGCGTCTTTGTGATACCTCGCGGTGTACATTTGAACACCGTATGGTGCTACTGGTAAATGCTCTGTTTTCTAAGGTCCGATGCTCTGTTTTCTGGTAAAACCAGTGGGGTTCAATTACAGTGAACCCCTCTCATTTTCTGTCTTCTTCACGCGCACCCTCCCCCCCTTATGTTAAATTTCTTACGCTTATATACTTGATTGTGTGTTATGTGATTCGTTACTATTATTCACTTCCTTTTTAGCATGATATTACTTTTACTGTTTATGTGAAATAAAGTTTTTCATAAAATCATTTCAAAGAAAATCCCACAAAGATTTAGTAAAGACCGGAAGAATCTGGGCACACGGGATGCATTTTTCAAACAAAACCTTCCCCGCAGGTAACCTGGCTCCCGAACCTAAATCTCTAATTTTCGCAGATCAAACCCTTTTTTAGCAGCACAAGAGTCATTATTTTCTAAAACGGTTTCTCGGGTACCCAACATTCTCCAAGAATTAAACCCCGGGTGGCGACTCTAAATTTTTCTTCATTTTCCCGGATCGCCTTTTTCATAACCAAAACTCCATGGATATCTATTTCGCCTGCGCGAAAACCAAGCGTCCACAGACCTCGCAGGTCCCGCATAAACCTTTTTAGGGACCCGCACCGGTCTTGCTCGTCAATAGCCTCATTGCTCTATCTTGGATGGTCACGAAAGTTGATTGGCTCTGGTTCTCACACACAAGAAGTTAACCATGCTTTAAATTACTTTGGACACCTCGCCGTCTCACTCTAATCACTTTTTACTACTCACGAACCTCGTTTGCTAGTTGCTTTTCGTTTTCAAAACTCGGTCGTTCATAATTTGCACAACATTTTCAAATTGGGTTTACCGGAAGACCCCAGCACTGAGAGATGTCCAGAAGTCAACAAAAGACCACGCAGAAGCCTTGAGGCCTGTCAGGAAGTCAGAAACCTGGTGGATTGATAAGATAGTCGGGCGACCAATAGAAACAGTCGTACGGCTAACCTATGTTGGCCGATCGGCCAACCCTAACAGATCAGAAATAAGACTTTGGTTTTGACCTCAGGACTTGGTCAGACAGATTTTTCACCACTTCTCTTGTGCAAACAAGTTGTAATGGGTATTTGAAAGTTGTTGGGGCAGTCGCTTGGCAATTTTAAATCACATTTTGATGAACGGATACTCCAAAAATCTCGGGTACGCTGAAATTTACTACGTTGGTGTCAACAGCTTCGACAAGCCATGACAAAAGTTCATGAGGATCATACGAGATTATTTGGTAGAGTTAATAGAAAAGTTTGAAGCCCGGAAGTGTTGAAGCCCGAGATTGACCGAACAAGGAGCATCGGGGCACGTGTCACATATCGTCAGTTTCCTGCCACCCTCAAAGCGTGTGTATGCAAAACTGGACTGTCAAACTCCAAATTTTGCAAGTGTGAAGCATAATAAACATGTCTGATGAATAAAAACCAAATAGCGTCCATGTCATGAAAGCAAAAGTACATCTATCCACGGGCAAAATAGGCCCAAAATCAGAAGCTATCACGGCACGCAGACTATATCCATGAAAAAAGCAAAGATGGACAAACAGGCGCCCAAATCAAAACCGAGCATGTAGGCTCGTCCTAAGAACCAGTGCGACGTCTCTTAAAATCACGACGATGGGCCACTGCCAAGTGTCGGTGCTCCTCAGGTGTACTCGGGAGGTCTGCGTAGTCATTCACACTGCTATCACTACTGTCGCCACTACCACTGCTGCCACTATCACTACTACCGCTGCTCTCTATCTTCCAAGGAGCCCACCGCGACTCAGGTGCCGAACTCCCAGGAACACTCTCTTCCAGCCTGTCAACTAAAGACCACAACACTCTGTTAGATGATGGGACTGCAGGTGGGACACGCATCCGAGCTCCGCTAACATTCTTCATCAAAGACCTCCTGCAAGGCGGCGAAGGGAGAGGTATATCCTGCACAAAAAGGAAAGAATTCGTCAGTAAACAGTCAAAAGCATGCAAATTTCAAGACAGAATACAAAGGATACCTGGTCAGTCTCACTGCTAACAAGAGCTCTACAGACACGCCTAGGCCTACGGCGACTGCCAGACTCGCCACCACCTCTAGTCCCATGGTCACCACCGCGACTACTACCAGCCCCACAGCTACCACCTGCACTGCGGTCTCTACGACTCCCTCCTACTCAGTACCGCCCTCATCAACTACCGTACTCCCTGGCCCAAGCTCATCTCCTCCCACGGGTTCATCCATAGCCTGACCCTCATGGGTCTTAACTTGAGCCACTTCTGGATCGTGCAAGGACATCCCACCATCATGCACGAGAGTATGACCTTTTCCTTCCCCAAGCTTAGTCGCACGGTGGGCCTGTTCCCCAATCAAGGTCGCGCGGCCCTCCTCGTGGGTTGGATCTGCTTCGACTGTGCCACTCCCACTCGAAACAGATAGAGCCGGACCACCATCGGACGACAACAACACCGCCGTCTCCTCTATGTGCTTTGGCAACAATGTCGAACCACTCCCGTCGGCAGTAATATCAGGCATGGATGTCGGGTTTTGCAAGAACAAAGGTTTGGGTGGGATCTCTGATTTTGAAGAATTTTGGAAGAAACCGGTTGAAGGAGAAAGAAACCGATTGAAGGAGAGATTATCTCCACCAGAACTGCCTCAGATATTTGGAACGTGAGAAACGAAATTTCAAGAGGCACGATGGTTTTGTTTCGGCTCCAAGTCGATGTCTTGGCCGCACGACTGAAATTGTTGACCAGACAGCTAAGGTTGTAAGCCGCACAACTTTCTCTCTTATGACGGGAAAATTGCAGTGCACCCCCTTTGCAAGGCATGCTTCTCACACTTTATCAAACCCTTTAAAAATCTTTTGTTTTTAAAATCCGTCAGGTACTTATTTTGATTTTTCACGAAAATGACACGACTTAGTTTTTCACGAAAATGACACGACTTAGTTTTTCACGGAACCTCACTCGCTGGTTTCCCACACTATGGAACCTCACTCGCTGGTTTCACACACGACTCAGTTTTTCACGGAACCTCACTCCCTGGTTTCACACACTATGGAACCTCACTCGCTGGTTTTTCACACGACTCAGTTTTTCACAGAACCTCACTCCCTGGTTTCGCTCACAGTCCGATTCTGGTAAGTTTGCAATAATTCTTGTTTACATGCATAGCCCAGAACTACGATTGGTCTGATCCCTACAAACAGGGTACGTAGGAAGCTCCGTGCTCGACCATATTTTGTATTTCTGTTTTATCGCACTAGGGTGATCAAAATTGGGACGTCTATATCTTTGACGCAACTTGCATCACAGAATGATGATTAAGTCTCGTCAAAGAGGGGCAACTGTAGACACCCCAATTTTAATCCCTGTGCATCCCCGATGATGATGAGAAGAACGCGCGAAATGTACCTTGGAACGGATACTTGAGTCGGAAGAACCAAAAACCCCAAAACCCACCTGAACCGTACGGCCCAAATCTCTGAACCGTACGGGTTAAAACTTCAGTGCGGTGTTGCCATGTGCACCGTACGGTACACCTTTGATGTCGTACGGCACCCTTGTCCCATCAACAGGATTCCCGCGATCGCTCAGCAGCTCAGAAACGAATGATGATATTCGTCCGAATGATGATATTCGCCCGAATGATGATATTCTGCCAAAGATGCTAACTCACCTTCGTCTATAAAAACCGTCGCCATCCGGCGGTTCCAAAAAAAAAAAAGTTCGATCAGAGAGAGTTCAATCGGAGAGAGCTGAGACAGATCATACCAAAAGAAAAAAGAAACCCAAATTCATTTGTTCAAGAAACCCCGCCGTTATACTCGCACCCACCTACTGTTCAAAGCCCAGTTCCACAGAGACTCGAAAGCCCGGTACTCGCTTCCCTTAATCAACTAATCTTGTCTATCCAGTTCTATTCCAAGGTACAACACTCATTTTCAAACCGCAACAAGTTGCTGAGGGGAGTCTCTGTCGGGCTCGAGGAGAGCTCCGTAGCTCTTCCTTGAGTCCAAACGGAGACATTTCAACAAAATTCAAGCCTCTCGGGTAGGTATCGCACGACATTATCAATTGTCGCGGGATGCCGTCCCTAAATTGAGGTACATTCATTCACTAAAAACATTTTCCAAACCTGTTTTTATCAATAAATGGTGTGGTTTTTATACCAAAAACAAAGTGGGTTTCAATCGGATGAAAATGAGAATTTTTGAAAAATACACCGTACGGTGTCACTGGAAAAATACTTTGAATGCTCTGTTTCAAAAACCCGACACTCTGTTTTTTGGGAAAACCAGTAGGGGAAATTGCGGTTTACCCCCCTTACTTCATATTTTTGCATTTATATCCCCTCTTGGTTGATTTTCTTGCATTTATATACTTGATTGTGTGTTGTTTGATTTGTTATTATTATTTATTTCTTTTAAGCATGTTATTATTCGATCTATTGTATATGTGAAATAAAGTTTTCGATAAAATCTTTCAGAGAATAATCCCACAAATGTTTAGTAAAG
Source organism: Vaccinium vitis-idaea (assembly GCA_963854785.1). Classification (NCBI taxonomy): domain Eukaryota; kingdom Viridiplantae; phylum Streptophyta; class Magnoliopsida; order Ericales; family Ericaceae; genus Vaccinium; species Vaccinium vitis-idaea. The sequence continues at coordinate 19,880,270 of OY978222.1, forward strand.
ACCGGAAAATTCCGGGCACGCGGGGTGCATTTTTTAAACAAAACCTTCCCCGCGGGTAACCTGGCTCCCGAACCCAAGTCTCTATTTTTCGCAGATCAAATTCTTTTTCAGCGGCACAAGAGTCATTATTTTTCTGAACGGTTTCTCGGGTACCTAACATTTTCCAGAAATTAAACCCGGGTGGCGACTCTAAATTTTTCCTATTTCCCGGATCGCCCTTTTTCGCAAACACAACCAAAACGCGTGGATAAATCGCCCGCGAAGCGACGTCCAGAATGACTTTTTAAGAAACTATTTGTACAGAAACCTCAATATTGGTTACTTTAATTTGACTTGAAAGGCTAATTTTTCAGTGTAAAATAAAAATTAGATTTGGAAGAAATTATTATTGTTTCCCGTTCAAAAATGTCAAAACTTATGTGCAACTGATGATATTTTTTGTATGTTTCACCACACCAGAACTTTCACTAATTTTTTTTTAGTCTTTTTATTTTTCTCCACTACTAGCAAAAGAAATATTTTCCGGTTACCTTATGTATTTCATTTTGGTGTAACAACACATTTTTTGGATATTTTTGTGCAGCAACTAGTTCACCATATGGTATAGTAATGGTGCAAGTATAAGTTCCGACGAACCAAAAAAAAAAAATGATGCAAGTATATTTTTTGTAAAGTGCTCAGGATATGGTATAGTAATGGTGCAAGTATATTTTGTAAAGTGCACCATCTTTTGTAAAGTGCTCAAGATATGGTATAGATATGGTATCCTTGACATTATGACAATGACTTATGTAATAAATTATGGTTTAGATTCTGATGGATTAAGCAAACTATTATGGTTTGAATGAATTATGTGATGAATTATGGTTTGGATTACTGAATTAGGTGTTTAATTAAGTTGACTATTACTGGATGCCTTTGATTACTTCACATGAATACTCCATGGCTGCATTGTTACAACAGATACATGAGATACAAAATGGGTCTTTCATTGCTACATCAGATACAAAATGGGACACTTAGGACACATCAGATACACTTGGTAGTTAGGACACTTAAGTATTTCAACCCTTGTAGCAACACTTGACCAGTACATCACTCTTACATTAGTACATCACTTAGGACAGTTAACACATTACTATCTTTACTTCATCAGTGTCACAAACAAGCTGAACAGGGCAATAACTAGGGCAATGGCAACTAGCATTTTCATGAAACCCATGCTTGATTCCAGAATTTCAACCCTTGTAGCAACACTTGACTTGGTATCCCTCTCCACATCATTGTTCGGCTTCGAGATAGTGGGTTCTGGATGCAGTGATTGAGAGCTACCCGAGTCGATTCCCCTACACCAATCCCACATTCCGCACTCTTTGTTCGGACATGCATATTATATTTTTCCTTTGTTCCTTTCATTATGAGTGACCTTGAGAATTGCTTCCAACCCACAACCACATGTTTTGGCCCTTGCCCTTAGCACATTTCCTCCATTGGTAGTAGAAGACATGTCCATGCTATGAGTTCAAAAAAAATTCCATGATCAGATGAACTAGTTTATGGTACTACGATAATGAAATGGAACACAGATTTTGCCCAAATTTTTCATGAATAGGGTTCATTTTCACTTTGGAAATAAAAAAAAAATGTCCTTGTAAAGTTAAAAAAAAAATGTGAAAAGAAGTTGCAAATTTAATTATCTAAGCTAAGCCCAAAAAATGGTGTACAATTAGAAGGAAAAAAAAATTAAGTTTTGGAGTAAGAAGTTACCTGGATTGAAGAGAGAGAGGGAGTGAGGTCTGAGTTGTTTTTCCAGATTCCAAAATGTGAGAGTGAGGTTTGGGTAGTGTATTTATAGTTGTGAGGGTAAGAGGGAGGGGTAAAATGGGGATAAAAAGAGAGAATTTTGGGGACTTAACGTTTTTTTTCAAAGTCAGTAACGGAATTGACAGTAAAGGGAATCTGCCATTTATTTTGTAAAGCAAGGGAGCACAGTGGAATATCATAAAACTGAGGGGAGGTCAGTGACATTAATGCAAACCTCAGGGGAGGTTAGTGAAATTAACCCCAAAACAAAAGACTAGAAGGGTGAGAGAGTTGTAATAAAACACCAAAAACGACAAAAGGATTGAGAAAAGCTACACCACTGATATGCAATTATTTCTTGTCTCTTCCGCCCTTCTGCTGGATCATGATTTGCTCCTGGACCTAGCACTTTATTATTGGACCCACAAAAGTACTAAATTGTCAAACACCTAATTGGAGGCTATTTTTTTACCCCTTCACGGAGCCTCGTGAGTAAGATTCCCTCTACCAAATATTACAATGAGGCCAAAAAGGAGAAAACCCTAGATATCATCGCTACACTGTGGGATCCGGGGTGGGTGTTGTGTGCCATGTTGTGCGGTAAAACGACGTAGTTTTTGGCACACCTCTAAAGCTTCCAAAGACCTTGTTTGGAAGAAGGAAAAAACCACTACAAAGTGCCTAAACCCTAAACCCAAAGCGCCTAAACCCAAAGTGCCTAAAATCACTATATCATACCCCAAAGAGCCTAAATCCCCTAAAATTGAACCTCAAAATTAACTCTTCAAATAGGGCCTATTGAAGTGTAACAAGAAAATGAACAAAACTACGTCGTTTTGCCGCACAACATGTACCGCACAACACCTCCCCCGGATTCCACACTGTGGCCGCCCCAAACCCACCGCTACCGCCCAGAGCCGGCACCACCAATACCAACCACTGCCATCCAAAAGAAGCCACAACCGCTCTAAACCGTCAGGTCAACACAAGAGGAGACACCCAACAATGAACACCGACGGGGGAAGTAGAACAACTTGAGAAATGAACAGAGGAAGCCTAGCAAAACAGCCGTCCAACCACCTAAACAGCAACCTAAGATCGCCAAATGCCGTTAAGCAGAAATCAGAAGCCCCCAGCAGTGGATTCGGCGGAAGCTGAGAAGACTGTCAAAGCCAATCGGAGCGTTCGAAGGGAAAGGGAGAGGGAGGAGAGAGAAAACACCAAGAGCTCCACCCAATGACACAGAGAAGAGAGAGAAGCTGTCGCCGAGCACCACTACACATATTAAGTATTAACCACTCCTTCCGTCTCAAATTGCTCAACCTTTTTGGATAATTGTGCATTTTGCACGCAAAATAAATTGTACTTGTGATATTTTTATTTTTTTTGAAAATTGTTTACAACAATTTTCTCTTCTCAAAGAGGTCTTTGGATTGATGTTAAAGTTTTTGAAACAAAACTTATGCTAATAAATAATTTTTTGGTACAAAAACACACGTTCCTCAAAATGTTGAATAATTTGGGACGAAAAGAGTATATAAGAAAGATATTAGATTATTAGATTCCGCAAAATTTTAACCTAACAAGGATATATAATTTCACGGATACAATATGGATATATACGGTGAAAGTGAAAATTTTCCAACAAAAACACTCATAACTTGGTCTTCTAAATTTAAAATTGTCACTGCACAGTATTTTTGCTAAATATCTAGCAAAAATATTCTGTAATGTATATCTGTTTTTAGAAAAATTGTTACTACTATTTTATAATCTATAGAATGGGTAGACCCGCAAGATCTTTTTGATTACCTGGAGTGGCATTCGTTCAAAAATAAAATAGAAATAAATTCTAAGTGGCAGCGATGTGAAGCCGGCTCCTACATCGTCAGAAATTATTCATGTGACGCAAATTGATATTACAAAATCATGCTTAGGTACGCAAATTTTTACACTGCACATACTGAGACAAGTAGTGGAGTACTTTTTTGGAAAAAATTTTGGGTACTGAATGGGTACTACCTGTCCATACCGAGCACGATCTTAGCCATCTAAAACTATTTTGGACTGTCCAGATTGATTCCCTCTCTCTCCTCTCACCCGACCACTCTCTCTCCTCTTTTTCTCTCTCCTCTTCCGGACCGTCGGATCACGCTTTAGACGGCTGAGATTGCCGATCAGGTACCACATGGGCAATACCCACCCGTCACTAAAAAAATTCTCTTTTTTACGTACTCAGACAAGTATGTTCCAATTTTAGTTCCAACTCTAACATAACAAATTAGGCACATCAGGTGCAGCTTTGCTACTCTACACACCAATGGAACAAACAGTAGTAATGCTTCCGGTTCTAGCAATGGGTCACCTCATCCCACTCTGCGAGTTCGCCAAGCGACTCGTCCTCGCTCACAACTTCTCAGTCACCTTCATCGTCCCAAACGACGGCCCTCTCTCCACCGCCCCTAAATTGTTCCTCGACTCCCTAATCCCCGTCGGCATTAACTACGTCCTTCTCCCTTCCGTTAACGTGGATGAATTGTCCAACGACGTCGTCTCGGTTGGGTCGCGGATCTCCCTCGCTGTGTCCCACTCACTACCCTCTCTCTGCGACATTTTGAAATCGTTGGTTTCCAGTTCTCATGTTGTTGCTCTTGTGGTTGATCTTATGGCCACTGATGCTTTTGATGTCGCGGCCGAATTCAATATCTCTCCTTATGTTTTCTTTGCATCCACAGCCATGCTTTTGTCATTCATCCTTGATATGCCAAAGCTCGATGAATCCGTTTCTTGTGAGCAAATAGATTTACTCAAACCGGTTAAAATCCCGGGTGTCACCCCGGTTCACGGCAAGGATATTTTGTTGGACCTGGTTCAAGACAGGAAGAGTGATTCATACAAACGGCTTCTTCACTACGGAAAACGGTACCGATTGGCTGAGGGTATTATGGTCAATAGCTTCAAGGAATTGGAAGGTGGGGACGTAAAGGCTTTGCAAGAGGAAGAACCCGGTAAGCCGCCCGTTTACCCGATAGGGCCACTTGTACGAATGGGTGGGGTTGATAACGGGTCGGATTGTTTGAGATGGTTGGATGACCAGCCATATGGCTCCGTCTTGTTTGTCTCCTTTGGTAGTTTTCGGACCATCTCATTTGATCAACTCACTGAGTTAGCCTTCGGTTTGGAAATGAGTGAACAAAGATTCTTATGGGTCGTTAGGAGTCCAAATGATAAGGTTGCAGTTATTCCTGTTGATGACCAAAATGACCCTTCGGCCTTCTTACCAGAGGGCTTTTTGGAGAGGATTAAAAGGTTTGGTGTAGTGGTGCCATCTTGGGCACCACAAGCCCAAATTCTTAGCCACAGTTCGACTGGCGGATTCCTCACCCACTGCGGTTGGAATTCTACACTCGAGAGTATAGTTAATGGTGTTCCGTTAATTACTTGGCCTCTTCATACGGAACAAAAGATGAATGCTTCGATATTAAACGATAATTTAAACGTAGCACTGAGGCTAAAAGTTGGCAAAAATGGAATAATTGGACGAGCCGAGATTACGGAAGTTGTCAGGGGTCTAATGGAAGGAGAAGAAGGAAATGTAGTTCGTAGCCGAATGAGAGATCTGAAGGATGTCGCTGCGAAGGTGCTAAGCAAGGACGGGGAATCAACCAAGTCACTTGCCGAGTTGGCTCAGAAATGGAAGAATAAGATAATGAATTAGATTACCTTTCCTTTTCCCTCTTTGCCATTTCAGAAAATTGGTCTAAAGGACAAATTTGAGGCTTTAAATGGTGTTTAGTCCAGCTTAACTTATTTTAAGGCAATACATTGATAGGAAATTTTTCATGTCTCAAGGACAACACTAGACAAAAATACCCTTAATGAACCACACCACTCATGCTCACTCTGCGGAGGAATTTCCCGCGGACAAAAGCAATTGCCCCACGGACAAAAGCAATTGCTCCACTCACGCTCACATCACTGACGATTGTGATGTGACTCGTCACATCAATTGCCCCACGCCGTCCCTTTCTCTCTCTCTCTCTCTCTCTCTCTCTCACACACACATGCGTGGGTTTTAGGTGGGTGGGACAAAATTAATTTCTCTCTTTTCAATTTTGGGGATGAGTTCAATTTTGGGGGTTCAATTTTAGGGGGTTTAGGCTCTTTGGGGTAGGGTATAGTGGGTTTAGGCATTTTGGGTTTAGGCACTTAGGGTGCACTTTCCAATTATAAGGTTTTAGCTGTTTAGGCACTTTCATAGGGTACCCTACTATTTTAGGCACTTTCATGGGGTACCCTAGGGTTTAGGTTTAGGGTGCACTTTTCAATTATAGGGTTTTAGTAGTTTAGGCACTTTCATAGGGTATCCTAGGGTTTTAGGCACTTTCATAGGGTACCCTGGGGTTTAGGTTTAGGCATTTTCATTAGGTTTGACGGTTTAGGCACTTTCATTGGCTAGTGGGGCATTTTTGGAATGTATAGGTGATTTGTCCTTTTTGTATTAAAGAAAAAGTTGATTTCCTTATTGAAGTAAAGAACCCTTTATTATGTCCTCCCCAAAAACGGACCCTTGTATTTTCTATTATTGTTGCAATCTGTTTCGTATGGCAATCACTTTTTTCCGACCCCTTTTATATTTCACTTTTTTTTTGTAATATATTGTTGTATATGTCATCAAGAATGAAAATATGAAATTATCCTCGATTTTATTAAGAATTTTAAGAGTAGGTGCCAGTTAAATCGGCTACACAGTGCATCAAATGGTAACAAGTTTTTGGGTGCATAGAGTTTTGTTATATCATAATGTGGAGTAGCATCGTTCAGTACTACTGCTGGGATTTTAGTGGAATTTTGGTGACACTCACGCAGAGCCAACTTTGGGCTAAAGCTTGTAAAACAACCGCTTTAAGCCCCTAAATTTTGACTGATTTTTTAGGGCCCCAATTATACAAGTCCATATAGTAATTAAGCCTAAATAAAAATTAAATTTAATTAGTCTCATAATTTTAAGGGCCAAATTTAAAATAATACTCTAGCAAAGGGGCCCAACTGTAATATAATTTGGCTCCTATTTTGTTATTATGAGTAAGGGGATCAAAGTGTCAAAAAAAAGTTAAAAAATGAAGTTCTGACTTATTTTTTCTAGAATATCCTGGTGGCCTTGCCCTACTGCTCTTCTTTCATATTTTTTTTTTGGTTTGTCCTTGTTATAGCTCTTTTATTTTTTATTGAGAAAACCCTACAACTCTCTTAACCCACCATGGCCCACCAATCAAACTTCGCCGAATGGAAAAAAAAAAAAAAAACTATGGTAGAGAAAATTGATTATGCAAGTTTAATTAGTACATTTGCAGCTAAAAATGTGACGAGATGTTTACATATAAAATTAACACATCCGGTAATTAATCGACACGTGATTAAGAATGCCAAGCGTTGGCGACTTGTCGTTAATAAAAAGCACTGGATTATTAGTTTATAAAAGGATCAATACGATATCGTATTAATCTCCAGTCTGAAAGGTAGTTATTGGCAGTTATGAGCCAAAGAATTTGGCTTCGAAGCCACATTTTTAACTGCTAAAAGGCATGAGTTACACGTGTAAACATATGAAATTGACAGTTGGCAATTGAAACACGTGGAGTAGATCATGCAAGGCAGTTATTCTTTAAAACTAATCATATGATTTGAATGAGTAACCGTGCAGATTCAAAATTTAGACGTTTCTGAAAGGCGTTCGAAGCAAGTCAAGTTCAAATGCTTTGGGAGGGAAGAAACAATATTTTGAAATGTAATGATGAAGTTTGAAGTCAAGAAATCAAGCGGGAAGTTCAAACTACAAGCAAGACCTATAAATAGAAGAAGTTGAAGAGTGAAAAAGTCCCCCGGACAAATCTTCAACAAACAGCAAAAATGATGCTTGGTTTGTTCTATGGCAGTTAGAATTGTAGTTTTAGGAATTTGACTCAGTTCGAAGTAGTTTAGAAAGTAATTTAGGAAGTAGATGTTAGTAGTTCTTGTAACAATAAAGTGTTCGAAGTTCCTGTTGTCTTTCTATTTGAAGTTGAAGACGATTTCGAAGTAAGTTTACTGGATTGGTTAATCAAAGTACCTTGTTTCTTTATTGTTCTTTGATTTCCTAAGTGAATTGGTTTATATTTCTTCACTTTGAAAGAAAAATCCTGTCAAACCACTTACTCCAACTCCTCTACCTCAGAAGCTTCCATCTTACCATAACCCCAATGCCTTCTGTGCATTCCACCAAATTTCCGGTCACGATACCGATGAGTGCCATCGCCTTCGTCACAGAATTCAGAACCTCATCGACAGCGAAACCATTATTTCTCCACCAACAAAAACAAACACCCAGGCAAGTCCCAATCCTTATATCAACTCTGCCATGTTCGACACCAAACCCATGGGGGATTACTGATTGATGTCAAGGCCAGCAAAAGAAGAATGAACCATCAAGGACCATGCAATAGACCATTCTTCCACAAGTTTTGGGAATTTTCAAGTTTCGAGTCAGAGTCTTCTCTTTTGTTCAGTCAGTTTGTATTTCTATTTCTACTTCGGTGTCTGTCTTCATATTCGAGTCTGTCCTGTTGTTGTCAAGAAGAGAAAAACCGAAAATAGAGTCAGCTTTGTAGTCCCGAACTACGCATGACCTGATTCCTTGCAAAGGGATACGTAGGCAACCCTCAGTGGTTTGGTCGTAACTTTCGAAAATCAATGTCGCGCCTTTGTGTTGAAATTGTCATAATAAACTTGGGTTTTTTAAATAAACTCTCAAATTTAGAATTATTTTCCACCATCATTTGAGATTCATGATAACCACTTCAAAACACGGGATGATTTGTTATTGAACCCTCAGCTCTTACAAGAAGAAAGAATTCCAGGTGCCATTTCTCGATGCCATCATGAAGCAATGCTTTGACATAGAAAAAGCCTGCTAGGTCGAAAACCCGCAAGGGCGGCCTAGGAAAAAGTGAAGGCAAAAAGCTCGCTAGATCGAAACTGCAAAATATGGTCCAGGCAAAAGTTAGAGCATGCACAGATTCTCTCTATCAAGTTGCGCTATTCAAAATGAAGGAAGGCATTCTTTGCTTTTATTCCCTAGATAAATATATCCCTTAATAGCCCTTTTGAGCCTAAATCAATTTCTTCGGATAAGAACCCAGCTAGGTAGCTATCCCCCACATTGAGGTGAAATAGGAGATATGAGCACACGACTGCTAGAGGTACATCAAAATTTCAAAAGGCGCCAAGCGCATGGTTGCCAGTGGCACGTCAAGATTTCAAAAGAATGAAAGTGCCAAGCATAAATGCACAACAAAATGCGAAACATTGAAGACAAAGAGAAAATCAAATGAGAGAAAACGCCCATCAAAAAGCAAAAGGGGCATCATGAAAAAAAAAAAAAAAAACCCAAGATAGCTGCTAGCTCTAAACCTGGAACAAAATTGAAATTTTTTTGAGCCTTTTATCCTTTCTCTGTCAAGCCCAAACCTTGACCCCGTCATAACCTGAACAAAGTCCTTTCAGATTGTAAAGTGCAACTTGATGGTGAGAATCTAAGTCAAAAAGTGAACAGTCTAATCTCCCTTAAAAGTCAAAGCATTGTGCAAACATTGGCATCACTCGAAGCAAAAATTCAAACCGGGGCACATCAATCGGTCTTCATCAGCAGCCCTCCAAACTAAGCACCTCAATGAAAAATCAGTAAATCAGCAACCCAGGGGCATGGGTTCACAATAAGAATTCTTGTGTTTTGATAATCGATTTAAATGAACATCACTTGATGGGGTGAAACAATTTCAAAACAAAAAAATACTCAGGTTCATGACAATTTCAACATCAATTGTGGGGCACGTTTTGCCATTTCCAAAATTCTCGAGTTTGTCATTACTTATTGGTCTTTGCGAGTCGATGTAGTCTTGTCAAAATCTTCCCCTTCATGAGTATGTCATCTCCACCCAAACCAGGGGCATCTTTGTAAAGTCACTCGAATTGTCTGGACCTTGTCCAAATTCACACAAGGTCTTTTGTCTAGGCAACATTTGGCGGTCTTGATATTCTTTAACTCAAGGAAGACAATTTCAATGCATGGAAAAGCCTATGTGTGGATGAACAAGTCGATGGGTTCAAAACTGAAGCTTGTCATCTATTGGGGCACATTTGTCCAAGACTGGGGCACATCAGCTCAACGCCATCTACTGGGAGAAGCGCATACACCCGAGTTCAAGACTTGGGGCAGAAAATGCCAAAAAGCTCTAGTCTCACAGAAAGCTGGAAGCTCAAAAGTCCTGACCAGGAGCAACCTTAAACCCAGACCCTGTCCAAAAGGAAAGACATTAAAGCAAAAAGAGATACCTTGCTGCGTCACCTAATTTCTAATAAAGGGAATGTTGTCATTATGTCATCAAGCGTCGAAACCTGAGTCTCGCGCAAGAGTCCTCATGGACAAACTTTTTAATTTTGGAGATACATTTCTCACCTAATGCTTTTTTATGAGACCTCGCTGGTCTCGCGCTAATCCTTTGAGAGACCTCGCTGGTCCCGCTTTAATCCTTGAGGGACTTTCACTAGTCTTGCTCAAACCAAGTTTTTTTTTTTGGGGGACCTCGCAGGTCCCGCATAAACCCTTTTAGGGACCCGCACCGGTCTCGCTCGTCAACAACCTCTTTGCTCTGTCTTGGATGGTCACGAAAGTTGATTGGATCTGGTTCTCACACACAAGAACTTAACCTACTGAGTAGTCGACCTACCCATGGTTGTTGACTCGCTTTAAATTGCTTTGGACACCTTGCCGTCTCACTTTAATCACTTTTCACTACTCCCGAAGCCTTGTTTGCTGGTTGCTTTTCGTTTTCAAAACTCGGTCATTCATAATTTGCAAAACATTTTCGGATTGGGTTAACTGGAAGACCCCAGCACTGAGAGATGCCCAGAAGTCAGCAAAAGACTATGCAGAAGCGCAGAGGCCTACCAGAAAGTCAGAAACCTGACAGATTGATAAGAGAGTCGAGCGGCCAACCGAAACAATCGCACAGCTAACCTATGTTGGCTGATAGGCCAACCCTAACAGATCATAAAACTTTAGTTTTGACCTCAAGACTTGTTCAGACAGGTTTTTCACAACTTCTCTTGTGCAAACAAGTTGCAATGAGTATTTGAAAGTTATTGGGGGAGTTGCTTGGTAATTTTGATCGCATTTGGATAGACAGATACTTCAAAATCTAGGATACGGTGAAAATCTCGGATACTACGTTACTTCTTTGGTGTCAACGGCTTCAACAAGCCATGGCAAGAGTTCATGAGGATTATACGAGATTATTTGCTGGAGTTTATGGAAAAGTTTGAAGCCCGGAAGTGCCCAAGCCCGAGATCGACCGAACAAGGAGTATCGGGGCACGTGTCACATATTGTCAGTTTCCTGTCACCCTCAAAACGCAAAACAGGACCAACATCAGAAGCTACAACGGCACGCAGGCCATATCCATGAAAAAAGCAAAGATGGGCAAACAGGCGCCCAAATCAAAACCGAGCACGTAGGCTCGTCCCAAGAACCAGTGTGACGTCTCTTAAAATCACGGCGACGGCCCACTACCAAGTGCCGGTGCTCCTCAGGTGTACTCGGGAGGTCCGCATGGTCATCCACACTGATATCACTGTTGTAGCCACTACCACTGCTGCCACTGTCACTACTGTTGCTGCTCTCTATCTCCCGGGGAGCCCACCGCGACTCAGGTGTCGAACTCCCAGGAACACTCTTTTCCAGCCTGTCAACTGAAGACCGCAACACTTTGTCAGACGGTGGGACTACATGTGGGGCACGCCTCCGAGCTCCGCTAACATTCTTCATTAAAGGCAAAAGAAGAGGTATATCCTACACAAAAAGGAAAGAATTCGTCAGTAAACAGTCAAAGCATGCAAATTTCAAGACAGAATACAAAGGATACCTGGTCAGTCTCACTGCTAACAGGAGCTCTACAGACACGCCTTGGCCTACGGCGACTGCCAGACTCGCCACCACCTCCAGTCCCATGGTCACCACCGCGACTACTACCGGCCCCACAGCTACCACCTGCACTGCGGTCTCTACGACTCCCTCCTGCTCCGTACCTCCCTCATCAACTGTCATACTCCCTGGCCCAAGCTCATCTCCTCCCACAGGTTCATCCATAGCCTGACCCTCATGGGTCTCAAGTTGAGCGACTTCTGGACCGTGCAAGGACATCCCGCCATCATGCATGAGGGTATGACCATTTCCTTCCCCAAGCTCAGCCGCATGGTGGGCCTGTTCCCCAATCAAGGCCGCGCGGCCCTCCTCGTGGGTTGGATTGCTTCGACCGTGCCACTCCCTCTCGAAACAGATAGAGCCGGACCACCATCGGACGACAACAACACCGCCGTCTTCTGTGTGCTCTGGCGACGACGTACCAGACAATGTCAAACCACTCCCGTCGGCAGTAATATCAGACATGGATGTCGGGTTTTCCAAGAACCAAGGTTTTGGATCTCTGATTTTGAAGAATTTTGGAAGAAACCGGTTGAAGGAGAAAGAAATCGGTTGAAGGAGAAATTATCTCCACCTGAATCGCCTCTGGTATTTGGAACGTGAGAAACGAAATTTCAAGAGGCACGATGGTTTTGTTTCGGCTCCAAGTCGATGCCTTGGCCGCACGACTGAAGTTGTTGACCGGGCAGCTAAGGTTGTAAGCCGCACGACTTTCTCTCTTATGACGAGAAAATTGCAGTGCACCCTTTTTGCAAGGTATGTTTCTCACACTTTATCAAACCTTTTAAAAATCATTTGTTTTTAAAATCCGTCAGGTACTTATTATGATTTTTCACGAAAATGACACGACTCAGTTTTTCACAGAACCTCACTCGCTGGTTTCACACACTACAGAACCTCACTCGCTGGTTTCACATACGACTACGTTTTTCACGGAACCTCATTCGCTGGTTTCACACACTACGGAACCTCACTCGCTGGTTTCACACACGACTCAGTTTTTCACGAAACCTCACTCGCTGGTTTCACACACAAGACTCAGTTTTTCACGGAACCTCACTCGTTGGTTTCACACACTACTGAACCTCACTCGCTGGTTTCACACACGACTCAATTTTTCACGAAACCTCACTCGCTGGTTTCACACACTACGGAACCTCACTCCTTGGTTTAACACACATCTCAGCTTTTCACAGAACCTCACTCGCTAGTTTCGCTCACAACACATCGTTCCTTTTTCCCTCGTCGAAAAACAAGGTGGCAATCCTCACAGTCCGATTCTGGTAAGTTTGCAATAATTCTTGTTTACATGCATAGCCCCAAACTACGATTGGTCTGATCCCTACAAACAGGGTACGTAGGAAGCTCCGTGCTCGACCATATTTTGTTTATCTGTTTTCTCGCACTAGGGAGATCAAAATTGGGACGTCTATATCTTTGACGCAACTTGCATCACAGAATGATGATTAAGTCTCGTCAAAGAGGGGCAACTGTAGACACCCCAATTTTAATCCAAGTGTTCCTTCATCATCGTCTCTCATCCGAGACTTGAATGACATAGGTCATGTCACCATCAGGTCGCCTCTTGATCGAGGCACCCCTGTCTGTCGCTCGAAAATCTGGCTAAGTATGGAAAATTAAATTTTTGGGAAGTTTTGATTTGGCCAATAAAAAGTCCCGGTATTTGTTCCTTGGCTTTTTCTAAGCACAATGATATAATCAGATGCCCTTTTCGAGTACGGGAAGATTATCTTTCGGCCCTTTTCTTCGGAGAAAAACGTGCCATTTTTCGCCTTTGTACCAAAAGTGGGGGGATGAGATTTTGATTGGATTTGGATATCAAAATTCTGGAAATGCCATTGTTTCTGAAAGGGGGGTACTTCCTTATTTTCATAAATAAATTAAAGTAAAGAAAACTCAAAATTATTCAGCGGTACCTTGAACAGCCATTTTGAACTTCAGAATTTTTGGACAAAAGGCCCTAGCCGTACGGCTCACTATGCTAGCCGTACGGTTCATCCCTAAAAAAAACCAAGTCGTACGGTTCTCTCATGTAAGCCGCACGGTCAACCATTCCAGCCGTGCGGCTATGTGTCAGAAAATATTCGAAAATTTATACCAGAAGCATCTCATCATTTCGGAAGGATTTTGTACAGATTTTATTCTTTTTCTCGCCTATAAATTGCCTCCATCCTCTCCCATTTTAGACACCCAGCAATCTCCGTACCACCCTGATACGCCGGAAAAATTCTACCAGACACTCTCCCGTTCCAAATCTTTGTCTGAAACTTTCTTCAAAACTGCAAATCCGCTCTTTGTTTTCTTATTTTAACCTCCATTAATCCATAAATCCATACAAGAATCCTTCGCCTAAAGTTCGTGTCCAAGAATTCCTGAAATTCTCAAGCTGTCCGAAGTTTTTCGCAAAGGTACAAATCGTGTTTCTTAAACCGGGGTCCAAACCTTGGTTCTTTGAGGGGATCTTCCCGGGTCTAGGGTGACTCCAATAGTCATTTCTAGTCTCGGGTGGTTAAAACTTTCATGAAAATTAGATTTTCAGTCGAAAACAAGTTACTGCTCAAAAAACAAAATTTTGAAATTTTTTCCAAAAAGTGAACCGTGCGGTTAACTTAGTTAAACCGTATGGCCAACTAATGTTAGCCGTACGGCTAACGTAAGCAGCACAAAAATTTCTCTGTTTTTCCTCTGTTCGTACTCTGTTTTCCGACACTTTCACCCTTTCTGCTCTTTAATTATTATTACTAAGTCTATTTATTTAATTTTATTCTTGTTATAGTTTCATTTAATTTTGTTATTTACTTGTTTATTTGATCAAAGTTTTCAATAAAACATTTCCCGAATCCCACAAAAATTTAGTAGAAACCGGGAATTTCCCGGGCGAGCGGGGTGCTTTTCAACAAAACCTTCCCCGTTCGTAACCTGGCTTCCGAATCCAAGAATCTTTTCGCAGATCAAATCCTTTTCCAAAAATGGCGCAAGAGTCATCATTTATTTTCCTAAATAGTTTGTCGGGTACCAAAATCATTTTCCAAATAAATCCCGGGTGGCGACTCACATTTTTCTTTTTCACTTTCCAAACACCAAAAGCATTCAAGCCGCGTGGCGCCGTCCACAGGTGATTTAGGATTAAGCATAGTCTAGGTACTATATGAAATTCCTAGCTTTATATATATATTTAATGTTATGGCATGCGATTCATTAGTTATGTCGTATTTTCTATTTTGTACAAGTTAGTCTCTTTTTGACGTGTTCAAGTTGCATTATTTTCGGACCCAGGTTAGTGGTTAAACATGTCACGTATTTTCGAACTCAACGTGACCCTTGAATTATTCTTTTGGCAAAATTATCATTTGGTTATTGAAAATGTGAAATTGTTTATATTGGATTTTTTAATTGGCATGCAATAAAAAATATTCTTTTGGTGAGAACTTGGTGGATATTGATGGGAACATTTATTATTGAAAGTCCCGCGAAATTAATCCTCTGTGTGCGGGTGACTCTGGCCATTAGGGAAGAGACTGTGTCCTGGCCGATGACCCTAATGCTCAACGATTGACTTTTGCCGGATCGTTCTTAGGGAAAAGTTCCACGGGCTGCCTACTCGTGGTGACTCTAAGTTTCGATATTGGATCCAATTTTTGAGATATTTGTTCACTGGCACCTCGTACTAATTGGTATTGGTTGTGGTTTCCCATTCTTGTTGGATATCATACTGTGATCACCAAAAAGACTTGTTATTGGTAAAAATATTTATTAATACAATTTGTTGTTTTGTGGTACACCTCGTATGCCAAACTATATTTACATGTTAAAATATTTTATCCCTGTTTTAGAACTTTATTTATTATACATGATTTGCCATTCACTAAGCTTGTCAGCTGACGGATTTAATCCACCATCATTTTCAGGGAAATCGAGCCGGTAGATAAGGACTCTGGCGGCATCTTGGGGATTCTTTGTGTCGACCTCCATAGGATATTGCATCCTAGTTTTAGTATTTTATTTATTGGCTTCCACATATTGTTAAACCTTTTTGGTAAAAATAATTATGGGATTCTTTTTGTTGATGGTGGAATATTTTATTTTCTTGTTCATGGGATGGCAGTTCCTCATGCTTTGGTTGAGACATATTGGCTCTGCTTTGTTTAACAGTAAGAAATAATCGTTTGGTGTTTGTCGACTTCATATTTTATTTTTTTTATTTTATTTTTAGGCTTCGTGATCCATCAGTTGGCCTTGTGGTTCACGGCTGGTCATGTCCCATTTTGGGGTGTGACATGGATAGTTCTGCAGGCCATAAGATTATGTCTATTATGGATGGACATTCAGAGTATAATCAGATTTGCATAGCAGAAGATGACGTGCATAAGACTGCATTCAGAGTTCCTGGCAATATTGGAACCTTTGAATGGGTTAAGATGAAATTTGGGCTCAAAAATGCTGGTGCTACATATCAAAGAGCTATGAACACCATTTTCCATGAAATAATTGGGGGTTTTCTAGAATGTTATATTGATGATATCATTGTGAAATCAAAATCTATTGATGATCATATAGAGCATTTGAAGACAGCCTTTTCAAAGATGAAGCATTACCAACTAAAGTTGAATCCTGCTAAGTGTGCTTTTGGAGTAATGGCAGAAAACTTTTTGGGATATTTTGTCCATAGAAAAGGTATCCAAGTTGATAAGAATAAAACTAAGGCTATAATTGAAGAAAAATCTCCTTCGAATAAGAAATAATTGCAAAAATTTCTAGGTCAATTGAATTTTCTTCGAAGATTTATATCTAATACTGCTGGAAAAACTGAAGTCTTTTCTTTTTTGTTGGAGTTAAAGGATGGAGAGGACTTCGAATGGACAAAGGAGCATGATGATGCTTTCAAGGCCATCAAGGAGTACCTAATCAATCCTCCAGTTTTAGTTCCACCTAAGAAAGGAGAGCCTGTGAAGTTGTACTTACCAGCAAATTATGACTGAATTGGAGTTCTATTGGCTCAAGACAACAATGAAGGCAAGGAACAAGCTATCTATTATCTAAGTAGGTTTTTAAATGACTGTGAAAGTAGGTATTCCGCAGTAGAAAAGTAGTGTTTAACTTTGTTTTTTGCTTCGAAGAAACTCAGGTACTATATGATGCCTAGAGTAACTTATGTAATTTCCCATACTGATATTAGGAAGTATATGTTGTCTCAACTTGTACTTAGTGGCAGGATTGGGAAGTGGATTGTGTCTTTGATTGAATTCAGTCTTGAATATGTTCCACAAAAATCAGTAAAAGGCCAAGCTTTGGCTAACTTTTTAGTAGATCATCCAAATGGAGTTGAAACTCCAGAGATAGCGGATGTTGACACGGTTACAATTAAACCATGAAAAATGTGGTTTCATGGTTCCAAAACATGTCAAATGGCTAGAATTGGAATTGTATTAGAATCTCCTCAAGGTTTGAAAACCAAATTTGGTTTTCAAATAAATGAAGGAGAATGTACAAATAATCAAGCAGAATATGAAGCCTTAATTATGGGTCTAGAAATTCTGTTAAGTTTAAAAGTAGACATAGTTGAAGTCTTTGGAGATTCTCAGCTAATTATAAATCAAGTAAATGGAGAATTTTGTTGCCATAGTCTTGGTTTAAAGCCTTATCACCAGTATGTAAAGTTATTGGCTAAGCAATTCCACATGATTACATTCACTTATGTTCCAAGATTCTTTAATGGAGAAGCAGATGCAGTCACACAAAGAGCATCAGGATTTAAGTTTATAACTGATGAAAGCAAAGAGTTTTGCCTATTGACCTTAAGGAAGTCTCTACCTATGCTTAAGGATAGGAATATTGACTTCGAAGTGTGTGAAGTCACTACTTCTTCTAGTCAAGTTGATTGGGGACAACCATTAAATGATTATTTGACAAAGCCTGATGCCAAAACAGATAGGGAAACAAGGCTAAGATCTGTTAATTACATCATGTATAATGGAGAATTGTTCAAAAGAGGAGCAGATGGACTTTTGCTAAAATGTTTGAATAAAGTAGATGCCTTTAGAGTAATGGCAGAAGTTCATGAAGGCATCTGTGGTGCTCATCAGGCTAGAATCAAAATGAGATGGTTAATTAGAAGGTATGAGTATTATTGGCCTTCTATCCTTAAAGATTGTATTGATTATGCAAAAGGATGTCAAGCTTGTCAAAAGACAGGGCCACTTAAACATTTACCAGTTATTGAATTACAGTATGAAGTCAAGCCTTGGCCTTTCAGGGGTTGGGCAATGGACATGATTGGTATGATTTATCCTCCTTCTCGAAGCGGAGATAGATTCATCCTAGTTGCTACTGATTACTTTACCAAATGGGTTGAGGCTCAAGCTTTTGAAAGTGTAACTCAATAACAAGTTATTGAGTTCATTAAAGGTATAATTTACAGATTTGGTTCTCCAAAAACCATAACAGTGGACAATGGATCCATTTTTTAAGGAAGAGCAGTAAAAGCTTTTGCAGCAACTCATGGAGTCTCTTTAATCAATTCGACTCCTTATTATGCTCAGTCAAATGGCCAAGCATAATCAACCGATAAAATTATCAAGAGAGGGATTTAGAGAATGGTTGACAGGAATCCAAAAGAATGGTCAAGCATGCTTTTAAATGTGTTGTGGACATATCGAACCACTAAAAGGACTAGTACAGGGACTACTCCTTTTGCTTTAACTTATGGGCATAATGCTGTATTGCCAATGGAAATTGTTGTAAGATCTCAAAGGGTTGCTTTCCAAAATGATTTAAACTTGGGAGCATATCACCAAGCAATGAATATGGAGCTCGAAGAGATAGATGAAGAAAGAATCAAGGCTTTGAATCAAATTTTGCTACAGAAAGCAAGGGTAGTTAGAAGCTATAACAAAAAAGTAGTTGTTCGAAGTTTTGATATAGGTGATTTAGTATGGAAAGTAGTACTGCCTATAAAAGAAAGGAAACAAGGACTTAGAAAATGGGCTCCCAATTGGGAAGGCCCCTTTCAAGTACATAGAGTACAGAAGAAAGGAGCTTATCATTTAAAGGAGTTAAATGGATATGTCCACAGAAGAAAGATCAATGGAAGATTTCTAAAGGTGTGAACACCCCACGTAGTGTGTCCACGAAATTGAAGTTTGGAAAACGGTTTTGATTGATTGGATGGAGTCGCCACCAGGGTTTGAGGACCGTACCCGAGAAACCATTTGAAAAATGACTCTTTTGCCCTTGATATGGAAAATATTTTACGAGTCTCGCCAAAATGAGATTTCTTGGGTCCGGGAGCTAGGCTATGTGAGGGGAAGGAATTTAAAGCACCCCTCCCGCCCGGAGTAACCACCGGTCTCTACTAAATGCTTAAGGGATTTTGGAAATGTTGTTTGAATGGACTTTGAACATATATTCATGTGAAAGCACGAAAGTGTATCAAAAAGATCAATGAAATGTATGTGGATGCTTGTGCAAAATGTCATGTGTGGACGATTTATATGCATAGAACGTTGAAACTTGATCAAATCATGCTCAAATTGCTCCAAGGTATTCCAGAAACTGATCGTAAACACCAAACTTGCCACACCTTGATGGCCATCTGGGCACCTAGATTAGGCAAATCCAGGCGCCTGGATAGAATGCAGGCGCCTGGAATGGCCAATCCAGGCGCCTGGATGGCCTACCAGACAAAAACTTCAGAACTCCATTTTTCACAGTAAGCACCAAATGCAATGCCTTTAACCAATTCACACACACCCTAAACGATGTTTGGCAACGCAGCAGCAGACATGAACCTCAAGCTCAACTCAAATGCATGATATGAACTTAAAAGAGGCTTGATTTTGGATGATTTGATGATGAAATAGTATGTACAAGACACATTTCATAACTGATACACCATACTCATGCATGTAGGATACTGTTTAATCAGATTATGCTTGTAACTAGATGAAATAGAAGTGAATCTATACTAAGAATACAATAAAAATGCTTGTATTGAACATTAACAATGGAGGATATGCTTATGCAACATGAAAGCTTATCTTGACACTTTCAGAACTAAATGATCAGAACCTACAAATGACAAATGGACTCGTTTGAATATTTTCTTCTCATGTAATACCTTATCAAGCTTGGTTTTCCCTTCGAAACACACCAAATGCACATTGCAATGAAGATTAAACACATGAGACATAGTTATTTTGGTATTAATGCATGCAAATAGTCTCTTACAGACCAACTGAGATTGCAAAAGAAAGCTAAAAACATGACTATGGAGAGAGAATCCAGGTGCCTGCATTGAGCAGATCCAGGCGCTTGGATTTGATGTTGATGCACAAAATGGTTTTCTTCTCTTATGAGTTTTGAACCTCTCCCAAGTTCTCCACTAGTATAGGAGACTAGTAAGAACTTGGTTGAGTCCCCCTGTGACGCCCGACATTTTCTTTTCCTAATAATTATTTTTCGCATTGAAATTTAGTTTTACAATCGAGTCCTAGTTAACTATTTTGGCGCGTTCGATAAGTATTTTGGCGCCATTAGTGTAATTTTGGGTATATACGATTACCATTTCTCGTAGTAGACTATAATTAGACAATTAGTATGTTATGTTTATCCACGTAATCCTATTTAGTTAGTTAGCTATAATTTAGGATGTGCCCTGATTAGTGGATGGTTTTTAGGGCTGCTTTTAGATAAGTGGTTGAGGGTTAATATAGATACTTGAGATAACAAGTTTGAGAGAGTAGCCGTGTAAGGTTTCTGGAAGGGTTCTTTGTACTCCTGTTCTCGTTGCGGTACGTTTCTACGTTCTTTTTCATTGTTTCTATTAACTCGGTTCGGCACTGTCTAATAGGAAGCATCAGATTCTTTGATTGCACCTTACGATTTCGGTATTTAAATTACTTGGAGTCTAGGAGGAAATCTATGAATATGGCGTGAGTTACTCGGTGGGTAAGAGAGAGAATAAGGAGATTGCTGCCATGTGGGTATTGTGTGAGGGTAGTGACTCGTGCCAAGTGGTGAATTGTCTTGTGGTTATATTCTCTTGTTTCCAATGGAGGTTTTTAAGAGGATCATTATTAATTCATGGGCTAACAAGGGCAAACGTGTTTCGGTGATTTAAAGTTGTAATAGCTATGGCAGTGCATGTATAGGATTAATGATTAGGTAATTAAGGAAGGGAAATTATAACCCATGGCAGTGCTTGTGCGGACTATAGCGTGCATGCAGAGAATCTAGTTTTGAACATATTCACAAGGGTTATAGGTTCTGGGTTGATTGGGAGAGAACATATTGTTCACTTGGAAACGAATTACTTTGAGTTGAAAATTTAAGTTTAGAATTTGTTGTTTCAGACGACTACTGATGATTGGTGATTTAGGATTAGGCATAGTCTGGGCACTATAAGAAATTTCTAGCTTCACACATTCAGTGTTATAGTTTTCGAGCAATTAGTTATTTTGTATTCTCTATTTTTGTACAGGTTAGTCTCTTTTTACGTGATCGAGTTGCACTACTTTTGGACTCAGGTGAGTGGTTAAGTGTGTTACATACTTTCGAAACTTCCCCGTGTCCTCTAAATTGTTCTTTAAAAACAAATAGAATTATTAATTGGAAAAGCGAATTATTTTTTTTATTTGGTTCTTTAAATTGGCACGCGATAAAAAATGTTCTTTTTGGTGAGAACTTTATGGATATTATTGGGAACTTTTATTATTGGAAGTCCAGGGAAATTATTCCTTTATATAGGTGACCCTGGCCATTAGGGAAGAGACCCGGGTTAGGCCGGTGACCCTTTTGCTCAACGGCTGTCTTTTCGCCGGATCGACTTAGGGAAGAGTACCACGGTTTGCCAACGCCTGGTGACTCTAAGTTCGATATTGGATCCAATCTTGAGATAATTATTATTTGTTGGCCATGGTACTATTTGGTTGTGGTTCCCCATTGTTATTGGATATCATTTGTGATCACCATTAAGATTTATTATTATTATTTTTCCTACATCGTGTGTGCCAAATTATGATGATATGTAAATTAATTAAATCCATGTTTTAGAACTTTATTTAATATACATGCTTGTCATTCACTGAGCTTGTTAGCTGACGGATTTATTCCAACACCATTTTCAGGAAAATTAAGTAGATAGGTGAGGACTCTGGCGGCGTCTTGGGGAACTACTGTGTCGACCTCCGTAGGATATTGCATGCATCGTAACTTTGATATTTAATTTATTTGCTTCCGCACATGGTTAAACCTTTTTGGTAAAAGATTGGATTCATTTTATTATTGGTGATAATTTTTATCGATGGTTCATGGGATGGTGTGCCCCATGCTTTGTTGAGACAATTTGATTTAATTTTGTTTAATAATAAAGATGGTTATTTGGGCTACATGGATTATTTTATTTAGGCTTCGTGAGCCATCTGTCAGTTATGTGGTTCACGGCCGGTCATTTCCCGTTTTGGGGCGTGACACCCCCTCAGGGCCTATTTGAGCACTTTGGTAGAAAAATCTACCTTTTTGGCTTGATCAATGAACTTGAAATGGGTTTTTGAGTGGGTTTTATGGAAGTGTAGCTGCTGATTTTGAGTTTACAGAGCAACAAAGGGCAGTTTATGAGTGCTTTGATGGAGTTTGGTTGATGGGAGTGAATGGATGCTGGGTTAATGGGGCAAGAAGGTGGTTTTTGGGGTTGAAAATGAATGGGATTGAGAGGGATTGGTAAGGGATGGAACTTCTGATGGAATTTCAGAAGAGTAACAGTAAAGGAATGTGGGAGAGCTGATCTTTCTCAAATGGAGGAGAAGGGGGTGTTTAAATAGGCAAAGAAAGGTTCAAAAGGGGCCACTTGGACCTTTTAGGGGTGAGGTTTAGGGGGGCACCATAGGTCATCATCTCTCTCCCACTATCTCTAACAGATTTCTACAGAAAATTCCCAAAAAATCCTCCAAGACGCTCCTCCCCACTCAGTTCACCTTGGGATGCAAGTGTCTGGAGAGAGTCCAGGCGCCCATATTGATCTAATCCAGGCGCCTGGACTTGGAGACAGCACAAAATTCCAAACTTTGCGGGGCCATTCCGAACTCTGTTTTGTGCATGGTTTGAAGCGTTGGAAAGCTTATCAAGTCTACTTTCTAACCCAAGTGGTTTGAACCCAATATGATTTGTACATAAAAATATATGACCATTTTACCCTCAGAAGGTCGGGAAAACAAGTCATTTTGGTAAAATGGACACATCTCCCTCATTTCAAAACGGATTGGGACATATTATATATCAAAAAAGAGGGTTTTGAATGTACTAGAAGGTGTTGTAGGTTTGGGTTAATTTTGAAGAGGTTTTGGAGGGATTTCCAAGTTCACAATCAAGCCTCGCGTGCTCTTATCGGGCATTTTCATCATCGGAGATGCTTGATAAGTTTCTCGGGTCAAAATCGGAGTGTCTACAAAAGGAATATGTCCCAACCATTTGGGAATCCTATAGCAGAAAATGAAACTATCTACAGTTTATCTTTTTGTTTGCTTGTACTGTTCAAAGTAATAAATTATGTAAAAAGCAAACTATGGTAGACAATGGGGATAAAGAATAGCACTTGAAAACATTGTCTAAAGCAGTACAAACAACTAAAAGAGATGGAATAGCAAACATTTCATTCATTAGTTCAGAAACTGTACAATAGTGTTTTTCAAAGTGCTCAACATTTGAGAACCTTTATTACAGACAAGTTCATAAAACTCCTCTTGGTCAGTAGTTTGACACAACTGTGATTCAAGTTTCTCTATGTTCTGTACAGTTGAGGAAGCTTTACTTTCAAACGTCTGTATGTTCATAGTTGATTGAGCAATTTCACTCCTGACTGCAGCTAGGGCTTGCACCAAATGTGCTTCTTCTTCTTTTAATTGTTGTAACTTGATAGCTTCAAAATCATAAGAAGAAGCCACATTATTAGCCTCATCTTCTAGGCTAGATAATTCTGCCTTCAAACTTTGCCTTTGGACATGATTTTCCTTTATATCAGAGAGTTGTTTGGCTTTAGCTTGAAAGTCAGAAGCTCTATCCAAAAGTTGTTTGTACAGTTCTGGAAAAGTAGGCTTTAAGTAACAAGCAGCTTGGCAACAAATCCGCAAGTGCACCATAAGTTCTCCCTGAGCAAGCACTTTGAACTCTAGGTTAGAGAATTTCTTGAAGATTTCTTTCAATTCCTGAGCCTCTCCTTGGGAGAAAACAGGTTTGATCTGTGCAGTAGGAGATTGAGGACTACGTCGAGCCTTGATTTTCTCTATAGGAGATTCAGGAATAGTTGTTGGAGCTTGTCTCACCACAATTCTTTGAATGAAGTTGTTCACTTGAAGTTTGAACTGCTCTAAGGAGATAGGAGCATCAATCAAAGTGCCAACAAGAGCACTTGTAGAAAGCAAAGGAGCTTCCTGCTAAAAAGAGATATGCAAACTGTTAGGCTTCAACTCTCTAATAATATTGTAGTTACAAGCTTAACAGAAATAAAAAGTGCATTACCTCAGACGTATGAACTTGTTCTCTTAAAGGCTTACTACTTGAAGGTTCTACAGGGGTACTCTTCTCAATCGCCACCTCAGTTTGCTCTGTGCTTTGTGCAAGAGGGTTAGTCGGTAGAGGTTCCTTGATGAAACTTGAATCATCTTTAGAGGTGGAGGGTTCAGCAACAGTCTGCTTTGAGACATCAACGCCAGAAGTTTTTTCTGTCTCACCCCTTTGAACACCTTCTGAAGTTGGAACTTCTGTAGAAATGGTGGTAACAGGAGAAGAAATTTCTTTCAAAATGATCTCTGGTTGGGACTTGGGGGTTTCAATTTCCCCAATAATATTGGTAGCAGTAGGAGAGACAGTTTCTTGTGCCACAATTTCTGAGGTAGGCTCAGAGGTTAAATCAAGCCTAGAGGCCTCATCTGCTTCATCAGTAGTGGGTATAACTTCTTCTTGAAATCCAACAGTTATAGGACCAACAGGCTTCAAAGGACTCTCTGTTGAAGGAGGAGTTCCAGTGGGCTTCGATTTGGCTTTCTTTCCTGAAATAACAGTAAGTAGTAGAGAGTATATACCAAAGGCCAAAGGATTTAAGTCAAGTGAGATGAAAATCATGAGGAATTACCTTTTACAAGTTGTCCTATTGGAACATCATCTGGTTCCTCATCCTCTGAATCAGAGATGGCCAATTTTCTCTTCTTCTTTGTAGCCTCATATGCCTTGGCCCTCTCAGCTTCTTCAGGGTCAATCTCTTTCTCTTTTCTCTTGGAGCCTCTTTTTTCCTTGGCTGCTAATTATAAAAGAAAAGTAAAGAGGTCATACAAATATCAATAAAAACTTATTGGAAGGTAGAATTACCTGGTATCGAAGAAGGAGAAACAGGAGTTTCAGTGGTCTCTTTCCTTGTTCTTGTCTTTTTCCTTAGAGGGGACTCTGCATTTCAAGTTATAAGTGAGAAACAGAAGTGCTTTGAAAGGAAAACTGATTACACAAGAAATAAACGTTACTTATTGGAGAAGGAGTAGCTTTCTGCTTTTGAGCTCTAGTAACCTATGGCACAGCTTGGAGAGGTGGAACATTAAAAGCAACAAGTACTATAGCAGAGGATGGAGAAACTTGTTTCTTCTTCCCTTTTCTCTTACTCTGTACCTCTGGTGTTTCTTCTTCTTGCTCTCCTTGAGATCTGCCCTTCGAACCAGCTCCAAAGCCATCATCTGCTATTGATAGAGAGCTGTATTGGGTTGCACCTTCAGAGGTAGCCCCAATGTGTTGTGCGAAGTGTTGGACAATTTTTGTTTGATTGTACAACTCCATGACATTGTGCCACCATCCTGTGAATTTGGTAAGTATAGGGCTCTCAATTTTAAATTCAAATGGCTTAAATGTTGCTCTAGATGTCCTGAACTCCACATTGAGGCGTGAAAGTTGATTCTTATCAACCTTTTTCCTCTCATAAAGGGGGACATTAACTTCTCCAGGGTAGGGGCAAGGAATGACTTTCACCATGCCAAATTGCCTAGCAAGTTGGGCAGGGCAGTAAATTTCAGCATGAGCTTGTCTGCAACCTCCAATAAAGGCTCCTATAAAAATCTCCCTTGAAAGGAGAATGCTTTCCCAAGCATCAGCAAAAGAATTTCTACCCCTGTGTTCCATCATTCTCCTTATCCATGCTGGTCCAAGATCCCAATTGTTGAAAGGACGAAATTCTGCTTCTTCCTTATCTTCCCTCTCATTGTGAAAATATCGTAAATATTCAACCAGTGTAAGGGGCTTCGAAGTTAATTCTGTGAACTTGTCCCCATAAACAGTGAGAGGTTCTTTCGCAACAACTTTGTGATTTGGAAAATAGGCTAAAAGCGGGAGTTGCAGGAACCAAAGAGGGCCTCCTAGGTTGGACATAAGTGGTTTGGTTTGACTGTCAGATCCCACCTTGTACACATAGCCTAAGAAATATGAGGCCAGATCGACAGCTTCACCTTTAGAAAGAATGTAGGCTCTTAGGGCAAATTCAAGCACAATATTTTTACCACTGTGTCAAAAAACCATTTTGCACAGGGTGTACAAGAGATATGCGAAAAACTCTTGGTCAGACACGTCTTCCTCATATTTTCTTTCAGCATGTAAAAAATTCTCATAGGAAGCATGAGCACCAAAGGTTCTAATCTCCTTTAAAAATGGTACGTCAATGGATTCAGAAATATCAAAAAGACGACCAAATGGGGGAAGCCCAGTAAGAAAGGACACATCAAGAACTGTGGGAGCCATCATCCCACAGTTAAATCGAAAACAGTTAAACGACGGGTCCCAAAAAGCCAAAGCGGCATGAATAAGAGCAGGGTTTTGTTGCATACCATTTCGAAGGAGAGGAATGACATACAAAAGCCCAGCTTTCCCCAGTACATTCTTTTCGTGCTTCAATATACGTGTAGTTCATTCGTCCCAATCATTATCTCTAGTTGGCCAGCAAATAAAATTCCTCTTCACCCAATCACTGAAGTTTAAAGGTTTGTCTTTTATAAGTTCGCTCTCTTCAAGGATAGGGTAGCATGGTGTAAAATTGAGAGGAAGATCAAAGAATGCAGGTCCTAGAATTAGGGTGTTGGGATTGTTGGGATTTGCGATAAAGACTTGGTTCGGTAAAGAACCACTATTGGGCTTCTTAATTTCCTCTTCAACTAAATTTCTGAGAGCAAAAAAGGGAGTACCCGTTGGTGTCGAAGTTTCAGAGGCCATGGTTATAGAGATATGAAAGTGAAGGAGGGAAAGAGAGACTGTTTGAAAGTTGAGAGCAAAAGTGACAATGGAAATGTTTTGAGCCCTAGATATATACGTTGCGATGAAGCGATATATCGGTTCGGGTCAAGCGATGGGTTAAAAACTAATTGGGCCTAAAATATTTGGGCCCAAACATAATATTGCATTTGAAAATGAAATTGAACCCTTCAAAATATGTTGGGTTTAATTTTAAAATTATTATGTTTCTTAAACCATTTCAGTGGTTTCCTTTAAGAAGATTTATTCTTCTTTGTTCAATGTTTGGATTTGATTCAAGATTTACTTGGTTTGAAGTATTTGAAAATGCTTCGAAAGGCATTATAGATACAAGACAAACCATAGAGAAACAAATTTAGCATTCAATAAAAGAAATATTACATGCTAAATTTGCAAGTCCTATTACATCGAAGAGAAAACTAAGTAACAACTGGTGTTGGAGCAACAACAAGAGCTTGAATGATCTGAAAGTAATGAGGAAAGCTCCAAGTCACCAAGGCATGAAACCTTTCCGATGTAAAGGTAAAGAATTGCCTCTCCATCACCCTAACCCTGTTCTCTTCATCCAACTTGATTTTTTTCTCAATTAAGGGCCTGATTTTCAAAACCAAATTTTTGGCTTTGACTTGAAGTTTGACCAATTTGAAAGCACATCTCTTTGTGCGCCTCTTGAGTCTCTTTCAAAGCTGTTTTGAAGCCCCAACTAGGACTTCGAAGGAACTTCCCTTCAAATCTTCCATCTTATTATAGAGTTTAATAACCCGATCATGAACAATTTCATAATCATGGAGGTCTTGATTAAAACCAAAGGCAGAACTACTAGTTTTCATCCACATTCGAAGAAGAGGGATTTGATTCAGAAAAGAGTGGATAAAAGAGCCAACTTGCTCAGAGACAGCACACTGTAGGGTTTTACAAGCCCACAGGAAATTTTTGTAAGGGATATCTTCTTCCAAAATTCCTATATCCAAGAAGGCAAAGGCAGCCAAGACTTCTTTGGCTCTTGTTGAATCGGAATGAGGGAAAATGGTAGAAGAATAGTCAGCATGAGAACTTGTAGGATCAAACCTAATGTTTTTCAATTCTTCGAACCAGTCAGGATCTTCTGGAAGGGCTCAAAGGAGAGGAGAAGTAGGGTTAGTAAAGTTTTCAAAATGAGGCCTTTGAATCTCATTTAACCAATACATATATTGCTTGGTAGCCCTCTTTTTGAGTTCAGCATAACCAGCAAAGCCTGATTTCTCCGGCTCCTCAACCTTAAAGAAGTGCGGAGTAAGGCAAGAAGCAATAAGGTTGTCAAAAAGAGCCATATTTGGATCATCTCTAATATAGGGAGAAAAATACCTACTAATAGCCAATGAGCGATATTTGCTCCAACCTTGGACAGTAGTGGGGTCGTCCATCTTGACCACCACTATATATCAGTGGAAGATGGTAATCCCCACATTGATGGCTCTAGAGCAGAAAGAGTAGGAGGGTCCATGGATCATTGGGTGTTTGCTCTTCCATTTGAGTCACCACATAAGAGCGATTGCTTCTAATTTCACCAATAATGGGTGAAACCAAGTTTTCAGTTTGAAAAGGAGTGTAACCATTAAGATCCATGTTTTCGAAGGCGTTTTGGGTATTGGTAACATCAGCCATTGGCATTATATTGAACAGAGATATTGAAGTTTAAGGGTAAAAAATTGGTATTGAATGTTAACCAGTAATTGGGTACATTTATAGACAAAATTTGATGATGAAACGATTCAAATTTTGCAAGTGGAGAACGTGTAAATTAACTGTCCATTACCCATAAATTCCTCATTGGAAATAGAGGAATTACTCATAACTTCCTCATGGGGAGTGGAAAGAACTGTCAATAACTCCCACATTGGAAGTATGCAGGAATTCGAAGCGGTAAAAGGCACATTAACACTTATTCAAATTCCTTGAATATCGATGTTAATGTGGGGGGTATGTTTACATATAAAATTAACACATCCGTTAATTAATCGACACGTAATTAAGAATGCCAAACGTTGGCGACTTGTCGTTAATAAAAAGCACTGGATTATTAGTTTATAAAAGGATCAATACGATGTCGTATTAATCTCCAGTCTGAAAGGTAGTTATTGGCAGTTATGAGCCAAAGAATTTGGCTTCGAAGCCATATTTTTAACTGCTAAAAGGCATGAGTTACACGTGTAAACATATGAAATTGGCAGTTGGCAATTGAAACACGTGGAGCAGATCATGCAAGGCAGTTATTCTTTAAAATTAATCATATGATTTGAATGAGTAACTGTGAAGATGCAAAATTCAAACGTTTCTGAAAGGCGTTCGAAGCAAGTCAAGTTCAAATGCTTTGGGAGGGAAGAACAATATTTTGAAATGTAATGATGAAGTTCGAAGTCAAGAAATCAAGCGGGAAGTTCAAACTACAAGTAAGGTCTATAAATAGAAGAAGTTGAAGAGTGAAAAAGCCCCCGGACAAATCTTCAACAAACAGCAAAAATGATGCTTGGTTTGTTCTATGGCAGTTAGAATTGTAGTTTTAGGAATTCGGCTCAGTTCGAAGTAGATTTGGAAGTAGTTTGGAAAGTAATTTAGGATGTAGATGTTAGTAGTTCTTGTAACAATCAAGTGTTCGAAGTTCCTGTTGTCTTTCTATTTGAAGTTGAAGACGATTTCGAAGTAAGTTTACTTTGGATCTGTTAATCAAAGTACCTTGTTTCTTTATTGTTCTATGATTTCCTAAGTGAATTGGTTTATATTTCTTCACTTTGAAAGAAAAATCCTCTTAATTGAGCTATTAGAACCAGTAAAACACAATCATCTGATTAGATTTGGTTTTGCAAAGTTAATCTGAGGGAGAAGATTTAAAGGCTCTCTCTGGCACGCTCGCACACAATTATTTTATGTTGCAAAGAAGTAAAAGAACCAAACAGAAGAGTAATATCTAAATGACAATTTCGGATATAATGTAGTCCCTTTTTAAATGTCCCCTTTCAGAATTGTGTATTTTATTGGACAAAAAAAAAATTGTATTTCCGTAGATTTTTTATAAATATTTGCACCAAATAAAGTGCTAATTATATAGAGAAATATACTTGTGGGGATTTTAAAATGCACGTATTCCTATAGTGGACACTTTAGAGGGGACAGAGGGAATGATGGTTATCAATTCTGGGTACTTATGCTCTCAAATGATTGTAATTGCTTTCATATGAAAGGTTTTTTTTCCTCAAGTATTTATAACTATGCCAAGTTGATTGAGGGCCCTTTTAAAAAAGTTCCCTTTTAAGCCTAACAAAACTCATAGCCGGTCATGCACTCACGACACACACATATTGAGATCTAATACTAAACAAGTATTATCACAAAAAAAAAAACAAGAGTGACACAAAAGATTTACGTGGTTCGGCCCAAAAACCAGCTGATCGTGTCGTTTTCATATAAAAAATAATTTATAAAACAGAACAATTACTACTACTCTTTCGAATAGCGGCAAGTACTTCGACTATCGCTCCTCCGGGATTAAAAGGCTAAGTTGCAGTTATTTCAATCGATTTCTAAATTAATTCGAGAAAATAAATTTTGATTGGGTTTCCTAAATTATGAAAAACAAATTAAATTAAAGCAATTGAAAAGTAAAGAGAATTTATGGGGGAAAAATAAAGGGTCTAGGGTTACGAATCCACTTGACCCTTCGTAACCTAGATTTATTTCTATTGAAGGATTTCTTATTCGGATTCATCGAATACCATTAGGATTCACGAGGCCTTGCGACATCTCCTAGAAATATTCATGTATCATCAAGCGGCATAGATTATCTCCGCCTAGCACGAATCGTCTTACTAGTACCATTCATCTCTATGGCACAGATCGTCTAATAGCACGACGCGTCTTACGATAGTATAATCTATCACAGTCAATTACCATGAATTCAATTAAAATCATTGTATAAATAGTATTTGAAATCGCGCATGGCAAATACACAATTGTATGGGAAAAATAAAACCAATTTCATAAACATGAAATCATCTAATTCACACAACCGAATCCTAATAATTAAATCCAACAAAAATAATAAAATCTACGTTACTAGGAGTAGAAGCTTCATCTACACCCTAGATGAGGGTTTAGCCGGCCATTGTTGATGGCGAGAACCCAGCCGCTGTTTGCTTCCAAGTCCTCCCCCTTTTTTGATGTGTGATATGTATATATCTCTAGAAGTCTTTTTATATCAAAAGTCTTGGTGGAGTAGCCCTCAAGTTTATCACTATATATTGGCTTATTTATGCACTGAAAACCCTCCTTGTTCCAAAGAAGAATATACTTCTTTATGCATCGAAAATACCCCTTTACAATTGATTCTCTTCCTATGTTGAAGATTCTCTCATGGCTCTTATGGCAGATTTCCTTTTTGTCCTTCAAAATCAAATCCCTTTGGTAATCATATCAAGTCCGGCAACTTTGTACAGACCACATGCCAGTATAGATGTGGGAATAAAATTGGGTGTTGGTTGTCCGGATAGCTCCCGCGCACCACTTCATTTAATTTGACCATGGGCTTTGCTTTGACACCGAGTAAAATTCGATTTTGCACATATTGTATACCAAATCCTCCAAATACCTACAATACAAAAACAAAGCTTTAAACTCCAAGAAACAAAATAATTGGACTTAACAAGGATAAATTAGGGGCGCTTATGTGAACATTTTGCGCGTCTATCACACCCCCCAACTTACACTTTGCTAGTCCCTAGCAAACAAAATAAATGAATCTAATGCAAACAAACTAAAATGGATACATCTTTTAAACCCTCAGGCGGCCCCGGTAGGACGAGTGAACTCTCGTGAGGGTTTTCAGCAGTGATCACTCACAAAACACAATGAATCATTTTCAGATGAAACTTAAAAACATGCAAGACAACTCATTGATATCTCAAGTTAAGAATATGAAGCCATCCCAAATACACGAAAGACACAAGCAGTTCTAGATGCTATCAAATGTAGAACTAAGTCAAGGCACCAAAACTTTAGCGTGTGTGAACAAGGGCCTCCGTCACAAGTGAAAAACAACTGAAAGCTCTCTTCAGACCTAGTCTCGACTCAAATCTCACCGTGTCATGCACTCACAATTAAATTCACTTGAAACAAGGGGCATATAATGTACTCTCAATTTATGCGGGTGGAAGTCATGAGACATGAAAGCAAAATAATCCGCACATGATGACATGAAAAGAAAGCTTTATATATGGTGGACACAAGATCTCATGAATGGAATGCCAAGTATTGGGACTCTCTCTACCATCAATCCACCTCTGATCGCCCCTAAGATCAAATAGGACTTCAACTCGGGTTATAACGTTAGGTAAGGGAATGTGTATCAAGGTTAGGGTAAAAAATCAAGTGTCTGAGAATAGTCTAACAACTCTTTTAAGGCAAATTTATCAATGTGTGCCCTCTTTTTTATTTTATTTCGCCACCTCTCTCTCTCTGTACCCTTCAACAAACTTCCACACTTTAAACCACAGTTTTCTTTTCTTCTTCTTCTTCTTCTTCTTCTTCTTCTTCTTCTTCTTCTTCTTCTTCTTCTTCTTCTTTTTTTGCTTTCTTTCAACAAGTATCATGGTATCTCCCCCTTTGCATTCAATTTCAAATTAACATTTTTTTTCTTTTTTATGGGGAAGATCACCACCAATCAAACATAATTCTAAACTTCATTCACCCCTTTCTTCACTCTAATACACCTTCACATGAATAGTTAACCCTTCTCAAGACAATATAGATGGTGGGGGGGGGGCTTAACTAGAAAATGGTATCATGCAAGAGGCTCAAATGGGCTTATTAGGGATAATTGTGTGAAAGAAAGAAACGAACTGGCTCAAAGTATCAAAAATTGCCTATGATCATCTTCAAGGGGCGACATAACCATACAAGTCCACAACCAAAAGAAATATGCAGTTTATTCAATCCCAATACTTGACAACAAAGATAATGAGATCAACAACAAATTTGTTCTTTTCATGACAAACAAGAGTTTAAGTGACACCACTCTAACAAAAAGATAAGGCTCGAAACTCACAGGGGCATAAGTGTCTCCATTAAACTAGCCATCAAGAACAGTCAAATTGTAACTCATAAGTGACCAAAGCCCAAGTAGACGTGAAGTGCAAAGGTGCAAAAGATAAATGCCATGGCAAATTTCTCACGATAGGCTAGCAAAAAGAACTACAATGCCACATAGCTATCAAAACAATGACTATCGCATCCCAAACTCGATCAATCAAGATCCCATCTCAATAAGTCTCAAGTCTCATGTACAAAAAAAAATCTAACTATTTTTTTTTTCATTTTTTTCAAAATTTTCAATTTTTTTATTTTTTTATGATTCTAATTATGCCCAACTAATGAAATGTTCCCTCCCCCCAACTTGAACTTGACAATGTCCTCATTGACAGCACAAAAGAAATATAAAGACACGTAAAGTAAATAGGGAATGGAGAGATATCACCTGGGGATCAAACTAATAATGCAGATAAAAGGAACGAGGAGAGCATACCCCCTAACTTGCACGAGAGGAACCTGCAATGTTTAGGTTAACAAAAATGAGCAAAGAAAACAAAACTACGAAAAGATAAAAATAATAAAATAAAACCAAATACACTATGCTCACGTGAATTTTGAGCTTCTATCAGACCATGAAGAGCTATCACGATGAACATGTCGCCCCAATCCAAGCTCTTAGTCAAGAATTGAACTCGACCGTGCCACAAAATTAGATATTTAGAGTACCGCAATTGCCTTAATCGCTTGCGAAATTTTAATTCCACCAAAAATGCTAGTCGAACGAAATTGATTTTCATACTGTTGACAATGTCCACTAAACATGGATGGTAAATCAAGTCAAAACCATTAACACTAAGAAAATCAATTACTTCGATTATGTTAAAATCTTGTATTGGTGGAGACTCAATAGGAGGATTGCTATCATCTAAAGTTGGGAGTATTTGATTAACGAGTTCAAGTGGATTATCGACACTTATGGTCAAGGACTCCTTAAGAGTTTTCGCATCAAGAGGCACATCACCACATATATAATTCTCTTGAGGAGAACATTGGACATTAAGCTTATCATTCCATCCTAACTCCAAGACTTTTTCTGATTTAAAACCAACACCTTCACTAATGGCAATCGGCTCTATTTGCTCTTCTTCCTTAACATGAGAATTGACATCTTCAAACTTCATATTGCAAACCCAAAATTGCAACTCTTCAGCAAATTGATCATAATAATACCAACCCTTCTCAGTAGATTTATCCAAAAATTTGACATGGCACATCATATCAACAAATTGACGCGTTTCACTATTTAAGCCCTCATAAAAGGAATCCATAATGCGCCAAAGTTCAAAACCATGATCAAGGAAAGAGAGTAGCAAATCTTTGTATTGTTCCCTACAATGAGAATAAGACTCTCCTTCTGTTTGAGAAATATATACGATTTCTTGTTTCTGAAGAACAATCTCATACGCTGGAGAATACTTTTGCAAAAACAACTCTTGCACCTCTTGCCATGTTCTTTTAGATTCTAATGGTAAAGAGAAAAACCAACCCCCAGCCTTGTATTGCAACGACTTCTCAAAATACTGAATCTTAACTGCTTCAATATTTAGGTTAGATAATGTGGCCCAAACTTCCTCAAATTTTGAATATGCGACTAAGGGTTATCAGATGAAAAACCATGAAAATTGGGAAGCAATTGCATCTCTTGAGGTCTCAGCTCAATGTTCCAAGAATAATCTCCAAAGTAGACTATAATATGTTTTTTTTTTCAAATTGAAAAGAAAAAAAAAACTCTTAATGCAAACTACTCTACCAAAAACAAGTAAGTTTTTTTTTTTTTTGATCGGCTGCCAAAACATGTAAGTAAAAAAGATTATAATAATACAAACTCACAGTGCTATAAAAAATTGAAGATCGGAATGATGGGGCTTTTGGATTATAACTATGTTGCACCTTCGTGCGTTGTAACATCTCACTCCCTGTGTCCAGAGAAAACAATGCTAAAAGAGAAAGAGAAATTAAACAAGTATGAGAAAGAAAAGAAAATACCTAAACTAGGAATTAAAATAAAAACCAACTGGAACAATGCAACCGTGCTTGTAATCCCAGGCAACGGCGCCAAAATTTGATCGTGTCATTTTCGTATCAAAAATAATTTCTAAAACATAACAATTACTACTACTATATCGAATAGCGGCAAGTATTCCGGGTATCGCTCCTCAGGGATTAAAAGGCTAAGTTGCAGTTATTTCAATCGATTTCTAAATTAATTCGAGAAAAGAGATTTTGATAAATTATGAAAAACAAATTAAATTAAAGAAATTGAAAAGTAAAGAGAATTTATGGGAAAAAAAAAGCGGCATAGATTATCTCCGCCTAGCACGAGTCGTCTTACTAGTACGATCCGTCTCTATGGCACGGATCGTCTAATAGCACGACGCGTCTTACGATAGTATAATCTATCACAGTCAATTACCATGAATTCAATTAAAATCGTTGTGAAAAAAGTATTTGAAACCGCGCATGACAAATACACAATTGTATGGGAAAAATAAAACCAATTTCATAAACCTGAAATCATCTAATTCACACAACCGAATCCTAATAATTAAATCCAACAAAAATAATAAAATCTACGTTACTCGGAGTACAAGCTTCATCTACATCCTAGGTGAGCGTTTAGCCGACCATTGTCGATGGCGAGAACCCAGCCGCTATTTGCTTCCAAGTCCTCCCCCTTTTCTGAAGTGTGATATGTATATATCTCTAAGTGGAGTAGAAGTCTTTTTATATCAAAAGTCTTGGAGGAGTAGCCCTCAAGTTTATCACTATATATTGGCTTATTTATGCACTGAAAACCCTCCTTGTTTCCAAAGAAGAATATACTTCTTTATGCATCGAAAATACCCCTTTACAATTTATTCTCTTCCTATGCTGGAGATTCTCTCATGGCTCTTATGGCAAATTTCCTTTTTTTCCTTCAAAATCAAATCCCTTTGGTAATCATATCAAGTCCGGCAACTTTGTACAGACCACATGCCAATATAGATGAGGGAATAAAATTGGGTGTTGGTTGTCCGGATAGCTCCCGCGCACCACTTCATTTAATTTGACCATGGGCTTTGCTTTGACACCGAGTAAAATTTGATTTTGTACGTATTTTGTACCAAAGCTTCCAAATACCTACAATACAAAAACAAAGCTTTAAACTCCAAGTAACAAAATAATTGGACTTAACAAGGATAAATTAGGGGCGCTTATGTGTAATGCCCCCAAATTTTAAAGGTAAAATTATTATAAATCCACGTGGAAAGTCAATGAGATCCAAAGTCTTGGTCAAAATCCAAGCTTAATTCACAAGGTCAAAGTCATACACAAGTTAATTCACAGGATTCCCAAGCCCAAAATAAATACATGAGTTACCATTGTTATTACAAACCAAGTCAATGATGAAACTCAATTGAATTACAAATCATCTTTTCAGAATATAAGTTTAAAAAATGTATAGTAACTCCTCCGTTAAGCTTTCAAAAGAGATGCATGCATACACTCCAAGCAATCCATATCATGCTCCGTGCTGGATACCTGAAATTATTAGGGTGAGCTCACTAGCCCAGTAGAGAAAAGTCTACCAATTCTAAATGCAATGAAATGATAGTGAGTGATAGACAAGGAAGACACAAATCACGCAACAAGTTTCAAGAAAATTTAATGGTTAAAGGATTGAAAATCTACTCATAAGTCACTAGATTCCCTTTTCTATCATCCATCATACCCGATAAATACCTGATAGACCATATGTCTCCTAAACATTTAGCATACACATCTCATTCATTTACAACATTAGGTTATACTCCGGGCATGCAATAAAGGCCCCGTGTCACTCCGAGCAAACCATAAAGGCCCCGTGTCACTCCGGGCATACCCTATCGGGCCTCGTGTCATCATTACTACATTGCAAACTTCATTTGATGCTCATTAGTATCATTATGGTCTCCATATGTCTCATCGTCTTAATTAATCGTTCATCTCAATTCACGCATGTGTCATCGCATAACTAACACCCACAACTCTCTTTTATAGATTTCATGTGTCCGTACGCGTCCCACGAGTGCTTTCAACCATTGTGTCTCAAAAACTTGCCGAACAAACAACGAAATAACATAAAGTTCATCCACCAAGTCTAGGACAAGTTTATCAAAAACAAATCACAAGTTTCTAAACTTTATAGGAGGATTCAAGACATTCCAAAGGCTAAAAGAACAAGAGAACGAGGTATTAAAGAACAATGGACAAGTGTATTGATACACCATTTCGGGTGTATCAATACCCAGGTTATGAAGTTCCAGACTGCATGTGTATTGATACACTTTTTATGATGTATCAATACACAAACTACAAAATTCAGAGAGCAAGTGTATTGATACATCATTTCTAGTGTATAAATACACAAGTTGTACACAAAAATTTTCATGGCAGAGGACAGGTTTTGAACAGGGTCTCCACCAAACTTAGTGAGATAAGGCTCCCAACACAAAATCCATGGTACTAACAACTTATATGCACTAGAGAGCAAGAAATCATCAATAACCTTTCAACAAGTTGATGGGAACAAGGATCAATATCAAGCATCAAGTCAAACATGACCAAAATGAGTTTTTTTTTGGGTAAATAAGCTTGAAATTAAAAGGGGTTAAGCGAATGTACAGCCTACAAGGGGCATACCCCAGGGAGGACAAAATGAAAAAGAAAGAAAGGAAAAGAAAGAAAAGAAAAGTGTGTGATCCCCGGCACAACCCGCCTGGGTGGGAAAATAAGAATTATTGGCACATCCCGCCAGCATAGGTGTAAATAAGCAAATAGAAAGTCCTAGCACAACCCGCTAGGATAGAAGAAATATGCATAAAGTAGTAAGCGTAGCTAAAAGGATATCTAGTGCCATGCACAACCCGCAAGGCTAGGATAAATAATTATAATGTCTGGAATGCATAGTATACGGAATGGCCAACCCTCAATAATGGAGATAACAAATGCAGAGCAGCTCAGACCAAATGAGATAAGCCTCTGGCAGTTCGGCAAGCAATAAAACCACGGGTACCCTCCCATATAACCCGTACACTAAACACATGCCTAGTCTGCCACCCGCTCCAAACATCAGTCCAAGCTCCAAACTCATCGTCCCTCCATAGTTTCCAGCAGCCATCTATGGTAATAAATAGGTTCCAATCAAAAGTAAATGGTAGCCCGCGGTGGTATCAAACGGTCAATGGTAGGCAAGGGACAGGTGAAATCCCTAGTCAAGCTAAAGATCATGATAGACAGAGTCAGCCCCAAGAGAAAATTCTTGGACCAGAGAAACCAAGACCACCACTATGTAAAACATCCGTTGGTAAACTCTGCCTCGGACCCCGTACACACGCAATCAACCACAAGGGTGCAACTATCCGAAACCATCATCCTCCACACACAGCAAAGTAAAAAGTGACCCCCACAACGAAAATAGTACACGCACAAGGAACTCGGGGTCAAAGGTGGATGAGACCTCTGGACCATGCTAAGGCAGAACCATGACTAGGGTTAGCCCTAGAGTAAACTCCGTCCCCCTCGAAGAACCCCAGCCCATAGAAACTTGGGCCATCAACCTAAGTAACTACGCCTTCGGACCCATGTCAATCTTTGCCAAACGCCGATAAATAGCCATGACCAATTTCCAGATGCGCAACCGTAACCAAGCAAGAGAAAAATAGAACCATAAACGAGCCCAACAGCCCATTAGCTTGAAAAGTATATGACTTCACAATTTGATTTAAGTGATAAATATCCGGGCCACCCAAGCCTATGAATTACGTGGGCCCGAATTAGCCATGGATCCAATATAAATACAGTATAGGCCCAACCAGTCCACTATCCAAATATCTTTCCATATTCAATTGGTCCACTTCCTATAGACACAGTGGAGAATGGCCCACTTTTCGCATAAAACATTGCCCCACTAGTAGCCTTTTTGTAGCCAAGCATATTTTTCAAATGTTGAATAAAAACCGGAATGCTTGTACTCCAAACTGGATTATGAGGTGCTATTAGATGGGCCCACAACTGTGAGCTTAATAGTGACTGTCCAACTTGATACATAAAACAAGGAAAAGGCTATATCTAGTACAGCTAACTTTACCCCAATAACAGTGTAGTGCAGCCAAACAGTCAAACAATTTGAACAAGTCAATTACGCAAATCTGGAACCACAAACCCACGGTTTACCCAAAAAACGGTTTAAATTTAGCCCATGGTTTCCTAATTACCGCTAATGAATAGCGGTTCTGGTGCAGGCACACCGACAGCCTACTCTGGAAAACTCACCGGAAATTGCCAGTCTAACATGAACCAAACAAGAACCAGATTCCACAATAAAGACATCTGGACTCAACTTTCCGATAGCACCAGATGGAATACGGTGGTCCCATGGCCACCACCCGTTGGTTTTGATGGAGTGGGTTGAAAAGCTCAGATACCGAACCTAACCCCTATGTGGATGAGCGTTCCCGCTATCCTCTTGTCCACCACGCTCCGGTCCCGAAGCCGACTGCCCTAGATTGTAGCGGTTGGGGTTGAAACCCATAATCGAGACCCATTTCGCAGTGGAGTAGATCACCATAGGATAGAAGAGCCACGATCGGACAGGAAGTACCCATAACCCGCACAATCGTGTACTTGCCTGAAGAAAACGATCAACCCAGCGTTGATCAGATCCCCTTTTTGAGTTGTAGTGTGTCTAAGTGAATCTCAAAATAGAGATATGTAAGCCTTCAATCAGAACGATTGGGGCAGAAATCAAAAATATCGGCAGAGTTTTGTGTGAGGGGAGTGCATTCTCTAGAGAGAGAAGCTCTCAACCCTCACCCTCACCAACTTTTCCCAAAATGAGTTTTCTCAAGGAAAGACAACAAACCATATACAAGATTGATTAAGGAGAAGCTATACACACACCCACACTACATTAGCACTTAGAAAATGTAGAAATTTCCCTACCTTAAAGGGTTTTGAGCAAAACCCTCAAAATCCAACAAACCCTAGCTTTTCTTCAAGGAGCTCCAACCGAAATACCACCTTCCGGAGTGAAATAAACACGACCCAAGCTTCCAAATACGCGTAGGAGACTAGTTTGAGCGTGGATCTTGAAGGAATTTGAGGTTTTTGAATGAAATTTGGAGTGAGGTTGAAGAAGATGGAAGAGGAAGAGAGAGAGGTGGGTCGTCTCATGAGGAGGGGAGGGGGTTATGTCTCTCTCTTCTCATACATGAGACACACATATATAATCCAAATAAATTACACCCCAAGTCCCTATAGTGGCTTGTGTAATGCAATAAGGTCCCAACTCACTCATATCACTAATTAATCCAACATTTAAACATTTCAAACAATTCCTCGCATTTTCTCAACTTTATTTCCAAAAAAAAATATTTTAAAACACGGGTCCTTACATTATGTGAACATTTTCCGCGCCTATCACCGGCCTAGTCCAAAGGAGAGAGACACTCCAATATATGAATGTGGGAGCTGTTAAGGAGGTCATCCACTCTAGTAGTGTAGCTACTGTCACACCAAATAATTCCACTCAGTCGATTCTAGAGTTGTTACGAGATTCAATTGAACAAGTTGCAGTGCAAGTGGCTGTTGCCACCAATTCCTCCAGGGACAGGAGAAACAGGGATGGTCAACACCTACTGGTGTAGAAGATGCGAGGGCGTGCCAGGAGACGTGAATCTCCAAGAGAAATAAGGAAAAGCGCCTGAAACTACCAACTTCTTTCAAGCAATTGCGAAACTTGAACTAAAGTTACAACGGTTCGTGGGCCTTGAACAAGGACTTCCACAATTGAAGAGACTTACATAGAAGAAAGAGAGAGAGAAGAGGAGGTAGAAGAAGGAAGAACGGGGGAGAGGTAGAAGATAGACATAGATAGGAGATAGAAGAAGAATAAGAGGGGATCGATCGACTAACTGCGAGAGAGTTAGGAGATAATACTAAATTACTTTGCTGCTGTGAGCGTTGTTGGTGCGTGGACCTTTGCAATGTTGCACCAAGGTCTTCATTTACAGTCTTTGAGTCCAATTGTAACTTCCAAGATGTAACCGCCCATGAACTCTAACCATTACGCCCATGTCTTGCATCCACTTCGGTATCTTCTTGAAAATGTATGAGGAGATGACATGTGTCCTTTAGTTGGCCGAAAATAACTACCCATGTTCTCAATACAATTAGCACATGTTAATTTCGGCCCTTATCACCTTGCTTTGGATAAAAACCACTTCCCTATAATTTAGGTAACAAACTTATCTCCTAAATTATAGATAATTCGGCCATTAAATTAAATCCGAATTATAATAAAAATAACTTCCAACCAATTTCTTTGCCACGTGTAAATTTTAAAAATTTATGGTACAAACATTGCCCCCCCTAAACTTTATTTTAAAGAATAAAATGGAGTTTATTTAAAAACCATCTTTAGGCGATAAATGCAACAAGAGTCCTTAAATATTAGGAGATAACGGCTAGAAGAAGATGAACCAAGTAGGACTCTTGTTACCGTTTAACTCCTACACGTGGCATGACTGGATTGGTTTGGGAATTAAGTTTCCGGAATACTCGAGATATCCCATCAATACGTATCCATAAAAAGAGATTTAAGAGAGAGAGAGAGGAGATTCACGTTCCACAGTAAAAACAATCTTTCCCTCTCTCTACCTTTACCTTTTTCACCGCCATAGCCGAAAGCCTGCTACTGTAGCAGAAAAAGTTTCGCCATGGCCACCCTTAGAGCACAAGCTTCTGTTGAAGATGAGAATAACACAGGCACAGTGATGAAGAAGCTGATTATGGAGCAAAAGCCCAACATTCACGAGGAGATTCTGTTCCAGGTACCCGACCAAACTGAACATTCTTCTGGTTTAAACAAATACGGGTTAGGGCCTTGCTTTACAGACGAATTTCCAGACTTTTTGGATAAGTATTACCCACATGACATTCCTCTTCCCTTGGCCCGATCTACAACAGATTGGGTCCCAGATTGGGAAAACTATTCAAAATCGAGACCCTTTAAGGTGTGGGTCACCTCCACTTCAGAGTATAATGAGTGGTTGGTTAGGGTTGAAAAGGCGAAAAGAACTGTTTGGAAGAAAGCTGGAATTTACAACGCCATACTTATGAGCTATGACATGCCACCCCCTGATACTGCCCTTATCAGTGCCCTTGCCTTCTTCTGGTCTCCCAGCACGAATGCCTTTCACTTCCCCTGTGGGCCTATGACGCCAACACTTCAAGATGTGGCGTTCATAACAAGCCTTCGCCCTCATGGCATAGAAGCTAACGATGCCTTAGAATCTCCCAAGGTTAGCTTTGAATATCCTAAGAAAAAGGGCATTACCTTTAATTACTTCCTGGAGCAGAATGCTGTGACAGATGACAAGGTTGAGGTCTCCGAGATGGAGCATATAGCTTTTCTGATCTACTGGTTGAATAAATTCATCTTCTGTAGCAGTCACTTGAAGATCACTCGGTATTACACGGATTTGGCCAAAGCTCTCTCTGTTGGTCAGGAGATCGCTCTGACCCCAATCTTTCTTGCCCACTTCTATAGATGTATGAAAGAATTGGTAGATCATAAGATATCAGGTTGTACTGGTCCATTATGGTTGTTGCAATTTTGGGCATGGTCTTACTTCTCAGACTTGGCTCCTGAGGAGACGCCAGAGTAGAAGCAGAGAAGAAAACAGGAGATAAAGTCTTCTGTGGGTTGTACCTGAAGTCGCTTGTCCCTAAGGAGCATTCATTTGAGGAGTGCTTCAGGTATTTCTACTGTCTTGCAGAAGATCCACGCCCAGACTTTTGGACACCATTTGAGAGAAATTCCACTTGTCCAGATTGGCTCCAAACCCCTACAGAAAAGTTAACTCCAGAAGATCCGGTGCAAAGGGCAGTATGGGCCAGCTTCTTGGTGGCAAGGGATCTCCCTTATGGTATGGGCTCTACTGGTCCAAATAACAAATGTGGAGTGGAGTATTATAACCCCACCCAATGCGCCAGACAGTTTGGTTTAGCCCAGCTCATACCCATTCCTCCTTACCAAACCATAAATTCTGATCTGAGTGAGAGGATGTTGCTCACTCTAGACGATACAAAGAAGCTCATGGAGAAGAATGCTGCTTTAATCTCCACCAAATTCAAACTTGCTCCATTTCCTGACTTTCCTCTGACAACCCCGTCCTTCGACATGTGGTGGAAAAAGGCCAGTTTTAGCCAATCTTCAGAATCTCTGGAGTTATTGCTGGGAAAGATTTCTCCAACGGCGATGCCAGAAGAATTACCAAAAACCAAATAGGCTAAACAGGAACTGCTGGTTAAGAAGACAAAGGCTGCCGAAAAAACTAAGGCCAAACCTGCACCAAAGAAGAAAGGTACGCTTTCTTGTGCCGAAATTTATCAATCTATTCGTAGGTTTGAGATCTTCTTTAAATGCAAATGGAACCCTCGTAATCCTGAGGCAATGGAAGAGGCTAGGAGAAATAGAATGACTGAAATTGAGACTAGACAGAGAGACTTAGCCGCTGCTGCATGGTGGAAATTATTCCAATCTACTCCTCCAGAGCAACCTATGCCTTCTTTAGAAGATTTAAAGAAACCATTTGGGAAACCTATTCGCCCAACTCCCAACACTTCGTTTGTTATTGCCGACACACTGGCGTATGAAGGCATGTACGAACTTTATCCAGAAAATAGAAGAGTCACAGTCGTTAAGACCGATGCCCCCCAATGGGAAATAGAAGATTTCTATAAGCGTGGGATAGTTAGGGTTATAAATTCCGCTGAAAGAGGTCAGAAATTGATTCTAGTACCTCTTTCTGTAATATCTGCTTGCTAACTATTGCCTCTTCTTTCAGACGCTGCTCCTTTAGTAGAATTGTCTAATCATGACGAGGACGATGAAGAAGATGAAGAATCTGACGAAGAGGCACCAAAGACAGAAAAGGCACTTCCCCAGAAAACGAAGCGGAGACTGGCAAAGGTAAGGCTTCTTACTTCCTCTTACCAAATACTGCTTCTGGTTGGGCTTCTATTGATAACAGTTCTTCTTTCCAGGAGACACCTGTTGTTAAACCTAAA
The DNA here is from genome assembly GCA_963854785.1 of Vaccinium vitis-idaea. Lineage (NCBI taxonomy): Eukaryota > Viridiplantae > Streptophyta > Magnoliopsida > Ericales > Ericaceae > Vaccinium > Vaccinium vitis-idaea. The sequence goes on from OY978222.1 coordinate 19,924,596, forward strand.
AGAACCCGATCCAGTACTAGAAAAGAAGATGCACCCATCTTTGCTTCATTAGAGGAGGTATTGGAATTTCCCAATCTCCTCCTTCCTCTACTTTGAGTATAACTAATCCTGTTATTATTTCAGGCTGTGGATAGCAAAGGATCAAAAAGAAAGAAGGTACAGCATCAAGAACAATCTGGTGAAACAGGCGATAAAACTATCTCCGGCCCAGCGTCAAAAGCCCCAAAGACGTTGGCTGGACAAAGAAGTATTGAAGCAGCTTCTTCTGACATTGGAGTTTCTTCGAAGGAGAATATCCCAATTTTCATCCCAGTTGGAGACATGACTGTCATTGACCCAACAGGGAACTTGTCGCAGAGCTCTGCCATCCCCGTAAGTAATCATGGCATTATAATACCAAGATATATGCGAATTGCTTCTAGACTAATAAAAAACTTTGTTTACAGGCCTTTTCCAAAGACTCTAGCCTGGCTTCTCCTACTCGCTCTACTGCTGTATCTAGCAAGGCCAAAATAGAGCCTCAGGAGCTTCTCAATCGTTTGAAGGAGAAATTGAAGAAGGGGACAAGCAGCAGCCAGGTGTCTTCCTCAGCCACTTCTGAAAGCATTCAAAAGAGTCCTTCGACAGAAGAAGTGTCCAAGGCGAAAGATGCTCTAAAGGCAGCCTTGAGCTTCAATTTTGAAACAATGATCCAGCCTGAGATTCTTGCCAAACTGAAAGGTGCTTTGGAGGTTCTTACCTCTTCTGAAGGCATACCAGATGTACCTCAAGATCAATTAAGGCAATTCAAAGTTGCTCTACCATCCCTCATCCAGGATTACCACAAGAATATGACTGAAATTCAAGAGATGAAAAACAGACAAACTCGCTTTACAGACCTTGGGCAGGCGCTGATCATTGCTATGGATAAAATGGAGAACTTCCAACATCAGAAGGCGCAACTGTCCATCCAGAAGAACAAGGGCCTCAGGAAGATCAAGGAGATCCAGGATAACATTGTCCTTATGCAGCAACAAGTAGTCCAGCTTCAAGCAGAAGATGCTAACCATGATGAGAAAATGCAAGAAATCATACAAGAAGAAGAAGAGGTCACTACCGCTACTCAACCTCTGGTGGAAGAACATGACGTCTTGAATACTGAAATTCCTCACGTAGAAGCTCAGATTGAGGCGCTGGTGACCAATTTGTCCAAATCAACTGCTCCTTGGGACAAATTTAAAGCTGATGTTTTAGAAAAGATGTAATCCTTCCTTCTTGTTTGATTTCTGATCTTTCTTTTGCTGTTGAACTTTAAGAATTCTGTTTTTTGAGGAGGCACTTTGCAAGCTTTTAAGACTTGGTAGAAATCATGGTTTAGTAATGCAACTATTGATATCCATCATCTCCCACATAGTAGGATACCATAATTTCAGAAACTTGCCGTTGATTGGATGTTTATGCATTTCACCATCTAAATCATGTAGCATATATGTACCTCCTCTTAAAATCTGAGAGACTTGCAAAGGACCTTCCCAAGTAGGAGACCATTTGCCATATTTATGATCCTTTTTCTCGAATGGCAAGACTGCCTGCCAGACCAAATCTCCTTCAGCAAAAGACTTCTCTTTAACTCTTTTATTGTATGCCCGAGCCACCTTCTGCTTCTGGACCACCAAATGATCTAAGGCAGAAAGCCTCAGTTCATCCAAATCTTCTAATTCCATATACATAGCCTGATTATAGTCTCCATAATCTAGGCCATTCTGGAAAGCGACTCTGGCAGATCTAATGTTTGTTTCCATTGGTAAGACAGCGTCATGGCCATAGGTAAGAGCATAAGGAGTAATACCAGTGGCCGTTCGCTTAGACGTTCTGTAAGCCCACAGTGCGTCTGACAATGCTTCATGCCAAGTCCTTGGTTGATCTTCTACCATTCTGCTGATAATCCCCTTCAGGATTTTGTTAGTAGACTCGGCCTGTCCATTTCCTTGGGCATAATAAGGCGTTGAATGTGTCATATTTATCCCAAATTGTTGCATAACTGCCTGAATCCTATCTCCAAAGAAGACAGATCCTCTATCGGCAACTATGTGTTGAGGAATGCCGAAGCGATGGATGATCTTCTCTTTAATCATAATGATGATTTCTTCTTGAGAAACAGAAGTCATTGGGATAGCCTCAGCCCATTTGGTGAAGAAGTCAGTGGCCACGACTATATAAGTGTGTCCTTTAGAAGAAGGAGGGAAAATTTTGCCAATCATGTCCATGGCCCATCCTCTAAATGGCCAAGGCTTTATCACCGACCTCATTAAAGAAGCTGGAATCCTCTGTACGGGACCGTGGGCTTGACAGGCTTGACATCCTTTAGCAAACTGAATGCAATCATTAAGAATGGATGGCCAATAATAACCGTACCTCCTTAAAAGCCATCTCATTTTTCTTCCAGATTGATGTGCTCCACAGATGCCCTCATGAACCTCTCCCATAACCTTCAGAGATTCTTGAGGTCCGACGCATTTGAGAAGAAGATCATCCTCCAAACTCTTCTTGTAGAGCTCATCCTCTATTAGCACATACTGGACAGCTCTTTCTCTGATCTTCTTAGTTGAAGAGAGGTTTGGATACTTCAGAAAGGTAATAATTTCGGTTCTCCAATCCTCTTCTCCCCCCCCCCCCCCCCCCCCCAAGGTCAATAGTGAAAGTCTCCACAGAAGCACTTCTTCTTTTGACAGAAGGTAAGCTCCTTCTTTGAATAGTGATTGTTCTCTTGTACCAACCTTGGGGAATCTTGATTCCGGTGGCGATCTGTGCCAATTCATTTGCCTCTTGATTGAATCTTCTAGGAATATAGATGAGACTGGCATCATCAAATTCGTCTAACAATTGTCTCGCCGCCATGTAATAAGGAGCTATTTCTTCACTGTTGCATCTGTAGATGCCCCCTAATTGGTTGATCACCAACTGAGAGTCTCCAATGACTTCTATGGTGGTTGCTCCCATTTCTCGCAAGATCTCCAATCCAATAATTATCCCTTCATATTCAGCTTGATTATTTGTACATTGGAAATCAAACTGAAATGACAATTGGGTTTTAACTCCGGCAGGAGATATTATTAGGATTCCACAACCAAAAGATGAGATTGTTTTGGAACCATCAAATAATAATTGCCAAGGAGCATATGAAACAGTAAAAACGTCTAAGCCGATTGCTTCTTCATCAACATCCAAACATGGATGATCTGCTAGAAAATCGGCCAACGCTTGTCCCTTTACTGCTTTTTGGGGAATGCATTGGAAGTAGAACTCCATTAATGCGAGTGACCATTTACCAATTCGGCCTCTAATGATGGGCCGAGAAAGTAAATACTTAATTAAATCGGTCTTGCAAACCAAGTAAACCAACACAGGCATCATGTAGTGCCTAAGTTTTATTGCTGAAAAGTATAAGACTAAACAAAATTTCTCCACAGGAGAATATCTACTCTCTACAGCAGTTAACAATCTACTAAGATAATACACTGCTTGCTCCTTGCCTTGTTCATTATTTTGAGCTAATAAGCTCCCAATAGAAGTTTCTGATGCTGAGATATAAAGTCGAAGAGGCTTCTTCTTGATTGGAGGCATAAGAACAGGAGGTTGAGTCAGATACCTCTTGATAGCTTCAAATGCCTCTTGATGACGAGTTTCCCATTTGAAATCCTCTTCTTTCTTCAACTTCAGAAGCTCTGAAAAGACTTAAACTTTCCCGGCCATGTTTGAGATGAATCTTCTGATGAAGTTAATGAGGCCGAGAAAACTTTGCAACTCCTGCTTGCAAGATGGAGGCTTAGCTTCAAGGATAGCCTTGGTCTTGTTCTGGGGTACTTCAATGCCTCTTTGGTGAACTAGAAATCCGAGGAAATTGCCTGCAGAAACTCCGAAGGCACATTTCAGGGGATTCATCTTTAGGTTGTATCTTCTTAGGCGCTCAAAACTGGATCGCAGGTGCTCCAAGTGCTCCTTGAATGAATTAGACTTGATCACCACATCGTCTATGTAGATCTCCATAAAACGGCCTAGCATGTCATGGAACATAGAATTCATTGCCCGTTGGTAAGTTGCTCCTGCATTTTTAAGGCCGAATGGCATAACAACCCATTCAAAGGCCCCCAAAGCTCATGGGCATCGAAAAGCCGTCTTGTGGACATCCTCTTCTACGATATAGATTTGGTTATATCCTGAATGGCCATCCATAAAGGATAGCACCTTATGTCTGGCTGCTCCATCGACTAAGACATCAGCAACGGGCATAGGGTATTCGTCTTTAGGAGATGCCATGTTGAGGTTGCGGAAGTCAATACACACCCGCACCTTTCCATTCTTCTTGATGACTGGAACAATGTTGGATAGCCATTCCACGTATCTGGTTGGCCTTATGAATCCAACTTTCAGGAGATGTTCCAATTCTTCTTTAACCCGTAGGTTTAACTCTTCTGACATTCGCCTAGGCGCTTGCTTAAAAGGTTTGAATCCTTCTTTAATAGGGAGCCTGTGCTCCACAAAATCTCTTTGTAACCCAGGCATGTCTTCATACTCCCAATCAAAGCAATCTTTATATTCGTGAAGGAGGTTAATGTAAGCGTTTTTAACCACTTCAGGAAGGCGTTGGCTTACGTAAATAGGCTTTGGATGATCTTCTGAGCCTAAATTTACCTCCTCCAGAGGATCTTGAACATCAGCCTTCAAATCGTCTAGCTTTGCTGGTGGTGCTTCCAAATCTTCTAACTGGATAACATCGTCAGGAGGTGTGTAATCTCCTTCAAAGAATAACTCGGTCGTCAAGACCGAATTATCTTCTGAATCCAAGGATCGTAGGCTTTCCTCTGTAATATGGGCGATTAATCGAGCCAAGGCAGCCTGCAAAGCCGCCATCTTCTCACTGGCTGTTGGAGCTTGATCCATGGGAAAGAGCTTGAAGAAGTGGAGTGCTCGGCCTATTAATCTCTGTAAGGAGAGGGCCGACCAACTGTTTGTAGATGGCTTTGAATTCGTCTACAGAAGTTTGAGTGGACAAAGTAATTGCCGTAGGCTTGCCATACTTATCAGTCCCGGTGAACTTGACAGGACTGATCTCATTGTCATACAATTTAGCATCTGCATGGTTAGAAGAGGCCAAGAAAGGCCTCTTGTCTGCCCAGACCACTTCTACATCATCACCATGCCAGAAGATTAGGCATTGATGAAGAGTAGAAGGAACAGCCATGCAAACATGGATCCAATAACGGCCCAACAGTAGATTATAACTTGAACGTGAATTAACCACAAAGAATAGAGTGGTCAAAGTTTTTGTTCCAACTTGCAAATTCATAATAATGATACCTTGGGCCGTGGTGATGCCTCCAGCAAAATCAGAAATGCTGGCGCTAGAAGGTAACAGATCTTGATCTCCTTTACCCAACTTAACGAGTGCTTGACCGACCAGGTGACTAAAAATAAGACGCGTCCCAAGCGTAGGACTCTCGACCGATGTAGCATAATATCCGGAAGTACCGGAGTCGAATCCACAGAGACGGACGAACGTGTGCAGGACTCAAAGATGACAGGTTCACAGTTTGTCTTGGCTCTTAGGTAACGTGTGCAGGGCTCAAAGATGACAGGTTCACAGTTTGTCTTGGCTCTTAGGTAGCCACCCCTTGTTTAATGATTAATTGACTAATTAAATTACCCAACTAACTTAACTAAATATGGATTTGAAAAGGAGAGTACAGCCGTGGGAACCCAGCGTCCGCAACTAGCCTAACCAATGTGTACTCGGGCCACAATTATTCATTTTATTGATTTTAGAATAAGAAAAAGGATCCCTAACAAATGCGCACCACCTGTCACCAGATTCCGTGCGCATTCGAATTCCGGCGATGCCTGGGTTTTGTTTGTTAGAAGAGTTTTCGTCTTCCAAAACTGCTCAAAAACTGAATTAATTCGATCCCGAGGTAGAACATTAATCAAACTAGCCACGGAGCACCTTCGCCCCGTGGCCGCACTCTATAAAACTACTCGCTCATGATTCCATTAAACGCAGCCATAATATTAACCCTAGATCTAAACATGCTTCAAACAATTGAAAGAAATAAATAAAACACGATACCAAATATTTGCAGCGAGAGAACGGATGCGAAGGACAAGAAATCAAAACTGTAAATCCTGAAGAACTTGAATTAAACTTGAATCTGAAAAATAATCCTGAAAACAGCAGCCAAAGTTAAAAAGAATAAAACCTAAGTTATGAATGAATGGATCCCTAATTTCGAGTTATAACGGGGTATTCATAGTAATCCCCTTTAATTTACAATTAAAATCCTAAAACAAATCGGAATTGGACCCGCATACGACTCTAAACGCCGTCGTTTCAAAGCCAAGATAAGCTCTCGGTAGGGCTACACCAAAAATGGTGTAGCCCTCCCCCACCGTTACAAGGCAAAGTTAAGCCCGCGGTAGCGCTACACCACTTTTGGTGTAGCGCTACCTAACCCATTAACTCTCAATTTGACCGTTGATCGCCCTTTGACCGGTTGACCATCTAATCATTCGGTAGCGCTACACCTCTTTTGGTGTAGCGCTCGCCAAGCTTCTGTTCACTTTCTGAGCCCTGTTTTGCCACTTTTGAGCGCTCCACCAAAATCCTTGTAGCGCTTCCAACGATCCGAAGTGCTTCCCTCGAGAAATTAACTTCACCACTTGGTCTCAACAGCCTTCCATGCCCTCAAGCTCTATCACGGCCTTCAAGTCTCTGCAATCCAATCTTGGCGCTAAAACAGCCTTATTTTCCTAAGAATTAACAACGCATCAAGTGGAAAATAGGGAATAAATAAGATAAAACCGTGTTAGAACTACCCTCTTTAGGCACTTATATCTATGATATTGCGTGCCTATCACACCCCCCAACTTGAAGGTTGCTAGTCCCTAGCAACAAAAACAAAAAGAATAAAACAAATAAATAAAAGGATAGATCTTTTAAACCCCCGGGCGGCCCCGGTAGGACGAGTGAAGTCTCGTGATGGTTTTCAGCAGTGATCACCCACAAAACACAAAGGACTCGGACACTTCGAATGCGACTCAACCCAAATAATAACCTCTAAAAGCACTACAATAACTGTCAAGGAAGTCAAAGGCAAGATATTTCATTCATGGATAAAGTTAAACAAATGAACTCCGTACCAAACTTAGCACAATAATTAATCCTCTCACCTACGATCGGATAGCGAATTTTCAAATGGCATGCGTGAATGAAACGCCACGTAAAGAAATTTACCAATCTCGAGAACAGTTCACACACCGTTGATAGCGCAGTGTTTCTTTAAGCACACTCCTTCCTTTTCTTTCTTTGCTTTCTTTTTTCCTCATAGTCATGCAATGCCGGATCTCTCAGGCTTTCTAGTTGACTCTTTAGCGAGCTTTGGGTCGGCCATCCCCAAGCCAAACGGCCTTAGAGCACCAGGTTTTAAGAGACCCCTACGGACTTAATTGCTCAAGTCAAAAAGGCTTTATTGAGATCCAAGCTAACCACATTTAGCGATACTTTCACAAGGTCTATCCATCTTTTGACGCGAACAACACGGTGGGAGCATACCCCGATTGTCCGGTTACTACTCAATGGACGCCCGGATAAGCATTAACAATATAGCACACATAACTCTTTTTTTTTAGAAGGAGTTCCACAAAAATCCCATCAAACAATTTAACACATACCAGATTACCAATGACACATGAACCAAACTCGAGACCGGCAAATCATCAAGTGGGACAGTGTGTGTGTGTGAGCATGCTTTCAAATGACCAAACGCTATCCAACTATAGATGATACGGGCTAACCAAGTACTTCTTCAACATCATGTTCATGAGCTTAAATCTATCCATGAAATCATATCGAGACTCCGACTCGCACAACAATCACTATAGTGCTAATTAACAGTCATCAACCAAGAATAGTTACACCCAAGCATCCAAATTCCTTTCTTTTTTTGAAAAACATGTACGAAGTACACCCTCCCCCCAACTTAGAACATGCTATGTCCTCAGAGCATGAAGACAATAAGAAAATAAAGAAAGAGAAATGGACCAACAAATGGCAGCCAACCATCATGACCCCGGCCGATGTATGGGGATTTTGCCGTCACCGTTGCGTTTCGTCATTGGAACTACTTCCAGGATCCGCTCCTTCGGACCTAACAAGGTCCACAGCTAGTCACACAGAGCCGCGCCAAAGCTTTTTGGACTGACAACCGCCACATTTCGTGGCACCCCTGCTCGAGGCTCCTGAATGCCTCACTCACTCCGGCGGAGAAGCTTAAACTACCAAGGCTGGTGTGGTAGCATGCTCGTCCTGCAAAGACTTAAGAACCAACTACCTACTAGACAACAAAAGACATTAGTACCGCCCGCTAATGGAAGCCGGGCCACAGCAAGAAGTAATGAAAATATGAAGAACACCACCAGACATTCACGCAGTCTCACGTGTCATACTTTTCTCCCCATCCCCCAACTTGAATTGAAGAGTGGGTGGCTATACAAGACCATCATGGTTTTTTTTTTCTTTTTGAATTAATTTTAATTGGGAGAGAGAGAGAGAGAGAGAGAGAGAGAGAGAGATCTTTGAAACGTGGAATTCGAAAATTAATCAAATCCACAAAGATGAATCCCATGTATGCACCACCCCACGCTAAGCTTTGCACTAAAAATTGAACTCGGCCAGACCACAAGAAAAGATACTTCGAGTAAAACAATTGCCGAATGGTTTTAAGAAATTGAAGTGCCTCTAAGTGCTCATGTGGAACCAAATTAATTTTCGAGCAGTGGACATAATTGGCGATAGAAGGAAGATAAACAAAATCGTAATCATCAACACCAAGAAAATCAATATGTTCCACTACCGTCGACTGTGACTCTTCCACCAAAACCTCCTCCGCCAAGTTTGGTTTCTCAACTAATTCCTCCTCAACAAAGTCTTGGTCCCCAAAAATAAGAGACTCACTCTCAAACCCATACTTCCTATCTTGCTCGTCCATTAAGGACTGCAAATAATCAATCTCAGCGTCCCACTCCTCAGCAGTGGGAGATTTTTCTATCGGACCATCACACGGAGGGCAGTGAGCTCCTCGTGCTCTAGACTCATATGAGCGCAAAAGGAAAACGTAGGCAGCGCGGATCAACAGTGGGAGATACATGAGAGGGGGTTCGACCTTTACATTAGACTCAAGGGGGGGACATTGGGCAGTTAGCTCCATGTTCGCTCCCAACTCAGAAGGTTCCACCAAACCATCATCAACCCCACCCTTAATGACAAGTGGGTCAACTTCCTCTTCTCTCTCTTCCCTAGCAGTAAGCTCCTCATCCCCTCCAAATTCAGAGGACGGTGGTAAGACCAAATCAACCTCCTCAACATCGTTAACCAGACCTATTTCCTCGTCCCTAGGAGTAAACTCTTCACTCCCTCCAAACTCGGAGGAGCTTTCAGACCACGAATCAAAATCCTCCATACGATCATCAACCCGTCCCTCAATGAGAAGTGGGTCGACTTCCTCTCTTCTATTGACTTGAGACGGAGAAGGAAATGTCTCCCACTCCTGTTGGATTTGTCCCACTGCCTCTGTGAGTTGAGTCAACTGGGACCTAAGGTTCCCAATTGCTTGGGTGGTTTCCGCGGTGAAGGTCATCTGCAATCGCACAAGAGTCTGTACCCTCTCCTCAAGCTTCTCATCATGCGGGGGATAAGTCAGCTCTGGGGGTGGGCCAGTAGAATAAGGATCAAACCCTTGCGGGTCTTGGAAAAGGGAGCCAAATTGGGTCATGTGGTCCTGGGCAGGTTCGAACGATTGTATTTCTTGCAGAGGCAAAGGCAGTGCCTGTGGTGGCACTGGGGGTTCGGAATACCTCCATGAAAAAGATGGGTGGTGGGACCACCCTAGATTGTACGTATTTGGATATGGATCCCACCGCTGATTAATAACACTCACCCTAACCTGATTATTCCGATAAGCTTCCTTGAGTGCATAAAAAGCGGAGCAGGTATAAACAGGATGCCTCCAACACTCACACATCTCACAGAATTCTTCCATTCTCACCTCGTTCACCCAGTTGTTTCCTTATCACTTTTTTTTTTTTTTACTCGACTCAAGACACAAAATACTTACCACTCGACTGACTCTAGATGACTCAACCTAGAAAAAAAAATGCTAAAAAAAACAAAAGACACTTTTTTTTTTTTTTTATTGACTCAGATAAAAACACAAGGATACTAACCCGACCCGACTTCTTTGAACACACGTTGCCATCCCCGGCAACGGCGCCAAAAATGCTTGACCGACCAGGTGACTAAAAATAAGACGCGTCCCAAGCGTAGGACTCTCGACCGATGTAGCATAATATCCGGAAGTACCGGAGTCAAATCCACAGAGACGGACGAACGTGTGCAAGACTCAAAGATGACGGGTTCACAGTTTGTCTTGGCTCTTAGGTAGCCACCCCTTGTTTAATGATTAATTGACTAATTAAATTACCCAACTAACTTAACTAAATATGGATTTGAAAAGGAGAGTACAGCCGTGGGAACCCAGCGTCCGCAACTAGCCTAACCAATGTGTACTCGGGCCACAATTATTCATTTTATTGATTTTAGAATAAGAAAAAGGATCCCTAACAAATGCGCACCACCTGTCACCAGATTCCGTGCGCATTCGAATTCCGGCGATGCCTGGGTTTTGTTTGTTAGAAGAGTTTTCGTCTTCCAAAACTGCTCAAAAACTGAATTAATTCGATCCCGAGGTAGAACATTAATCAAACTAGCCACGGAGCGCCTTCGCCCCGCGGCCGCACTCTATAAAACTACTCGCTCATGATTCCATTAAACGCAACCATAATATTAACCCTAGATCTAAACATGCTTCAAACAATTGAAAGAAATAAATAAAACACGATACCAAATATTTGCAGCGAGAGAACGGATGCGAAGGACAAGAAATCAAAACTGGAAATCCTGAAGAACTTGAATTAAACTTGAATCTGAAAAATAATCCTGAAAACAGCAGCCAAAGTTAAAAAGAATAAAACCTAAGTTATGAATGAATGGATCCCTAATTTCGAGTTATAACGGGGTATTCCCCTTTAATTTACAATTAAAATCCTAAAACAAATCGGAATTGGACCCGCATACGACTCTAAACGCCGTCGTTTCAAAGCCAAGATAAGCTCTCGGTAGGGCTACACCAAAAATGGTGTAGCCCTCCCCCACCGTTACAAGGCAAAGTTAAGCCCGCGGTAGCGCTACACCACTTTTGGTGTAGCGCTACCTAACCCATTAACTCTCAATTTGACCGTTGACCGCCCTTTGACCGGTTGACCATCTAATCATTCGGTAGCGCTACACCTCTTTTGGTGTAGCGCTCGCCAAGCTTTTGTTCACTTTCTGAGCCCTGTTTTGCCACTTTTGAGCGCTCCACCAAAATCCTTGTAGCGCTCCCAACGATCCGAAGTGCTTCCCTCGAGAAATTAACTTCACCACTTGGTCTCAACAGCCTTCCATGCCCTCAAGCTCTATCACGGCCTTCAAGTCTCTGCAGTCCAATCTTGGCGCTAAAACAGCCTTATTTTCCTAAGAATTAACAAAAACACAAAAGCATACCAAAACAACGCATCAAGTGGAAAATAGGGAATAAATAAGATAAAACCGTGTTAGAACTACCCTCTTTAGGCACTTATATCTATGATATTGCGTGCCTATCAACGAGCATGAAACGTGGCATGAGGTTAGCAGCAGATCCATTATCCACCAATATACGATTGACAGGAATACCATCTAGATGACCTTGAATGTAAAGAGGGCGAAGATGCTTAGTCATCAATGGATCTGGCTTCTCAAATAAAACACTGGCCACGGGAGATGGGCGATATGCAGTAGGCTCGTCTTTCAGAACCACAATGGAAGGAATCTGAGATTCAGAATCTTCTGGAGTAGATGCTTTCAGCACTGGTATGGTAGCAACAGGCGTGATAGAACTAATCTCTGGGGTATCGCCTGAAGCCTCCACATCGCCATCCATAGAAGATGGTTGTCCTTCTTTGGCCATGAAAGAAGTAGGAAGAACAAACACCATATTGCAAGAGAGATTAGCCAAAGAGGAGGACGCTTTTGTGACTGGGGCTTCTTCTTGCACAACCAACATATCCTCTGAAGAACGAATGTTGATAGGATGTGGTTTTGCGAGGATATCCTTCCAAGCAGGCTTTCGAGCTTTGGGAACCTCAGCAGAAGATGGTTCCACGTGTTGAAGAGCAGGTTTCTGCACTGGGCGATATTCCATGCGAGGTTTCTTCTGCATATATTGAGGAGTAAAAGAACGCTTTGGGGGAACAGGTGGAGGAGTGGGGATCCCCTGTGCCAATCTATCAGCCTGACGAATCCTCTGTCGACGCCGTTTCTGAGATTTTGACAAAGGAATCTCAAGCTGTGGAAACTTAGGATGCTTCACTTTTAACCAATGGTTGGGAGAAACAGATCCAGGCGATTTAACCATCCTAGGCCTGCCCTCTTGTGGAGCTGTAATGACTAAGGATGACATTTGCTTCTAGATTTCATGAGTGGTGGGTTTCAAGCGATTAAACACAGAAACACGTTTCTGAGGAAAACGACGAGGAGAGAGTGATGGAGTCTCTTCCCTTGGGCGCTTGACAACCACACTTTGCAGACGCTTTGGCTTCTCGGGCCTTCCACAATCACAGCAATGGTGGACAGATGGCTTCTTTGGTATAGAAGAAGATCCTCTACGACAACTAATAACCTCTTGATCCCACCATATAGGAGAAGGGTGATCATCAGGAGAATCATCAGAGTCATGAAGGATCTGCTTTCCTTTAGTAGCTTGTGAGGGCGCACCTAGAGAAATCTTCCGTCTTGGAGTAGTCCTGGGTGCTCCTCTCATGTCCACATAAACCATGTTAGCTCCAAAGTCAGCAGGGAATGGGTCCTGATCCACCACCATTCCTTTCTTTGCAGCTTCAGGGAATTTGAAATCCCCTTTATCAATCCTATCCTGGATGGCATTTCTGAAGATGATACAATTGACAGTGGTGTGGTTCCAGGAGTTATGATACTTGCAGTACTCCTTGCCTTTGATCTCAGCAGGAGATGGAATCTTGTGACCAACAGAAAAGCGTAGCAACTTGTCAGCCATGAGTTGGTCAAAAATTTCTTCTGCTTTCGTGATGTCAAACGTATAAGCCCTGGTTGTTTTGGGTGACGCCATGGATCCTTGGGCTTTAGTGGGCTCAACTTTGACGAAAGCTTTACAGGCGTATGGCTTCCTGTTGACAATTTCTGCAACCGCAACTTCTGAATTTTCTTCTGTCTCCGCAATAGCCACTTGGTAGTTTGGGTCCCTATAATAGGTCCCCTTAGAAGCATTGCGGCAATCTTGATCTTCTGTTAACAACTGTTCATAACGAGTGGCTCTTGCAGCCAACTCAAACAAGTCCCTGAAAGCCACATCGACAAATTTCTTCTGTAATTCAAGACATAGGCCATTCTGGGCTAGACGAACATACTCGGTCTCAGGCAAAACCACTTTACACTTAAAGCGAGCGGTTTTAAACCGAGTAATATACGTCTCGGCTGGTTCTCCAGGCAGTTGATAAAGCCTAGAGAGATCAGCCAAAGTAACCTCTTGCTCAGTTCTGTAGAACTGTTTGTAAAACAACTCTTCTAATTGGGTCCATGACTGGACCGAATTAGCTAGAAGATTTATATACCACGTGAAGGAAGTGGCAGTGAGAGAATTGGGGAATAACCTCATTTTAAGGAACTCGTTACTCACTGCCTCTCCACATTGAACAGAGAAGCGTGCCACATGCTCCACAGTTGACTTGGTATCTTCTCCAGAGAATTGGGAGAAATCTGGAACCTTGTACCCCTTAGGAAATTCCACTCGATCCACAGCCTCATTATAAGGCTTCTTGTAGATAGGCCTCCCAAACTTCTGCAAAGCAGGTCCAAACTGATCTTGGACATACTCAATGACCTGTTTTTTGCTCAGAAGCACTGGATTCTGGGGAGTAGGAGATGGTAGTATCCCTTCAGGAGATGCAACATTGGAAACGCCAGTAAATAGAGGGTTGGGATCCTTCCATTTTCCAAGAACTGCTCCAGGGTGAGATGCTGCTCCCATCCTTATCTTGCCACCGACTGGAACATCTTTCTGTTCTCCTGGGTGGTTAAATTGAAAAGAAGAAGAGGACGCCTGGTAATGAGGTAAAACGAAACCCTGAGGACCAGGCATCTTGAGTTGGTCGTTGTTGGCACCATTTCCAGCTGCCACAGAAGCGATTGGAGTTAGTTTTTCGTTAAGAAGAACTATCATGTCTTTAATGGATTTAGTGAGATCCATCTGTGACTCATTGATCTCCTTCAAAGGACCAACAATAGAGTCAGTGAGTCCTTGGGACAATTCAGCATTTGTCTCCAGAATGATGTCTCTCATGCCAACAGTCATTTCCTGCAAATCTTCTTGTGATGCCGCGAAGGACTGACCTTCTGCGGCTTCAACTGGGTCATCACCAGTTCCCGTGCCTTTAGCTCCTCCTTTCTTATCTTTTCCCGCCATTTGGAATGATCTTCAATTGTTTTATGGGTCCCACCGGGCGTGCCAAAAAATGTTGCCACCAATTCCTCCAGGGACAGGAGAAACGGGGATGGTCAACACCTAGTGGTGTAGAAGATGCGAGGGCGTGCCAGGAGACGTGAATCTCCAAGAGAAATAAGGAAAAGCGCCTGAAACTACCAACTTCTTTCAAGCAATTGCGAAACTTGAACTAAAGTTACAACGGTTCGTGGGCCTTGAACAAGGACTTCCACAATTGAAGAGAATTACATAGAAGAAAGAGAGAGAGAAGAGGAGGTAGAAAAAGGAAGAACGGGGGAGAGGTAGAAGATAGACATAGATAGGAGATAGAAGAAGAATAAGAGGGGATCGATCGACTAACTGCAAGAGAGTTAGGAGATAATACTAAATTACTTTGCTGGTGTGAGCGTTGTTGGTGCGTGGACCTTTGCAATGTTGCACCAAGGTCTTCATTTATAGTGTTTGAGTCCAATTGTAACTTCCAAGATGTAACCGCCCATGAACTCTAACCATTACGCCCATGTCTTGCATCCACTTCAGTATCTTCTTGAAAATGTATGAGGAGATGACATGTGTCCTTTAGTTGGCCGAAAATAACTACCCATGTTCTCAATACAATTAGCACATGTTAATTTCGGCCCTTATCACTTTGCTTTGGATAAAAACCACTTCCCTATAATTTAGGTAACAAACTTATCTCCTAAATTATAGATAATTCGGCCATTAAATTAAATCCGAATTATAATAAAAATAACTTCCAACCAATTTCTTTGCCACGTGTAAATTTTAAAAATTTATGGTACAAACAGTGGCACAAGTTGTAAAGTAGTTAGCGTAACCTCTATGCTTAGGGTGTGTGAATATAAGAGATGTAATTGTGTATTAGTCTGTCAAAATTTTCAGTAAATGAATTCAGTTGAGCTTTCATTTCTCTTTAGGAGCCAAGATTTTAGTTTGACTTTTCCATGATTAGGCTGGCTCCACTCTAGTCAATATTTTTCCATATGGATTCCAGAGAAGAAAAAAAAACGTAATTTAGAACTGCTTACCACTTTATCTGGTTCTGTTCTTCTATTTATTGTCCCCTTTGTTTGTTTACTTACTCGACAAGTCTTCTCTGTTTCTCCTCCTGCACTTTTACCAATATGTTATCGCGGTTGTGTCCCTCTAGACCCTCTCCCATAGATACGCTCCCATTTCCCTCCACGGGCGAGGACATTTCCCTCGGCTTTCTTCCCTTTCGCCCACAGCTCTCTTTTATCTTTAATCTCTCTCGAGTCCGCTGTCACGTCAACAGATCTTAACTGATTCGGTCGTGTCGTTCATTTAATGCGCCCGCCCTCGGGTTCTGCTCCTTTCACCTCAATTGAGTTCCTGACGGATTTTGTCATTCTTTTTTCCTATTTTCATCATTGCATGTGTTTTGTCGTGGGAGTCCTCCCATATTTATTTTTTTCCCGGACTCCCATGCTTTACTTGAGCGCAACTTCCCCTCCCGAGGTTCCGCCACGGGATGGCTAACTCTCTCACGAGGATTCGTCTTCACCCACGTTGACAGCCTACTTTTCCATGTGGCGTTCTAGTCTTAGGTTGACTCTTGACTCTAGCAGAAGACCAAGTGGGCCTCATTTCCCCTTAACTTATTCTTTATAGCAACTTGTTTTTTCCTCACACAATGAACAGTAGAGAGATTACGATAATTACGAGACACAAAATACCCAACCCGACACCAATACCCAAGCCCTTAAGTTATACGCACTTCCTCGCTCACCCGGTGTCCATGAGCCCCAAATCTCATGGGTTACACCCGCTCATTAGTATTTTATTTTCCCTCTCAAGGTTGGTGCTGCCCCATCTTTCTACCTCTTCATATTTTGCTCTTCTCTGTTCACTCTGTACAAATCTATATATACACAAAAGAGGGGAAATAAATTCTACAATTGCCATAAAGGCAAATCATCCGTAAACTGTTCCAACAACATGCTTGGGCTAGAAAGTCTTCCATTGCTGCCAATTGAAGTCATCCATGACATCAATATAACCCATCTCTCTCAAGCAATCTCTCTCAGTGGGCCAATTCAGCAACTACTACAACCACAAAAGTTGAGTTAGAAATTTTAAAAATCTATTGGAGTACACAATTAAAGCAGCAGAACACAAAATATATTATTTCTTTTTTTTTTTTTAAATGATAACAGTTTCATTCATTACATAGAACCCAAGCCACATCAGAATAAGCTTATATCCTGAGTCAAAGGATTGGATAGCCAAATTGGTGGTAAGCTTCCCAAAATGAAAATACCTACACCACCAAAACTCCTACTGGGCAAACGATTAGCCACTCTATTAGCACTATGTTTAACGAATTTGAACTCAAACTAACAAAATTATCCCTCATTCGCAAAATTTTTGCAATAAAGAATTTTTCAGTGCAAAAGTCAGGACATGGATGGTCTATCTGCTGCTATTCTTGAATCTATCAGTTCCAAACTCAGTTCTTTGTCTTCTTTTAAGTTCTCTGATTTGAATAGGAAGCTTTGTGAAGACTGGTTGTTGGACACCAGGATTTTTAGGATTAATAACTGTTGATAGTTTTTCTTTTGGCCATTGTTCGGCCTTGTATGTTGTGTTAGATTGAGTTTTCTTGTTCTTGGTTCTGTTTGCTTAGGGGGATGCCGAGTAGTTTTGTAGCTCTTAGGCCTTTTTGGTGAAATCAAGTTTTGTAGTTCTTACACTTTTTTGGTGAAATGAATTTACTTATTAAAAAAAACGCCGAACACTTTGGTTGTTCAATTCTTCCTTCCTAAGCATTCGGATCTACTTCTGCTACAAGTGGATCACACCTGCCTTCCTAAGGACCTGACCTCGCTGCTGAGAATTTCCCGTTCGAATCCCAAAGGACCAACCCCATCACACTTTTGCGAGAACAACTTTGTTCACCATTGCTTTGTTCATCCTTGGCGAGGATCCACTCAGCGTGTGTCTCACTTTGATTGTCAATATTCATTTGTTATGAGGCTCAATTAGATATCGGTAAGTGCTTCATCAAGAATTTTATCGTCTTTTCCTTAAAATTCTCAACTAACGAATTAAACTCTTTTAGATCTAGTGCTTTGTTAGGTAAATCTGTTAATAATTCTTCTGTCAAGACCCGTAATTTCTTGACCTTGTTAATTCATGATTTATGACATGTTTTGAGATGCCAAATTGTTAAAACTTGAAAAGTCGACTATATGACTTAGTTGATAGACAAAGATTCTCTCTTGTAATTCTTTCCTATTGTAAGATAATATTCTTTCCTAGATGAGAGAGATTATTCTGTTAGGCAATAACTTAATTCTAAGAATAGCTTGATTGTAGGATCTTTACTGTTGATCCATATCTATAAAAATAAAAATAAAATAAAAAAAATTTTGACACGAAAATGAGAAGAATATATTAATGAACGCCCAACGGCACTTACAAAAACGGAATTCATTACAAAGATCTTGAACAAAGCCAAACTAATCATCTTAATAGAGAACAAGAAACGCACAAGGCAATCGATGTGTTTCACCCTAACCCAGACATGGCCGGATGCAAATAGCGGCACTTTCAAGATATACCTAGAATCAGCATCTCTTAAGAGACTTAGTACTAGTTAAAGATAAAAGACAAAGAATACCAGACGATCGGATGGACTCCGACCAAACATGCTCGCACCAATGAACTCCCAAAACTACAGATCTTCAAAGTCACCACGAGTTGCCCTGCCAGCGATATCATGTAGGGTAAGAACACTGTTGACACAGATACCATTGTAAAGCAACCACGCCTAATAGTACCCGATCTATAAACGAAAATTCATCCGAAGACGAAACTAATAACTCTCACAAAGCGAGAGACATAACCCTCTCAAATCAGATGACAAGTCGTTGATCTGGAGAGACAAAAGAAAAGAAAGAACGAACGAAGAAAATAAATAGTACCATGACCCTCCCCTCCCACCACCATGGGTATTGGAACCCTAGGGGGGAGGGGAAGGAGGAAGAGTAATATTTGGTGGCTAGGGTTTTCAGAGAAGAGAGAGAGAGAGAGGTGTGAATTGAGATAGCAATTCACACATATCTATAAATATGTACATGTACAGATTACAAAATCATTATGAATAAAATTATTCTTCTCTGATTTTCAAGTTGGAATCAAATTTACGAAACCAAAAACAAAAAATGATCTCCATCATCCTTTCATTGAAGCCTCAAACAATGTCACGCCCTCAAATTTTAAAGGTAAAAATAATATAAATTCACGTGGAAAGTCAACAAAGTCTAAGGTTCGGGTCAAAGTCCAAGTTTGACCCATAAAATCAAGGTCATACATAATATAGTTCAGGGAATACCCATGCCCAAAAATAAGTATGTGAGTTACAAGTGTTATTACAAACCCAAGTCAAAAGATGGAACTTAATTAAGTTACAAAATCATCTTATCAAAAATATAAGTTCTAAGATGATAATGTAACTCCTCCTTTAAGCTTTTAAAATAGATGCATGCATGTACTCCAAGCAGTCCATATCATGCTCCTTGCTGGGTACCTGAAATTATAAGGGTGAGCTCACTAGCCCAATAGAGAAAAGTCTACCAATCCTAAATGCAATGAAAGGTAAGTGAGTGATAGACAAAGAAAACTTAAGTCACGCAACAAGGATCAAGAAATTTTTAACGGTTAAAGGATTGAAAACCAATTCATAAACCAATAGAATTCCCTTTACTATCATCCTTCGTACTGATACGTGCATGACAGGTACCCAACCTATCGCTGTCCAACTTGTTCATATCGTAATATGTCTAATTCATTTTAATTATCCAATTAAGAAATTCCTCGCGACACGTCCATAGGACAGCCCAAGTATCAATTCCGGGCTACCTTTCGGCCCCGTATCATCTTCCCCTTGGCCAAGGCATAATTCTTCGAGACACGTCCATAGGACGGACCGAGTATCATTCCGAGCGACACGTCCAAAGGATGGCCCTAGTATCATTCTGGGCTACCTTTCAGCCCCGGATCACATGTTATAAGTTCAAGTTATCACTTATCAAGTTTCAATGTCAACGTCGTGTCAAACATGACCCATGTGTCATAACATCCTTTTATGAGTGTCTCGGACTCTCAACTCAACCCAAATGTAACGCAAAGTGTCAATTCATGGACCGTGTCCTCACTAAATAAACCAATAATCAAGCTCGGGTATTGTCACACATTCCCCATGTCACAAGAGAAATGAATACGGAGCGTTTCCCAAGGAAAAAACCCAAATGTGCAAAGATACGGGCGAACAGGGACTAACCAAGCATCAAGGAATGATCCGAAACGAAATAAAATTTTTGACTGATGGCTTGGTCCGGACCACCCAAATCCCCGTCCGAACCAGCAAGGCAGATTGTACAAAAAGTCTATCAGATGGCTTGGTCCGGACCACCCAAATTCCGGTCCGGACCAGCAAGGCAGATTGTGACAAAAAAATTTACAAATTTTCCCAAAGAGGGGATTTCAACCCAAGGCCAATTTTCATGATTCAAGCCAATTTTGAGGTTCCAAACAATCAATAAACATGGAGAGAGAATAAAACTTCAATCAATTGAGTCATTGAACAATCAAATGCAAAGATCAAGCAAGAATCAAGATCAAATAGACTAGAAAGTGGGTTTCTCAACAAGTCAATAGGAATTGATCAAATGTATGAACAATACACACACCCTACACACATATACACTTAGTAGTGATAGAAATTCCCCTACCTCAAAGAGATTGAGCTCCAAGTTGAAGGTCAAGCAAATCCTATCTTCTCCTTGCTAACTGTAGGTGATGGTTCTTGCTTTAGCCAAATATGATGAGTTGGAGAGGTATGGATAGCCAACAGTAAAGACACAGTGGAAGAAGAGAATGAGGTGATCTAGAGGAAGGGTGAAGAACAGAGCAGGTGTGCACAGAAAGAACTAAGGCAGTGGATTGCTCTCAGTCTAATCCGTGATACCCTTGGTGACCTAGGAGATGGGGACTGACTTGCAGAGAGAATGTTCTCCTCTCAATCAGCAATTACCCTTTTCTCTCTCTAGGATGGCATATGCCTCTACCAAGATTTCACCAACCTCCTGGCATTGAAAGTGAATGTCCCATATTTATAGGCACCTTGGACCAATCATCAGGTGCCAGGCTGTCATCCTATAATATGATAACACGTGTCCTTTCCGTACAACCTGACCGTACGGGTGACGTCATCACCGCGCAGTTGACCCGCGCGGTGACGAGCCATTCCCCCGCGCAGCGATCCTCTTGTTCTTTATAGCCACCAAGCCACTAGATCTCCCTTATTCCCGTGAGGGCAAGGTCATGACCTGTTCGGTCGCGCCTATACCGCAGCCAAGCCTCAGGGGGCCCCCGGGGTCCTGCCTTCAGACCACAGCAGGTATAATCACCTGGGCTAAAATAGACTAGCTACTCGCGTTCTCGCCCATATTCTGGTCCGCGCTAGTCGTTTGGGGCCATGGGCTGTTCTCCTGTTCGGATGGCCCATGGCTGTCCAAGCACCGCCCTTACTAGGCTTGAGGTGCGCGCCGCTGGGGCGGCCCACGCAAAAGGGTCCCGCTTCAATGGCCCCCTCACGCAGAGACTCATGCCCGCGCCAGTGGAACCCCCTTGCGCGGAGAGTGCCACATGTCGCGCGGTCATCGCGCCACCTGGGTGACATTTGTCATGATCTTATTGGTGGGTCAATGTTGACTCTGGTCAACGTTGACTCTGGTCAACGGGGGGTCTCGCGCTGACCTCCCCTACAATGGCCCCCACGCGCGTGTGGAACACGCAGGCGCGTGGCGTGATTTTCACGCGCTTTCCCATGCACGCGTGACGTCAGCGCCTTATCCGTTTTCTGATAACTTTTCGGCTGACTGATGCGACGGTTTGGGGGCGCCTTTTCGGCCTTCCGAGGTCATCATTGTTGCTGACGTTTCGCCTCCGACGTGATGGTTGATTGCGACCGTTCAGTGCCCCCTCCTCCCCTTATAAATATCTCATCCCCCTTCACTTATCCTCTTTACTTCTTCCGTTCAAACTTGAGAGCGTCTCTCTCTAACCTTCTTCTTCTTCTTCCCGGTTCAAACCTAGAATTTTCCATCTTCTTCTTTCTCCTACAACTTCTTTCTCCCAACTCAGAGCAGCACTCCTTCTGCACCAAAATGACTCGTGGCGAGCAAGTTCAGGGGGGAAGGCCTATTGTTCAAGGTGGTCCTGTCCCCCCCTCAGACCAATGGCGCAGGGCTCCTTACTTCCATGGCAAGAGTGACCCATTTTGGAAGAAGGTAGAGTCTTACAATCCAGTGGGCAGCGAACTGGACGACATCTTATGCATCCATCCAGAAGCATCGCTTGAGGATGGGGATATGGTGCCACCTTCCTCTGTTCTTCATCTTCGTCTTCGTCTGGAGAGGGGAGATTTTCCTTTTTCTTCAGCCCAGTATTCTGCTCTCTCCTCTCCTCCTGCCGGCTAGAGCGAATGGGTGACAGACGTGATTGAAGATGCTGATTGTAAGAAGATTCTGGAGCGTGCCCACATACTAAGGAGGAATGAAAATGTTGATTTTCTGGTATCGCGGTGGAGCAGTGATACCCATACTTTTGTATTTCCGTGGGGAGAGTTTGGCCCCACCCTTCAGGATACCAGCGCGCTCCTACATCTTTCCTTGCGCGGTAGAAAGGAGTTTGAGCCCGCGAAGGCAGTCTACGCTGACCAGGAGCTATCGGGAAGACTTAAATTGGCATATAAGGTTGCGGGCCATCGGGGCTCGCAATGGGACAGGAATGGGAATCCTAGGGCCATAACCAACCCAAAGAAGACCTCTTGGGGCTCCTGGATAAGGTACTTCTTCAAGTACCTTCAGCCCGCGCCATCTGGGAGCGCGACACGTCAGGCCCTCGAGGGCCCAGAGTACAAAGGTGACTTGCATCTGCCCGCCTTCATTGCTTTCTTCCTTTCATTCTTTGTGTTTCCGGATTTTTCGATTGATGCCCCAAGCGAGTTTACCTTCTATCTCGCGGTGCGGATCGCACAGGGGGATAGGTTCCCATTGGGCCCTCTATTTCTTGGGCACTTATATCAGCAACTGGACCGTCTCTCCGCGGATTTTGAGCGCTCCGTGGGCCGCTACAACATCATTTTCATGGTGCATACTCAGTTCCTAACCGCACTGGTGTACGAGCATTTTCCCATCATTGCTCCAAAGTCCAAAAAGTTTCCCGCGCAGGTATCTAAGCCAGTCTTAGATAATAGGGGTCGTCCGGTCAAGGAGGACGATGGCCGCCAGCGGTACACTCTCGAAGGTCCGATATGGCCTATTATTCTTCGTTGGAGCAACACAGCCACTACAAAGCTTTGGGAGGAATACATGGACGATGAGTCCCATTTCTATCCGCGCCCCTATACCTAGACTTTGGATGGCGTTTGTAACTATAACCCAAGCATTCCCGGGGAGGCTGATTTTTCCAATGCGCGCCTGCCGAATCTTGTCGGTGTATATTGCATGAGCCGCCCGGCCTACTTGCCCGCAATTGGAGTTAAGAACTGGCAGACTGTGGTGTACAGGCCAGACAGGGTGGCGCGCCAGCTGGGGTATGACTTGGTGGTACCGGCGGCCGAGCCGGAGCCTCTGGTGTTTCAAGCTGCTTTTAACCAATTTCTGGTTTCTTATACAAACATACTTATGGATGGTGTTGGCCTTTGGCGTTTTCCAAAGTCTCTCGGTCCTCCCCTTGTCTCTACCCAGTTCTGTCTGCACTGGCGCAGAAACCTAGACTCCTTCTTCACCTTCGTGCAAGGCGAGGCAGCCAGGGCCCCTCCGCGTGTTGTGTACAAGCCGGACTTCACACATCATACGCCTAAGCCTCAATCTAAAGAATGGTGCGGTGTGCGAAGCCGTTGGGCTTTGAAGGAGGGTACTACTGTGGCCCCTTCAGAGCCTAGGGTTGTAACGCCATTATCTGCTGTGTGCGTCACCAGGTCCCGGGCAAGGGCCCAGACATCTGTGGATGAAGAAGAGCCTGCGCGACCACTCGTTCATCGTAGGCTACATAGGGTACGCCATATATTTTTGTTCATTCTGTTCATTATGCTGATCATGACACTATCTCTTACTCGTCGCTTTACTATTCTTGTCCTTTCAGGCGGTGAGTGGCGAGCGTGTTATAGAATCGCCAAAGCGCCCAGCCTCCTCATAATCTGGCAGCTCCGACCAAGCTCCTGACACTGAGAACATTCCCTTGCGAGCTCGCGCAGCAGCGCTGGCTCAGGGTCACGCCGCAGGCCCTTCTGTTCCAGCGCAGCAGAGGGTGGGGGACAGTGATAGTAATGGCGATCACCTCACCATCAGTACCGTCCTTAGCAGGGGGCGTAGAAGAACTGTGGCTGGTGGGCCGAAACCTGGCCAGCATGCGGAAGCCGCTCATGCACCCTCCCCACCTGCTCAGCCCGCAGAATTTGATGAAGAATCCATCCCGCACCCGTAGGCAGTAGAGAGGCACGGTTTCTTGGAAATGATACGCTCGGAGGAGCTGGTTAGCCCTTCGATTGCAGAGCTATTTGGTCCTGGCGGCGGTTCCAGAGAGGAGGAAGTAAGGGAGGTTCATTCTGAGGGACGTCGCGGTCCGAAGCCACAGACAGAGAGGGGCTCAGGAAGCTCCACTGAGGGCTTTGGCAGGGGCTTTGATCTGGAGTTTATGAATCCCTATGTCGACAGTGACGACGAACAGAGCCCTCACACCACTGTTGAGACAGGTCAGCCCTTGGCTCGCTCCCTTCAGCGCGCGTCGTCTGCCGAGAAAGGTAATCATCCTGATTCCTCCAGCACCTTCCAGAATATAGGGGATGACATTCATGTGGGGGCAAGCTTTAGGCCGCGCACTACTCATAGTATAGGAGAATTTGTGCCAACTTCAGTTGACCCTATTATTCATGAACTGTTCAAAGATGATTTTTCAGAATTGGAGGCTGGTGTGGACCCTCAAGGGAGAGTGCGAGAGATGCAAGATGCCCTTCATCGAGAGCCTCTTCCAGAGCAACAAGAGCCCATCCCCGAATGACAAGGGCCTCTGCCAGAGCCACAAGGGGATGCTCAGCAGGAGCGCCTGGCTGCCATTTCTGAGGAGGACACGCCTGAGGGAGGAGATAGGAGGGAGGCAGAATCAAGTGCCCCGCAAGAGGGTATTGGGCGGATGGTCGTTTATGAAAAAAAGGCCGTAGATGTTGATGACATCTCGGAAGCTTCAGGGAGAGCAGAGTCCAGTGCGCCGCAACAGTCCGGCGTGCCGCAAGGGTCTGACGTACAGCAGGGGTCTCCATCCCAGTATAGTGACTCTCAGTGCCAAGATCAGACACCTCCGGCCATTCCTGCGTCTGCAAAGCCATTCTTATCATTCCGCGTTGCTGATGCCAGCCTGCCCGTCTTGGAAGCCGTTCAACAGACGCACCCAGAGACTTTTGCCAATTTTCGGGCACAGAGCGCCCTAGGTGGTGGCATGCTCCTGGATAGCCTGGCCACAATCATTTCCTCTTTGCGTAGCATTCCTTTGAAGAAGTTTGGCGATGCATCATTGGCAGATGGAACGGGTGCTCTCCTGGATCTTCAAAACTTGGGGGGATTGGAGGTTGGTTGGCTCATCGCTCATATGGGGCGAATGCACAGTTCGCGCCAGGCTTTCAAGCTTTCATTCTGGGTTGAAGCAAAGCAGAGGGAGGTTGAACGGGCCCAGGAGAGAGTGGACCTTACGCGCGCCGCCCTTGCTCAAAGGGAAACAGAATTGAGAGAAAGACAGGCCGAGCTGGAGGCCGCTTTGTGCGAGAAGACAGAATATGAAGCCGCGGGCAGGGAAATATTTGGGAAGAATGACCCAGTTACCAGGGGCTTGTTCCCTAACCCTCTGTCCTGACTACATTTTTTTTTTCTCTCTTCTTTTCTTTTTATGTAATAGAAGTTGTCACATCACGGCTAATGGATAATAAAGAGTTTTTTGTTTATGCCTCGCTTTTTTCTGGTTGTTTTCCATGCTCATAATGACTTTGAGTACTTCATTAACTTGACAGTAATATCAGAAAAGGAATTACAAAGAAGAAACCGGATAAGGGCCCCAAATAAAACATCTTTTCATTCAAGGGTAGTATTTCTTCATAAACTTAATATTGATGGTTCATGTTAAGAAACCGTCGGAGACTCTGGAGAGCCTGTAGTGACCGCTCGTCCCAGTGTTGATGACTTGGTACGGTCCTTCCCATCTCGGGGTGAATTTGGGGAGCTTGACATTCCTCATCACATCTGTGGTTGACTTCCAGACCAGATCTCCGACTTTGAACTCTCGCGGAACTACACTCTTATTGTAGAATCTTGATACTGACTCCCAATACTTGGCCTGATGCTCTGCGGCGAGCTCTCGCCTTTCTTCCAAAGCTTCTAGATCCGTGCGCCGCTCCGCGGCGGTGACCTCTGTTGATAGAGCCAACCGCGTGGAGGGAACACTTAGCTCAACGGGGAGTACTGTCTCTGCTCCGTAGACCAAGTTGAAAGGGCTGGTTCACGTTGCCTTTCTCTTAGCTGTGCGATATGCCCAGAGCGCAGTGATCAGGTGGTCTGGCCATGTCCCGCCCTTCTCATCAAGCAATTTGCTCAGGATCCGCACCAAAGACTTGTTTGTAGCCTCAGCTTGGCCATTTCCTTGAGGATAGTACGGAGTTGAAGTCTGGTGTTCTATATAGTAGGACTGGAGTAGCTCACCCACATTCTTGTTGATGAACGGGGTCCCGTTATCCGACAGGATCACCTTTGGTATGCAAATCTGCATATGATGATTTCCTTAATAAACTGGGCAACTGCCGCGCCAGTCGCGTTCTTCAATGGCACTGCTTCCACCCACTTAGTACTGACTTCCGTGGCTACCAGGATCCACTGATGCTTGCGTGAGTGTGGTGAGATGGGTCCAACGAGGTCCAACGAGGTCCATCGCCCAAGTGTGGAAAGGATATGGCGCGAGGATTGCTTGGAGTTCTACCGCCGGTGCGTGAACCAGGTTTCCAAACTTTTGGCACGCGTGACACCGGCGTACGTGTGCCTTGGCATCGGATTCCATCCGCGGCCAGTAATATCCCAAGTGGATAATATGCTCATATAGTTTTCGTCCGTCCTGGTGCTCCAGCTCGTGAGCTTTGTACAATGCTTCCTCAGCTTCTTCGTTGGACAAACACCGTAATGGGATGTTGTTCAGAGCTCTCCTGTATAGACTTCCATCTTTAACGTAGAATCGCCCGGCGGACATCTTGACTTGCCTTCTATACTCCCTCTCCACGGGTAGCGCGCCTTCCTGTAAGAAATCAATATATTTCTACCTCCAGTCCTACTCCACTGAGAAACAGTATTCCTGCGCTGGGATGGCTAGGGTGCATCTCTCGCAATTCCTTAGTACTTCTGCTGCGTCCGCTTTCATGCTAGGCCAATAATAGCCCTGTCTCTGAACCCTTCGGTAAAGAGAGATGTCGTTTTCTCCGCAAGTTGCATCATGGATCTGACACAACCTGCTCTTGGCTTCTTGAAGCCCGATGCACCGTGCGAGCCACCCCTGAGGGCCATGGAAGTATAATTTCTTCCCAATTATGGTAAACTGTGCCAATTCTGCCAAGGGGACGTCGCCCTGCCCGGTGGCTAGCTGCTTTATCAACTTTTCTTGCCACTCCTCCTCAGCTTGTTCTTTGCTCACTTCGTCAGTGATTGATGGTTCTGTCTTCTTGACGAATTCTATGGCTATCTTCTCTTCATTGAACTCAACTTTCACACCAAACGTGGCAAGCGCATCAGGGAACCTGTTATCCGATCTGGGCTTGTGAATAATTTCCACCTTCTCAAAACGCTGCATCAGCCCCTGTACTGTTGCCCTGTATGGAGCAAGAGTAGGTTCTTTAAGTGCGTAAACGCCTTCAGTTTGTAGAATTACAAGTTTTGAATTCCCCACAATTTTGAGGGTCTTTATCTCTTTTGCGATGGCTGCTAGGAGTCCCAGGATCAAGGCCTCATATTCTGCTTCATTGTTTGAGCATTGGAAAGATAACTTGTATGCGAGGTATTCGCGCTGGACATCCGTGCTGGTGAGGACTATTTCGGCACCACCCGTGCCACCTCCTGCGGCCCCATCGAAGCTTAACGTCCAAGTGATAGACGCAGCCGTTAATGCTTCGAAACCATCACCTGGCAACTCCTCCTGGACTGGTTCGCACTGTCCACTAGGGAATTGCGCGAGTAGATCCGCGAGTGCCTGACATTTAATCGTCTTGGGAGTAACTCATGATATTTCGAATTCAGCCAAAGCTAAAAGCCAATGGGCCACTCTTCCCATGAGAGCTGGTCGCGATAGCAGGTAGCGTACCGGATCACTTTTCGTCACGAGGTGGATTTTGAATGATAAGAAGTAGTGGCGTAGCTTTTGCGCGGTAAAGACCAACGCTAGGCAATGCCGCTCCACCGGCGAGTACCGCTCTGCTGCTCCCTGTATTTTCCTGCTAATATAGTATACTGGCCTTTCCGCGTCATCGACTTCCTGTACTTGCAGGGCCCCAATGGATCTCGGGGTGGACGTCAAGTACAGGATGAGGGGGCTTGCCCTTTTGTGGCGCGATCATGGTTTGCGGAGAGGTCAAGACAGTCTTGATTCTTTCAAATGCATACTGGTGCTCCGCGCGCCATTCGAATCTTGCCTTTCCCTTCAGCAGGTCGCTAAAGGGTGCTGAGATTTCCGCAAGCGCGGGGATAAACCTACGTAGATACGAAACCCTTCCTAGGAATTTCTTGAGAGTCCACTGAGAGTGCGGGGGAGGCATTTCGGTAATGGACTTTATCTTTGCATCATCTGCCTCTATCCCATGTCTATGGACCAGGAACCTTAAGAACTTCCCCGACGCAACGCCAAATGCACACTTTAGTGGGTTCATCCTCATATTGAACTTCCTACACCTTGTGAACACCGTTTCTAAGTGATCCAAGTGATCAAACTTCTCTTTTGATTTCACAACGAGGTCGTCCACATAGTCTTCCACAATGTGATGCAGCATATCGTGAACGATTGCCGTCATCACGCGCTGATATGTCGCACCAGCATTCTTGAGACCGAAAGGCATGACGGTGTAGGGAAGTTGCCCAACGGTGTTCTGAAAGCTGTTTTCTCCGCGTCTTCCGCCCCCATTTTGATATGATTATAGCCACTGAAGCCGTCCATGAAGGAGAACATCTGGTGCCCCGACGAGGAGTCAACCAGAGTATCGATATGTGGCAAAGGAAATTCGTCCTTTGGGCAGGCCTTGTTGAGGTCGCGGAAGTCGACACACACACGTATCTGGCCGTTCTTCATTTTCACAGGCACAATGTTGGCGAGCCACAGCGGGTATTGTATAGGCTGAATGAATCCAGCCTTCCTTAATTTCTCAACTTCCTCTTTGATTTTCTCTTCCAACTCCGGCTGGTACTTGCGCGCGCCCTGCTTGACCGGCCTAGAATTCGGGAAGACGTTCAGGTGGTGCGCCACCAACTCGGTGTCTAGCCCTGGCATTTCTTCGTAGTGCCAAGCGAATACATCGCTGTATCGCCGCAATAATTGAACGAGTCTCTCTTTCATGCCGTTCTCGAGTGCCGCGCTAACGAAAACGGGCCTCGGAGTGCCCTCTCCTTCTCTGAGATCGACCTCTTCCAACACCTCAGGCTGCGGCTTAGGGTCGTCCTGCATACATTCCGGAGCCGATTCTGGTTTAACCATCTCGTCTTCCTCCGCTCCTTCTGCCTCTAGGCACCGCGGGTCAGACGCCTCTATGGAAGCATCTGGCCCGCCGCCCCGTCACAAGCAGTACACAGTCTTCCCGCCTTCCTTGAGTTTGGTAATTTTCCTTGGCCCTGAAGTGCTTTCTGTAGTTGGTTCCCGCTTGCTCGCGGAAACCTCTCCCTCATCTTTGATGTCTCCCCATTTGGGCAATTTTACTCCGAACGGCTTTACGATCACCGCGCTTAGTATCTCCTCCATCTCGGTGAAGTATACTAAGTCAGATAGGTGAGCTTCGTTCACTTCGAATGGCCTTTTGGACGCCGCGACAGTGACTTTCTTTCCAGCCCAAATTGCCTTTAGGCACTGATGATAGCTGGACGGGATGACCGCGAAGCGATGCATCCAACTGCGGCCCAATATTATGTGGTAGTTCGTCTGAGCATCGATGACGTGGAATTTCGTAGCAATGTGGATGGGCCCAACTGCTAGATCGACGATAACATAACCCAGTGATTCCTTCGTATCTCCTTGGAACCCAGTGATTCCTATCAGAGACTTCACAATCCGGTCCTCCGGGATTCCCACTTTTTTCAATGTAAACATTGGCATGATATTGATGGACGTTCCTCCGTCCATGAAGGCTCGCTTCAGCTCCACGCCGTTGACACGTGCTGTGACGTATAGGGGCCTGTTGTGTGGGTGCAGAATCCTTCTATCAGAGTCGGAGAACGAGATCGCGTTCGACTCATCTTTGATCGTTCTGGGCAGCGACCCTCCTTGCGCGGCGCACGCTTCGTGGCCTTCTTGCGCGATAGCCAAGATAGTCTTTGTCATCAAAAACCTTGTGTTGGGTGTGAACCCCATTCCATCATAGAACTGTCTGAACTTTATGCTGTTTTGCAAGATTTTGATTCCACTCTCTGGATCAGGAGTGGCCACCGTCGGGGTACCATATCCTGCGATATCGTCAAGCTCATCGTAGAAAGACGTCATATATACTTCCTCATAGTCATAATTATGGTCATAATCATAATCGTAATTATAATCATAATCACAACCATAATCCTCTTCCTCGGTTTCGCATACGAATTTGAAACATTCAGCCATGTTGGCTGTCCCATGCTCGGGGTAGGGATGCGTGCGCACGTCCTGAGCTTTAGTGGTGATCCTCAGCTCGTTGTTATCCAACTTCCTCTTGAAGATCCTTTTTAAGTCTAGCAATCGCTAGTGGGATTGTAGACACCCCAATTTTTGATTACTTGTGCATTCCCGATGACGAGAAGAATGCGCGAAATATACCTTGGAACGGATACTTGACTGGGATGGATCAAAAAGAGCCAAAAAACCCAAAACCACCTGAACCGTACGGTCTGAAACCCATAACTGTATGGCTTGAAATCTTCTTTGCACCGTGCGGTGTTATACTATGCGTCGTACGGCACACATTCAACATCGTACGACACCTATGTCCCATCAACAGGATTCCCAGGTTACTCCAGCAGCTCAGAAACAATGATAATATTCGTCCGAATGATGATATTCGGTAATAATGTGAACATCTTTGCGTACGAAACTCACCCACCTTCGCCTATAAAAATTCGACACCATCCGGCGGTTTCAAGAGGTGAAAAAAAAAACAAAGAAGGAGATTTGATCAGGATATACCGAAAGAAAGACCCAAAATTCATTCTATACAAAACCAGTAAAAATCCCGTTATTTCATCTATTGTTTGAATCTCTGTTTCGTGAGAATCCAGTGCCCATTTCCCGTCATCAACCAATTCAATCCGTTCGGTTCGTTTCAAGGTATAAAAATTAGTGTTCAAATCGCGACAATCTTCTGGGGGGGGGGGGGGGGGTTCACCGGGCTTGAGGAGAGCTTCGTAGCTCCTCCTTGAGTTTGAAAGGAAACATTCTAGTAAAGCTCGCGCCTCTCGGGTGGGTATTTCGGGGCATTATCCATTGTCTCGGAAAACCATCCCAAACACGAGGTACATTCCTTCATTCAAAACCATTTTCCAAACCTATTTTTATCAATAAATAACACGGTTTTTTGCATGAAAACAGAGGTTGGTTTCAATCGGACAAAAATGGAAATTTTTGGAATTTACACTGCACAGAGGCACCGTACGGTACCCCCATGGCACTGTGCGGTGTGATTTTTTGCACCGTACGGTGTCACTGGAAAAATATTTTTGATGCTCTGTTTTCTGGAATCCGACGCTCTGTTTTCGTAAAAAAAAAAAAAACCAGAGAGGTTTAATTACAGTTAACCCCTCCCACTTTCTGTCTTTTTTCATTCACACCCCCCTTTTTGTTAAATTTCTTACATTTATGTGTTTGATTGTCTGTTACGTGATTTGTTATCGTTATTCATTCCCTTTTAAGCATGATATTCCTTTTATTGTTTATGTGAAATGAAGTTTTTAATAAAATCTTTCCAAAGAATAATCCCACAAAAATTTAGTAAAGACCGGAAAATTCCGGGCACGCGGGGTGCATTTTTGAAACAAAAACCTTCCCCGCGGGTAACCTGGCTCCCAAACCCAAATCTCTATTTTTTTTTCGCGGATCAAACCCTTTTTCAGCGGCACAAGAGTCATTATTTTTCTAAACGGTTTCTCGGGTACCTAACATTTTTCAAAAATTAAACCCCGGGTGGCGACTCTAAATTTTTCCTATTTCCCGGATCGCCCTTTTTCATAAATACAACAGAAACTCCGTGGACAATTTCGACCGCGCGAAACCGAGCGTCCACAAAATGGAGACTCCGCTGGGGATCGATATTTTTTAAATTAATCTTTATTTTGACATTTTACACTTGTAAAACGACCTTTCGAAAGCTTGACACCAAGTACGTGCTTCACGCTGTACTAGAAAGGATTGATGGCAGGGCGAAAGCCCGATCAGTCTGGACTGGAGCTTTCCCGGTTGTTTGCATGCGTAAAATTTCAAGGTTTTGATTAATTTAAAAAGCGAGCCAAACTTGAAAAATATTTGTTGGATTTTTGAAAAGATTTTATTGTTAAACTTTTGCATTGCACGTGCATGGTTACTAGCCTCGCCGCTGCGCCCTGGTTACCCTACCCGGCTTGCTGGTGTTAGGACATCCCAGGATTCTCGACAACCTTGGACGATGATGAGTCAGCCTGTCGTTACTACCCTTGCCACGTCAGTATTCTTGGCACAGGGGAGGCAATATTGGCTCTAGTCTGGGGAACCCCCTCAAACCAAAACCGGCCTTTGCATATAGATAATCCTAGAACTTTCCAACCTAAGACAGGAACCCATAGGGTAGGATTTCGTGATATATCCTGCTGCGTGTTTACTGTTTTCATATACCCTGTCAGCATGCTGCCTGTTTGTCGCTTTTTCACACATACCATGCTACTTGTCTACCATTTTGTATACACCGCTCATCATCTTGCATGCATACACAAGTTAGAATGACCCTAGGTTTCACTTCAATCACCTCGAGAATTGTCCCGGTAACCTCTGGTTAGGCTGAATAAAAAAAAATCCCATTTTTCAAAAAAGAAAACAATTGCAAATAGGCTCCACTTTCCTCCAAATAAAACCAGTACTCCTCTTCTCAGAAAGCGATGGCTGACCAACCGAGCAACAAGAGGCTCAAGTCTACCTTCTCCACTCACCACAACGCTCATGTCTGGATCATTGAAGAAGACGAATCCCCCAAGCCTGAAGAGAAGACCCCCGAAGGTGAAAAGCTCTACAAGTGGGTTGACCAGATCACCGAGCCCAATCAATGGAACAGCACTGAAGGCCATCTGGGCTGGAAGTTCCATGCCTCGCCAGACCATGGCTCAAATATGCTCCCAGACAAAATCACTGTCATGTATGAAGAAGATGATGAAGACTTTTGTCCCATGCCACCGGTTAAGTACATCGACAAAGAAGGTAATCCGGTGTACTACTTTGCTGACCCAGTCACTGGCCACAAGTACTGGGATGAATGCAACTGTGATGGATGCTACGAGGATTACCTCCTCGACAATGAGGATATATCCTCCCGCCAGCTCAAGAAACAGGAAGAAGAGGAAGCCAAGGCCCGCAAGGGAAAGCAGAAGCTCGGTGAAGCCAGTTCACCATCCACCCCAGTCATCCCAACTCATCCCGTCCTGTGAAGTCACAACCTGAACAAGTTGAAGCACGCGCCATAACCAGATCTGATCCAGCCATCAAGGGCCCTTTTGGAATAAAGCCAACATCAGTTGTCTAGTCCGAATACCGAGTCTGTTGCAGTTGTTTATCGAGTCTGTTGTTTTCTGTATGGGTTATTTACCGAGTCTGTAATGACCTGTACTTTGCTTATTGAGTCTGTTTTTCGTCTGTCGGAACTCCTTTTGTATCACTCCATGCTTGGGTGATCAATGAAAAAAGACATCTTTTCATAAAAATTTGGGAGCCAATTTGCAGTCCTGAACTACGTTACGACCTGATTCCTCTCAACGGGGATACGTAGGCAACCTCGGTCCGGCCATTGAATTCAGCAAAACCAGAGAAAATTGGGGCAATCCTGCATCATGCATAACACCTCATTCATCCATGTAGATAGATTGCATGTACAACATGATTTATTTTGTTCATACCATCAGTACTTCACCATTGGCAAAAACAAGAGCACTCCTGCACCTGGTTGGGCTCGAACTCCCCAACAGCGATTAATTCGGACTAAGTCAAGAGTGGAACAGTCAGCCAGCCTTCCAGTCATGACCAAGAACACAGAGCAGACAGAGAAGACCGAGGTTCAGATTCTCAAAGAAGCTTTAGAAGATCAACGAGCCGCTAACAGCAAGCAAATGGCTCAGATGATGATCTTGATTCAGGACATTACTTCCCGATTGCCTTTTGGGGAATCATCAACTAATCACCCGGAGATGGATGCCATGATGGCCAAGGTAGCCAAGCTTGAGGAATCCGTTCAGAAACAAGAAAAGATTGCCGCTATAGGCATTGACATGGAGAAGCTATGCATGTTCCCTGATGCCAAGCTGCCTGACAAATTCAAGCCAATCGACTGGGACAAGTTTGATGGAAGCGGTGATCCGAAGGCACACTTGCAAACGTACGTGGGTACCTTATCCATGTATGATGTAGAGAAGAACGTCATGGCGCAGATGTTCCAGCAAACCCTGACGGGATCCGCACTCCGTTAGTTTCTGAACTTAGACAATTCAAAGAAGAAGACTTGGGAAGATATTGGGGTAGCCTTTGTAGCTCAGTACAACTACAACATCCAGCTGGAAATGACCATTCGCGAGTTAGAGTCTACAAAGATGGGAAAGAATGAATCTTTCGCCGACTTTGTCAAACGCTGGAGAGGAAAGGCCTCATAGATGATGGACAGGCCCTCGGAGAAAGAACAGATGAGGATTATCGCTCGGAATTTGGAACCAGACTTCGCTAAACATCTGGTGGTCTTTCAAACTTCCGCCGACTTCAAAACCTTTTATGAAGCGGGCCTTGCAGTTGAAGACGCAATCCGCACTGGCATATTCGACAAAAGAGAATCCATTTCTCGGCCTAAGCGAGTCTACTCCGGTAACAGTTCCTCCAGCTCAAGCCAGTTCCTCCAATCCCAAACCAGTTAACCAGATAGCCACCCAGTCACTACCCGTCCAAAACACCTCCCAGCCAAGAAGAGAATTTTACCAATTCCCTTTCCCTCTCACCACTGTCTACAAAAAGTTCCTTGAGAAAAATGCCATCAAGCCTCTTGATCCACCCAAAGAGCTTCCTGCAAATCACAACCCAAATGTCTACTGTGCCTACCACCAAATGCCCGGTCACCATACCAACAATTGTATCCACCTCAAACACATAGTCCAAGACTTGGTTGATGATGGAACCATCCCCATTCCCAAACAAAAACCCAATACCATTTCCAATCCCTTGCCTAACCACAAGCAAAATATCCAGATCAACCAAACATCCTTCAGCTCCACTTCAAAAGGCCAAAGCCCTACCCAGTTCAATCCAAGCATGTACATCGTGCCAGTCTCTGAACCTAAACCTTTTGCACCAGTACCGGAAGACCCGGAGATCTATGCCATCGGAGCTTTTGAACAAAAGCCCAAACTCAAATGGAGTGACCTCGCTGAAGAAGGAGAATGGGCCATGAATGATCAGGAATGGGAAGATTCCCAACAAACATTGTTCGGTTCTTTGCTAATCTCTTGAGACCCGAGCCAGTGCATCGTCCCCGAATTTCATGACAAGCCAGTTGTTCACATACCGAAAGATCCCAGTATCAGCCAAGTTGAGGAGACAATAAACTATGCTGATCCTCTAGACGCGGTTTCACTCCTAGTTTTATTTCAGCACAACTATTCAGGCAGCTTTTCACTACCTCAACTTTCCGAAGAAGGAAGTCGGCAAGCCATCGAAACGGTCTTTAGTGATCATGACTGGTTCCCTCAGGCATACATTATCGGAGAATCTCTCCCGCGGCCATCCATGCCATTCCCACACACTTCCAACATATCGGTTCTGGTCACAGATCCCTAGGCAACCACATGGAATGAAGATGAAGTTATCGATATCCGAGTTGGTAGCAATGAAGTGTGGACAGTCAATAAATCCATGCTAGACCAGTCTTTCTGGCAAGATTCAGAGGTAGCGAGTCTGAAAACAAGAGTCTAAAAACAAGATTAGAAGCAGTTGATATCAGCAGTCAGGAAATTCCAGGCAGTTTGATAGACTTGTGGTCAGAAGATCAACATGAAAGACAGAAGAGGGAAGCTATCAAAGCTGGCAAACGCAAAGTCAGTGAAGGATTTGAAGATTTCTGGAGTGAAAACCAACAACTCTGGGAAGACACAGTCAATCGGGTGACGAGAAGCGGCCGAATCTACCAGCCGGCCAACCTTCAAAGGAACATCTCACACCAAACTCAGCCAGAAGAATTTATCTAGGACGATCCCATTCAAGAAAATTCATCTCCGATCGAGCCAGAAGTCACTACTCAACCACCTCAAAGGAACCGAGCAACAGCTGAAGACTTGGTTCAGAAACAGCTTGAAAGAACACCAGCATCAGTCTCAATTTGGGGTCTACTCTCTTCCTCCCGGGAACATCGTCAAAAGCTGATCAAAACCTTATCCAACATGGAAGTACCACCTGATACTCCCCCGGAAGCCATGGTGGCACTACTTACTCCAGCTCATGCAAAACATGTTGTTGTCTTTACTGAGAAAGATTTACCCCCAGAAGGAGCCGGTCACAACAAACCTTTGCACATCACTCTCAAGTGCATGGGAAATTGGGTCCCAGTCGTTCTGCTTGACAACGGATCCGCCTTGAACGTGTGTCCTCTGCGGACAGCCTACTGCTTGGGTTTCAAGAACAAAGACTTCCAGCCTTCTAACCTCGGAGTACGTGCATATGACAACATGCGCAGTGACGTAGTCAGGATAATCCAAATGGAAGTGGTGATCGAAGACTTCAAAACAGATATCGAGTTCCATGTGCTCGACATTCCGTCATCTTTTAATTTGCTGCTGGGCAGACCTTGGCTCCATCGATCAGATATCATGGCAGTCCCTTCCTCCCTACACCAGAAAGGCCAACTCGGTCTGGCTACGGGAACTTTAACCATTCATGGAGATTCAGGAATTCGTCCCCATGTCCCTGACAATGCACCACTACTTGAAATCGCACATGGAGAAGAAGATGTTACTCTCGGTGGTTTCTCTTTTGACACTTCAGGGTCAGTCCTTACTGTTAAAATGGATGAGGACTTCTCAGTCAGCTCAACTGCCTTGGAAATGATGAGGAAAATGGAATACCTACCCGGTTTGGGGTTAGGACTGAACAATTAGGGGATGGCTGAATTCCCCAAGTTTTTGACAAATAACCACCGCTTTGGTCTTGGTTATGAGTCAGCTAACGGCGAACCGAGGAAGGGAAAGAAGTCGCAAGCTGGTGCCAAGAAGAAACCCATTCAGTTTGTGAAGGCTCCAGAAGCCATCTATCAAGGAGAACCGAAACCATTCTGGGACATGGCAACGAAGACTAAGCTGCCAGGTTTCGAAATCTTTGCAAACGATACCTGGGACAGTGACGATGAAGCCGAGAAAAGGGAAGAGCTAGTTAAGGCACTCCAAGTTGACTGGATCAAAACTCTTGACTCAGGGAATCTCCAATCGCTGTTTGGGGAAGAGAGCCTGACAGGTGTGGAAGAGGAAGACGAGCCCGCTGCAATGTTGTTTGATTTGAAGCCTAATTTGGAGCTTGCCGAGGAGGTAGAGTTGATGATGCTGAGCCAGGATGCCCTTGGAGATGTTACTGCACTCATTGTGGATGCCAATGGAATTTATAAAAATTGCACTTTTGTACCTAGGATCACTTACATTAGCACTGAATTTGAGTCAGAGTCCGAGTCTAGCACTAAGTCTGAGTCTGACCCTGAACATGTATCTGTCATTCCCCCGTGTCATCACTTTTCTTTTGAATTCGAATCCACCCTCATGTATCACGCCCCTGGGGCCCCCGCATTCGCTATCAATGAAGTAGATTTTGCTTATCTTGCTGTATCCGAAATAAATTGTGTTGACCCCGACGATGAAGGGATTAAGTTCGAGGAAGAAATTCCAGAAGAACTTCGATCTCTAATCAGAAGGGAAGACGAAAGGCATGCTCAGCCTATAAAAGAAGAAATTATTTCTATAAATTTGAAAAATGAAAGCAATCCGCGCATGGTTCAAATTGGCTCGGGACTATCTCCAGAAGAGTTCAAAGCCCACTCGGATCTCCTGAAAGAATTCGAGGACGTTTTTGAATGGTCACACGCAGATATGCCTGGCATCGACCCTGAGATCGTGGAGCGTCGAATCCCGCTTTATCCAGATGCGAAGCCTGTCAAGCAGAAGTTGAGGAAAATGAGACCTGACTGGGTGATGGAAATCAAGAAGGAAATCCAGAGGCAAATATAGACGCTGGGTTCCTGATGGTAACAGAATACCCCCAGGATTCTTGTCCCTAAGAAGAACGGAAAGATTCGAGTCTGTGTGGACTTCAGAGATCTAAACAAGGCCAGCCCTAAAGACGATTTCCCATTGCCGCACATAGATGTACTTGTAGACAACACTGCAGGGCATGCGCTTCTCTCCTTCATGGATAGTTTCTCAGGATACAACCAGATTCTCATGGCTCCCGAAGACCGCGAGAAAACTACTTTCACCACAGAGTGGGGCACTTATTGTTACAGGGTCATGCCCTTTGGATTGAAAAACGCCAGGTCAACCTATCAGAGGGCGGCCACAACATTGCTACATGACATGATTCACAAAGAAGTCGAAGTCTACGTGGATGATATGATCGTCAAAGCCAAGGAAAGGGAAGAGCATTTACCCGCCCTCAGAAAATTCTTCGAAAGGATTCATAAGTACCAGTTGCGTCTCAATCCTAAGAAATGTACGTTTGGTGTCACAGCTGGAAAGATGTTGGGATTCATGATCTCTACACGAGGAATCGAGATAGATCCTTCCAAGATTAAGGCTATTCTCGAAATGAAGCCACCACGGACGGAAAAGGAAGTAAGAAGCCTTCTCGGGAAGATTCAGTTTATCAGCAGATTCATCGCCAAGTTAACCTCAACTTGCGAGCCGATGTTTCGATTACTCAAGAAGGGCGTGCCATTCAAATGGGACGACAGATGCCAGAAAGATTTTGAAGCCATCAAGAATTATCTTCAGAATCGTCCAGTGTTGATGCCACCAATACCGGGGCAACCCCTCATCATGTACTTATCTGTTACCCCATCAGCAATGGGATGCATGCTCGCGCAAGAAGGTGAAGGCGGAGGTGAGAAAGCAGTCTACTACATTAGCAAGAAAATGGCAGGATGCGAAGAACGGTACACCTCCCTGGAAAAGGTCTGTTGGGCTTCCAAAAAATTGAGACACTACATGTTGGCCTACTCAGTAAGGCTGATTTCTCGAATGGACCCTCTCAAATACCTGTTTGAGAAACCGGCACTTACGGGTAAGCTAGCACGTTGGTTGCTTCTATTAGCTGAATTTGACATAAAGTACGTAACTCGAAAGTCTGTGAAAGGAAGGGCAGTCGCTGAATTTCTGGCCGATCATCCTGTGGAAGGTCCAGAAGATGTGGGTTCGAATTCCCCGATGAAAATGTCATGACCACAACCAATGATGTATGGTTGTTATACTTTGATGGGGCTGCTAACCAGAAAGGATTCGGGATTGGGATTCTGCTCATCTCACCCGAAGGGTCACACATCCCTCTTGCTTTCAAGCTCAACTTTGAGGTCACCAACAATCAATCTGAATACGAAGCATGTATCGTAGGGATGGAAGTTGCCCTCGAATCGGTGCCAAAAGGTTGGAAGTGATCGGAGATTCCAACCTGGTGGTTTCGCAAGCAAACGGCGACTGAAAAGTCGAAGAAGACAAGTTGAAACCTTATCATAAGGACCTTGACGATCTGATTCATCGATTCCAAGTTGTTGGAGAGGGAAGAATCCAATTATATAGGAAAATACCCAAGCACGTACGAAACACATGCTTAGCCTGGACACCACGTGAGGGTGGCTCAGTTCGGGGGGACCACAAGAAGGTGCCCCAAGTTACGGCCGAGTAGGGTAGGCCAAGTGTGCAGACAGGATAGCACCACAAGATGGTGGCAGCACCATGAGAAGGTGCATGAGGCTAGTGCCGAGCTATATATCTGGTCAGCAATAGTATATGAGAATAGGCAAGTATATTGCCGAGCTAACCGCCTACGTGATAAGGTGGCAGGTCATTCTAGAGGGATCTAGAATAGCCTCTTACGTGATTAGGGTTAAATCCTGAGAATTAAGGGATTATCATTAAGCTTCCATATTGGGCAAGAAACCCAATATGGATACAAAACCCTGGCAAGAAGGGAATTCTGATTGTATTGCCATATGGGACGAATCCCATAAGAGAAAGGACTCCTAACTTAAAGAGGATTCCGATAATGGCAAGGATTCCTAACATGGAAGGAATCCTTGTAGAATAAAGATTGTGTTTCTATATGGAACGAGTCCCATATAGGAAAGGACTCCTAATGTGAATAGGATCTTTGGACAACAAGCACCCCACATCTATAAATAAGGTGCACTACCCATGAAGAAAGGTACGTGGTAATTCGTGTTTACATGCTTTACGTGTTTTATGGTTTCCTCCTAGTACGTGCTAGGGTTCCGGCGAAGAGTGCATATTGTTGATCTCATAAAGGCGTGGAAATAGCATACCCAGATTTTTCCCCTCTACAGTTGTCACTTTCACTCATGTGCCCAGATTAAACAACCGGTTTGCCGATGCTTTGGCAACATTGGCTTCAATGGTGGAGATACCTAACGGAGTCAAGCTTCGACCAATTATGATTGAACAGATGGACAAGCCCGTTTATGAGTACATCATGGCTATTGATGAGCTTGACGATGGATTTCCTTGGTACCACGACATCTGGCACTTCATTGAGAAAGACGAATACCCGACTGGAACTGACAAGAAGGACCAGATCGCTCTCCGGAAATTGGCCTCTCACTACATTATCTGCGGGGGCAAGCTGTACCGAAGATCTCACTGCGGAATGCACAAGTTATGCGTGAACGGCAAAGAAGCAACCAGAATCATGGAAGAAGTATACAACGGAGTCTGTGGCCCTCACATGAACGGTACAATGCTCGCCAAGAAAGTCCTGCGACAAGGGTATTATTGGTCTACCATGGAAATCGAGTGCATTGAGTATACGAGACGATGTCACAAATGTCAGATTCATGTCAATCTCATGCACATACCACCATCAGAGCTGCATTCTATGACTTCAACTTGGCGCTTCTCTACCTGGGGCATCGACGTCATCGGCAAAATTACCCCGGCTGCTTCAAATGGGAACAAGTTCATCCTGGTTGCTATCGATTACTTCACCAAATGGGTTGAGGCCGCCTCTTACACCACTCTTATGGCAGTTCAAGTCGCTCAGTTCATCAAGCAAAACATCACTTACCGGTATGGTGTACCTCACGCATTCGTATCCGACAATGGCGTTCACTTCAAGGGTAAAGCCGCAGAAGTTCTCGAGGATTTTGGGATCCAGGTCCACAAGTCAACCGTCTATCGGCCACAAACCAACGGAGCTGTTGAAGCTGCCAACAAAACCATCAAGTCAATACTGGAAAGAACCATTCAGTCTACAAGAAACTGGCATGAACAGCTGTTCTCCCTATCGAGCTTGAGGTACCATCATTGAGGGTCCTGATAGAAGCTGACATCAAGGAAGCTGAATGGCAGAGCGCAAGATTCGAAGAACTCATGTTGTTCGACGAAAGAAGGCTCAAGGCCTTATATCATGTTCAAGGGTATCAACGCCAAATCGCGCGCGCTTTCAACAGGAAGGTCAAGTTCAGGAATCTGCAAGGAGATATGGTTCTGAAAGAGATCCGGGCTCCAGTTTTTGATCCACGTGGGAAGTTTCAGCCAAAGTGGGCAAGGCCATACATCATCAAGAAGATCTTGTCTGGAGGCGCAACTCAGCTCATCGATCTCGACGGCAACGAATTCTCTACATTAGTCAACATGGATCAGCTCAAGCGATACTACCCCTGAGAGAAGCTCACTGGACTGAAAACCACAAGGGCGGGCAGTGCCAGGCAAAAATTAGAACAAGTTTGCTAAGTCGGAAACCCACATCGGGCGGCTTAGGCAAAATTTAAGACAAATCAAAAAGAGCTCGCTAGACCGAAAACCCGAAAGGGCGGTACTAGGCAAAAATTAGAGCACAAAAGGAGAGTGAAAATACTCGAGTGAACCCTAGCCAAATTGTATGCACGAACTACGTCATGACCTGATTCCTTTTCAAGGATACGTAGGCATCCTCACATTGAGGACCGGTCGCAACCTTTTGTAACCTCTCTCGAGTTGATCCATAGCCGTCATTTGCGCTTACAATCATAGTCACTAAGAATCAAAACGGAAAACTTTCACGATTCACTTTTATTCAAACTGATTTCTTCGATTACATGGCTGAGCATGAAAACAAAACAACAAAAAGCAAAACATCGGCCCACATGAAACATGTCATGGGT
Organism: Vaccinium vitis-idaea; assembly: GCA_963854785.1. NCBI lineage: Eukaryota > Viridiplantae > Streptophyta > Magnoliopsida > Ericales > Ericaceae > Vaccinium > Vaccinium vitis-idaea. The sequence continues at coordinate 19,967,133 of OY978222.1, forward strand.
CAGCAATTTATTTCGGGTACATTAAGGCTAAAGCAAATGTCAATTTTGATTTCCCTTCTCTCTTGTACCAACCATCTCTTGTAATGCTCCGGAAGCACAATGCTGGAATGCTGATCTTTGGGAACAGTCACGCGCTCCCTCCAAGTACACTAATAAGCTTGGATAGTCGCATGGTTGAAATTTGGCACAACAAAGTCTTCAGAATCCACAAGTGGTATTGATTGACCAACACCAAGCTGATGGAGAGTGCGGTAAGGAATGTAAAAAGTCCAGCAAGTCAGACCCGCCAGAACAATCCTATGACGTCCCATGTTGCTCATTGTCATGGTCAGACGATCCATCCAGTTCAAGCACCAAGAAATTGTGTCCTCTTTAAGCTGGGAAAGCACCTAAACCCAACCAGGAACACTCCTGTGAAATTCATGGTACTCCCTCTGAACAAAGCCTCGTGTCTCATGAACCATGTTCCGTGGCACTGCCTCCAGAAGAGCAGCCTTATCACAAAGCCAAGTCTGCATGAGAGAGAAAACAAGTAAGGAGCCATAGAAAGCCTAAAGCCGAGGGTTGAGGTAAAAAGAGAACGAGAAATAAACTGGAAAAGAGAGAGCTGAGTGAGAAGCCTACATGTAGGAGCAAAGCACTGCCTTCGAAAACATTGGTCCGCCCAGCGTGGACTCCATCTAAACCCATCAGAGTTTCAGCCAAAACCATTGGAGCTACATCTTTGCGCTCCTCAATCTGCTTAGCCACTCCTACCAGTGCCACACTTGCCTGATTATCTGAGCGAACAAAGAGGAACGCTGCAAGAATGACAAGACACAATGAAAAACTTTCAGGTCGAAACTGACCGATCAAGCGTGGAATGTTGAGCATGCCTCCCTGAATCATGGACCTTGCCGCATTTTTACTCAAGCCCAGCTTTGAGCACAGCACGTCAGCATAATTCACTCCCTGAAGAGGAATAACGAGAGTCTCCAGGTCGAAACCTCCGAGGTACGCGTGGAACTCTTCCACCGTGGGACATAACTCTTGAAGACCGAAGCGAAACACATGCACTTCCGGATCCCAGAAACGGACAGCAGCATGGACCAACTCAGGACGTATAGTTACATCCCGAATGTAACGCATGGATGCCAACCTATGGTCACGAAAGTTCAGCCACCCAAGGTCGTCAAGCTAGGGACGAACCAAAGCTAAGATACTCACATCCATGTGATATATGGGGAGATGAGAAATGTGATTTCCGGGATAAACGGGTTGAAGAAGCAACACTATTTATAAGCATTCAAGGGAGAAAAAGTTCAAAATCTCGGAAGACGTGCGACTCAGGAAGCGTGCCACATCGAAGAATGTGAGGATAATGCAAGAGTTTACAGACTTCCTCAAAATAGGCTTTGGTTCAACATTTCAAGACCTTGGAACATGTAAAATTACATTGGGAAGCCAAAACGAGATATCAGAATTGCAGAAGACAATGTCAGAAGTGAGGCATCAAATGCCGGTGCCGTACGGCACCATAGCTGCACCGTGCGGTGCCACTTTCTACGCCATACGTTATACTTGGCCATTTTTCAACCAGAATTTCAGTTTTGATCCTCCGGGACCCATTTTGAGCTTCTTTTGGCCATTTTTCTTGTACGTACAACTCAGAATGAGTATCAAGGGTTCAATGGAAGAATTATTTAGCACTTTCGAGAATGTCTCAGTAGACGAGAATGCCAAAAACCCCGGGTGCGGAACTGCGGGAGAAATTTTACAACTTTTTCGCAACTTCTCGAGATATTCGTTTCAAGCAAAGCATCGTTCGAGATTTATTGGATCAATCAAGTCAAGATATCTAGCTACGGGGCGTTTCCACTCTAAACTTCTCTCTCTCATCATTCTTTTCAAGTTCTTCCCGCAAAAAGCCAAAAGTGTCCAGTTTTATGCCTTTTTCAGTTTCAAAATCGTGTATATTGCGTTTCCCCACAGTGTCTCGTGTCATACATTCTTGGTGCTAGGTGTGGTTATTAAGATTCAAGTCTTCGTTAATGTAAGTCATTTTACAAAAACAGAAATGCGAGTTTTATGAAAACCAAAATGATATCCATGTCATAAGCAAAATGTGCATCTATCCAGGGGCAAAACAGGCCCGACATTATCAGAACTACTACTACGGCACGCAGACCGTATCCATGGAAAAAGGAAGAAAGAACGGGCAAACAGGTGCCCAAATCAAAAGGTAGGCACGCAGGACTGTCCTACCTATTCAAGCACGAGGCCTCTTCTGCACTCGAGGCCTAAGCTCCTCAGACTCAGCAGGACCCATGTCCTCCTCATCACTACTCTCTGTCTCCCTGAAAGACCACCGTGATGGTGGAGCCAAACTCCCTAGTGCACTCCCTCCCGGCCTATCAACAGAAGGCTGACGGCCTCGAAGAACTCTGTCGGAAGGAGGAGTCGTGGGACAACCACCATCTTGCTTCATCAACACCCTCCTGCGCTCAGTCCTCGGAGGTGGGGACATACTCTGCACAAAGCAAAGAGATTCCATCAGCATACAGGATTGATATACAAGTTTGAAAGCACACGCAGTTCAAATAACAAAGCATGAAGATTACCTGAGAACTCCCTCTGCCAGGAGAAGGACTACGACCAGCTCTACGTCCTCCTCCTCTGCTGGGCCCGCCAGCTCCTCTACTAGCACCTCCCGCAGCTCTGCCTGCACCTGTACTACCAGCCCCGGCTACACCACCTCTATCAGCGCCTCTGCCTCCGGCCCCTCGAGCTCCTCTACTACGGCCTGGGCCACCTCTGCCAAAACCACCCTCTCTGAAAACCACTCCAGGCTCAACTCGGGGGCGCACTTCTGGAACGTCGCCTATCATCAGCCGGCACACTAAAGCCTCCAAGTCCAAGTTCAGCTGATAAGACTCTGATGCCCAGTTGGCAGGAATCTACAAAAACATTGCACAGGTATTATCAGTAATGTTCAAGAAAATACAAACTGCAAACATGTTTTCTTTCTTTTACAGGTTACCCTAACAGAAGTAAAGTCCAGTGGAGGTGCAACATGAGGAACCTCCAACACTCCCATCGTCCCTCCAGGCGTCTGCACCTCTATCTCTCTCCTCAGCACCGGCAAAGCCGTCTCCAGGGCTGCTATACAGGTGTCCATATCTAAAAAGCTAGCCAGGTGGCCGACCAGAAAGCTCTCATAGTCGGGAGAACTGCTGAAAGGAAGCACGGTGTCCAGCACGGTGTATCTCTCTATCTCTGCCCGTGTGTACTCGATAGTCCGCTGTACACTAGGGGGTATACGCCCCGGTATCCTAAAGTGCGCCAACCTGAGGGACTGACAAGGCACCCTCTCTCCCAATTACCACTGCCAACCATACGGAGACTCCAGCAGAATCCGTCCTCGTGACAGCTCTCTTCTCCTCTCCAAGTACTGGTTTGTCACCGCATCCCAAGCATGCCACCTCACCTACAAGAAAACTCAATTTCTTCAGAGAGGTTGAAAGCGAAACAGGAAGCTCAAATTTGGAAGCAGCACAAAATTCAGAGGCATACCGTGTTACCATCAGTCTGGTCCAAGAAACGACGGAAGTCGTTTACTCTCCCTGCATGCACACTGCCGCCACGGTGCTCTCGATCCCACTTTGCTGCTCGAGGGATCACCTCCTCATTCTCATGATTGTTTGCCGGCGGATACATCCCCAGCACCTCGTACGCCCACACCTGCATGGTTAAAGGGTATCATCAGCAAGCCACAATGAACAATATTGTAAGGATTCGCAAAGCAAAAAGAAAGCATGTAAAGTTTTTACCTCAAGCACTCTCCAAAAGCCACCAAGGCTCGTCCCAACTCCACGACTAACGGCACCCAGGAAACAGTAAAGGGTACAAAGACCAGCACCTCCGAAGTCCAAGCTCGCCACTCTACCCAAGTCTGCTAGTGCCGGGAGCCAACCCAAGTGAACCTCACTCTGCCTGTTCGGAAACAGGGACACACCAAACAGGTACAGAAAGTAAGCTCTCTCCATCTGAGCCACCTCTGTCAGCGACTCTGGCTCGTGGTCCCACAAGGCTGGCAAGTGGTCGCATCTCACCATAGGCTCTCCATCACCTATCTCTCTCCCCAGAAAGTGCCTCACAGCCTCACTGTCCCTGTATAACCCCGAGTCAAACGGGACCGGCTCGCCGCCTACTCTCAGACCCGTGATCGCCGAGAAGTCCAAAGGCGTCACGGTCATCTCAGTGAACCTCAAGTGAAAAGTGTTGTTGGTGTCCCACCAACGCTCAATCAGAGCTCTCAGCAACCTGTGGTCCGCTCGCGTCGGCACCAGAAGCCGAATAAAGTCAATGAAGCCTGTGCCCTCAATAACCTCCCCACTGCCCCGAGCAAGTTCCTGAAGCGCTCCAAGGAGTCTGACGAACCTCCATAGACCGACAAAAAGACATTTCTCTGTTTCAAATAAATAAATGCAAGTCTTTCAAACAACAGCAATAGAAAGCATGCATATACAGGAATTCAAGGCAAATACAAGCAACAAATAAAGTACGTACCAGTGGACGCGCAGAAATGTGGGTCTCTGGGTCCCTCAGCAAGGTCGTCTCGTCATAGAACAAGTGTACCAGCGAGTACACGTCAGACCCCAGCGGTATAAAGAAGTGCACCCGTGGCACGTAAGTCTCAGGGTCGAACGGGGGCCTCACCCTCTGATCTCTCTCCACCTCTGCCACCAGGGACAAGAGAGCACCCTCTCCTGCAGCCTCAGCCTCAACCTCTCTCTGTCTCTCCTCAAGGAACATGTCCTGAACGTGCTCAGGCACTCCCTCCTCAGCCAAAGTCGCGGCAAAAGTCGGATCCTCCTGAAGAGTCCGTGCCAAGTCCTCATCTCTCACTTCCTCCAGTGTATCAGCCATAGTATAACCTGGAGTTAGGGAAGAACCAACAACAGTAGGAACAACTGGTGGATCTGAAGCCCCAACCTCTATCTCCTCACCCCCACTGCTAGAGTCACGAGCCTCCTCCACGGTCACCTTCTCCTTCCCCAAGTCCCTCCTGACCACTGGAATGACAACTGACGAATCCTCTCCTCCAATGGGCACCTGAGTAACCAAGGAAGCACTCAAGAGATCACTGGGTACCAAACTTTCCTGAGAACCAGTGTCCAAGCCCTCCCCAACGGATTCTGCTTGACCATCACATGCACACCTCCAATATCCATCTCCATCTCTGAAACCAGCGCACCTGTGCCTGGCATGTCAACCTCCATGGGCTCTGAACTGCTCTCGCCACCCTGCATGTCGACGTTATCACTTCCCTCAGGCCGATCGTCACAAACACCACACGCCGGAGTCGAACCGCCGCTGCTCGGACCAACCACGGTGCTTGGGTCACCACCAAGCGAACCGGAGGTCTCACCCTTGCCCGCCAAAATGCCTCCAGCAACTAGAGCTTCATCACCTACCTCAACCGTACGGGGCAATTCGCCCCCAATCGGCACTGTACGGGATGCTTGATCCCCCGTCAACACCGCACAGTGCTTGGTACCATCAGAACCCACCACAACCGCAGCAATCTCCGTCGAATACGAGTCACCCATGGTCGATTGAGTTGCTATGCCCTCTCCTCTTTGAACCGATGATGGACCTTCCTCACCGGATGACGACGACAATCTACCGCTCGGACTCGCCATGAGTTAAACCGAAAGATCACAAGAGAAACTTTTGGGGAAGAAGAAGAAGAGTTCGGACAAGACGAGTTCGATTTTGGTGAAAAGAGTAACTGGCCAGAGTATTTCGAAAGAGTGGAAATCGGAAGGCCTTGGCGGTTTCCAATCAATCTCGGCGAAAATGCCACTTGCACCGTGCGGTGCAGACAATTAAACCGTGCGGTGCACATCTCGACACCGTACGACGTCTTCATCTTCCCTTTTACAAAATCACATTATTGCCCCCTTTCTTTTGCTATTCACGTCTTTCAAAGAACCCCTCGAGATTATTCGAAAATTTACTATTTAAAGTCCTCCACGGCATTTATTTTCAAAAAATTCTAAGTCCTCTACGGCAATCGTTGTTTCGAAAAAATTCTAAATCCTCCACGGCATTTACTATTTAAAGTCCTCCACAGCATGTATTTTCAAAAAATTCTAAGTCCTCTATGGCAATCGTTGTTTCAAAAAATTCTAAGTCCTCTACGGCAATCGTTGTTTCGAAAAATTCTAAGTCCTCCACGGCATTTACTATTTTAAGCCCTCCACGGCAATTACATATTTTTCACAAAATTCTAAGTCCTCTACAGCATTTCATCTTTCACAAAATTCTAAGTCCTCAACGGCAATTGTTTCGAGATTTTTACGGCCTTCAGGGCCTCCGAAATATTTTTAACGGCTTTCAAGGCCTCCAGATTGTTTTCTTGCAAACATCATTCGTTTTTCCCTCGTTGAAAAATGAGGTGCCCACTTTTTCATGACGGCCCCATCGAACTACGATTGGTCTGATCCTCTCAAACAAGGTACATAGGAAGCTCTGAGCTCGACCAAATTTACTGTTTTCTATTGTTTGTTTTTTGCATGATTGTCAAATTGGGATGTCCGAATCTTCTAGCACGACTTGCGCCAACATGATGGTGACCAAGCCGTGTCGAAGAGGGGCAACTGTAGACACCCCAATTTTTTATTACTTGTGCATCCCCGATGACGAGAAGAATGCGCGAAATATACCTTGGAACGGATACTTGACTGGCATGGATCAAAAAGAGCCAAAAAACCCAAAACCACCTGAACCGTACGGTCTGAAACCCATAACTGTACGACTTGAAATCTTCTTTGCACCGTGCGGTGTTATACTATGCACCGTACGGCACACATTCAACGCCGTACGACACCTATGTCCCATCAACAGGATTCCCGGGTTGCTCCAGCAGCTCAGAAACAATGATAATATTCGTCTGAATGATGATATTCGGTAATAATGCGAACCTCTTTGCGTACGAAACTCACCCACCTTCGCCTATAAAAATTCGATGCCATCCGGCAATTTCAAGAGGTGAAAAAAAAACAGAGAGGGAGATTTGATCAAGATATACCGAAAGAAAGACCCAAAATTCGTTCCATACAAAACCAGTAAAAATCCCGTTATTTCATCTATTGTTTGAATCTCTGTTTCGTGAGAATCCAATGCCCATTTCCCGTCATCAACCAATTCAACCCGTTCGGTTCGTTTCAAGGTATAAAAATTAGTGTTCAAATCGCGACAATCTTCTGAGGGGGGTTTCACCGGGCTTGAGGAGAGCTTCGTAGCTCCTCCTTGAGTCCGAAAGAAAACATTCCAGTAAAGCTCGCGCCTCTCGGGTGGGTATTTCGGGGCATTATCCATTGTCTCGGAAAACCATCCCAAACACGAGGTACATTCCTTCATTCAAAACCATTTTCCAAACCTATTTTTATCAATAATCACGGTTTTTGCATAAAAACAGAGGTTGGTTTCAATCGGACAAAAATGGAAATTTTTGGAATTTACACTGCACAGAGGCACCGTACGGCACCCCCATGGCACCGTGCGGTGTGATTTTTGGCACCGTACGGTGTCACTGGAAAAATATTTTTGATGCTCTGTTTTCTAGAATCCGACGCTCTGTTTTCGTAAAAAAAAAAAACCAGAGAGGTTTAATTACAGTTAACCCCTCCCACTTTCTGTCTTTTTTCATTCACACCCCCCTTTTTGTTAAATTTCTTACATTTATGTGTTTGATTGCGTGTTACGTGATTTGTTATCGTTATTCATTCCCTTTTAAGCATGATATTCCTTTTATTATTTATGTGAAATGAAGTTTTTAATAAAATCTTTCCAAAGAATAATCCCACAAAAATTTAGTAAAGACCGGAAAATTCCGGGCACGCGGGGTGCATTTTTGAAACAAAAACCTTCCCCGCGGGTAACCTGGCTCTCGAACCCAAATCTCTATTTTTTTCGCAGATCAAACCCTTTTTCAGTGGCACAAGAGTCATTATTTTTCTAAACAGTTTCTCGGGTACCTAACATTTTCCAAAAATTAAACCCCGGGTGGCGACTCTAAATTTTTCCTATTTCCCGGATCGCCCTTTTTCATAAATACAACAGAAACTCCGTGGACAATTTCGCCCGCGCGAAATCGAGCGTCCACAGGGATGCTTGGTGTGTCTGTGGAACATGCAATAATCTGGGCTTTCTCTATCTGCGCGCGAAGGGGCAACCTCAATATCTGGTAGTGTGAGACCACCATCTGTTATCCACTCTTTTACCAACGCCTTTACCTCCTCGATGTTGTTGGGGTAGACTGGAGCCCCTGTATTTTCTTTGTACTTTTGTTTCTTCCAATCGCCACGCCCGTTACTGTTTCCAACCCATCCACCACGTCCGCTGCCATTTCTGCCGCTGCCTCTTCCCCCCTGCGACTTGCGCGAAGACGGAACGGAAGTTGCAGCTGCGGCGACGGAGTGTGATTTTCTAGGCTTCCAGTCGTCCCGCGTGGGTGGTTGTACAGTATGGCGCAACTTGTATGCTACCTCCAACAAGGCCGCGAATGTCTGAATCTTGACGTTAACCAAAAATGGCTGATACTGACACAGGAGTCTAGATGTGAAAATTTCCACCAAGTACTCTTCTTCTACTGGCTCGAGGCAATCGACCGTGCGGTCCTGAAACCGCCTGATGTAGTCAATGATATCCTCACTAGGGCCTTGCGTCTCTTTAACGAGGGATAGACTAGTTATCTTCTCACGTGTTTGGAAGAATTTGGCATAGAAACAGCTGACCATGTCTTCCCATGACAGAACTGAATATGGAGTGAGGTTGACGTACCAGGTGTACGCCCTATTGGTTAGCAATTTAGAAAACTCTCTTAACCTGAGATTTGTGTCTCTAGAGAAGGCCTCTAGGGTTTCACTGAACCGCACTACATGTTCCTGTGCGTTGCCCTCTTTGCCATCGAACTTAGTGAACTTCGGTGGGGTGTACCCCTCTGGATATGGCATCTGGAGGATAGCCATGGGGTATGGTGGTTGAATGTCTGGGCTAGGGAGGGAGGGGAAAGTTGTTTTGATTTTCTCTCTTTGCAAGAGAGCCTGTACCTCTGCCAGGGTCACCGCCTGTGGCCCATCGTTCTCTCCCAGTGCCGCACTCTGGTGTACAGAACCAGTTCCTGTGGTTTGCAGGTCAGGGTTTTCGAGCAAGGCAGGGTGAACAGGAATCAGCGCTGTATAAGGGCTTGAGCGCCAGGGCCACCAGCTAGAGGTGCCACCCCCTGAGTCCCATGAGCCTGTTCAGCCCGTGGAAGCACAAGTGGTTGAACTCCCCCCTAGCATGGATCTGCTGGGTCACCGTCACTGGTTGGGCTCTAGGTAGGGCAGCCGTAATGACCTCAGTGAGGCCAGCTATGGCGGCAAGCAACTCCATCTGAGTGGTTTGCATCTGGGTGATTCCGGCCTGCATGGCATGGATTATCTCCATGGCTGGAGTTCCCTGGTTTCCTCCTCCGTCGTTCCCTCCGTGACTGGACGTAGCGTCTTCAACCAGCGGTAGACCGTCGAGGACAAGGTTGTTGTGATTTGTTGGTGCTGCCATGCCTGAAGTTTGTAGACCACTTCTCGTGTTTACCATCAACTAAACAACCTCCCCAGCAGAGTCGCCTGAATGTAGGTGATGGTTCTTGTTTTAGCCAAATATGATGAGCTGGAGAGGTATGGATAGCCAACAGTAAAGACACAGTGGAAGAAGAGAATGAGGTGGTCTAGAGGAAGGGTGAAGAACAGAGCAGGTGTGCACAGAAAGAACTAAGGCAGTGGATTGCTCTCAGTCTAATCCGTGATACCCTTGGTGACCTAGGAGATGGGGACTGACTTGCAGAGAGAATGTTCTCCTCTCAATCAGCAATTACCCTTTTCTCTCTCTAGGATGGCATATGCCTCTGCCAAGATTTCACCAACCTCCTGGCATTGAAAGGGAATGTCCCATATTTATAGGCACCTTGGACCAATCATCAGGTGTCAGGCTGTTCTCCTATTCGGATGGCCCATGGCTGTCCAAGCACCGCCTTTACTGGGCTTGGGGTGCGCGCCGCTGGGGCGCCCCACGCAAGAGGGTCCCGTTTCAGTGGCCCCCTCACGCGGAGACTCATGCCCACGCCAGTGGACCCCCTTACGCGGAGAGTGCCACGTGTCGCGCAGTCATCGCGCCACCTGGGTGACATTTGTCATGATCTTATTGGTGGGTCAACATTGACTCTGGTCAACGGGGGGTCTCGCGCTGACCTCCCCTACACTAACCCAACCAAAATATGAGCTTCCGGAGCGAAATGAACTCGATCTAAGCTTCCAAAGACGCGTGGAAGGCTTGTGTGAGCAAGGGCCTCGAAGGAATTAGGTAGTGGAGGTGTATTTTAGTGAGAGGAGTGGAAGAAAATGGAGGAAGAGAAGGTGAGAGAGAGACCGGACTGATTGTGGGGAGGAAGGGATTTGGTTTCTCTCTCCTCTCACACACCACTTATACACTTATTTGAAAAATTGCACCCCCAGTCCCTGTTTTGGCTTGTGTAATGCAAAAAGACCCAACCTAATCCTTAACACTTAATAATCCAACATTCTAACATTTTAATCAATTCCTCACATATCCCCAACTTTATTTCCGAAAAATAGTTTAAATTACAGGTTTCTACAAACAAGAGCAAGTCAAATTCTAAAACATCTGCCACCAAATCTGCTCCCATCGTTATTCAATCTGAAGGTTTATCGTTCAATGCAAGGATTGTATTCAATGAGACCAACTATGATTTGGGTCTCAAATTCTCGAGATGCATATCGCTGAGAAAGAGAAACTCTCCTTTATTCGTGGCAAATCATATCCACTTACCGAAAAGGATGAAGGATATGAGAAATGGTACGTAGAGAATCAAAAGGTCAAAGATGGTTGTTGATTTATATGTCCCCAAAAATTATGAAGCTATATTTGGAAAGCTCTTTCTAATGCTTTTTATGATGGAGCGGATGAACTACAGGTTTTTACCTTGAATCAGTGGGCGTCCTCTGCCAAACAAAATGGCAAAACACTCTTTGTGTATTATGGAGAATTAACTGAAATCTTTAGTGAGTTGGATAATCGTGATAAGGTGATCATGGAGAGTGAGACAGATGTTGCATCTTATCAAAAATTGCGTCAGCGACAAAGGGTGCATATCTTTCTTGCTGGATTAGATGGTGAATTTGAACAAATACATGGTGAAATTTTGAGAAATGATCCTATCCCTAAGAATGTTATGCACTGGTCCGCCAAGAAGATGTTCGGCGCGAAGCGATAAACAGACAACTTGAAAATTCTGAAGCTTCAGCCATGGTGACTCAGAACTAGTCTAATCAGAACTTGTCTCCTCAACACCAGCACGACTGAACAAAGCCTAGCCATCCTAAGACTACTAATGGTGGTGACAAATCTTCATACAAATGCACTCACTGTGATCAAATTGGTCACACAAAAAATCGACGTTATGAACTTGTGGGGTTTCCAAAATGGTGGGACCATAGCCGTGAAGTCCCTTAAAAACTATGAAGTCAATTAAATGTATTTAAATTGTTTATATCCTTCAATATGGATCTCAAAAAATATGTAATATGGATCTTGTTTGATAGATTTCAATTAATTCTATTATACAAAGTTTTCAAAATCATAAAAAATATTATATGTTGAAAGATATTGTCAATTTAAGAAAGATATGAATATCAAAAACTGTCAAATCAATTAGGAATGAAAGAGTACTTTTTAAGGGTAAAATTGAAAGTTTGGTATGTTTTGATGGTTATTTATAGAAAGTGGACACCTTGACATTTAAAATGGGACAGAGGGAGTACTAAATATTCAAAAACACAGAGCCATCTAAATAAACAGGCTACTGATAAAGCCACAGCTCCACCACTTCATCTTCGTTGTGCTGGCCTGCTGTATCGTACTCAGCCTACCGCTCTTCATATTCCTCGTTGCCTTCAGTACCTAACGTAAAACGCCAGGACCACAAAGTAGCACCATGAGTAAAAAAATACTCAATATGGCACCTGAAGCTACTCCTTTACAAAAGTTACTCATGCAGGAAGTAAACATATAAAACAGTAATTTCATTTCGTATAAGATACTCTCCAATTGTCGCATCATTTCTCAACACAGTAGATTCAGTAGCTTCCTACCCATCATCAATTCTCAAAGGTTCACAACCCACAACATCATAAAATTTCGTAGTTCCAGTATTCCAATCTAAATCACAACGCTATCTGATATCGATTTTCATTCACGATATAAACAATTTATTGGGCTTTCGTCCACCATGCCTAACTCCAGACCCATGGCACTTCTTAAGACCCCTGGGAGTTGTAGACACCCCAATTTTTGAACCCGAGATACGCTCGTGCGTGTCCGATGATGAGTGGATCAATCATAATTACCTGGAACTTGTGAGAATGACTTGAATTTGATCAAAATCAACCAAACGCCACCCAAACAGCCAAAATAGCCCAAACCAACCCAAGCATTGTTGAACCAAGCCAAACCATCAATCTGCCACCAAGAGCCTTGAGCGCTCAAGCTTGAGACCTTGAGCGCTCAAACCCCTGAGAAGCACCTTGAGCGCTCAAGCCCATGGCCTTGAGCGCTCAACTCTGATCCAGTCAGCAACTTGCAGAGTATCTCATCATGAGATTTCCTGCATGGAAGCGTCTGGGGATGATTTTGTACGATCCTTATACGTACATTATACTCCACTAAGTCCTAAAATACACCTAAAACTACTCCTAAACTACAAACCCACTTCCTCTCTCTCCTCTCTTCCCTCCCACTCATTCTATAAAACTATCTAACACCCCTGGTTTTGGAGAGAATTCTCACACTCCTTCCCTGCGGATTCCATCAGAAAATCGACCTTCTCTCTCTCTCTCTACAAAACCACTCTTTCACCATCAAAACCACTTACAAAACCACTCATTAAACCCAGAAATTCAGTTCTTGATCCTCAACCAACCACATACATTGTCTAATTCACCCAGAATACAAGCCAAAACATCCAAAATCCTCCATCCTCAAGCCCAAAAATCAAGTCTAAGTCATAATCACTCCAAAAGGTAGTTAAATATGTGAAGTGCTCACTGTTTTGATCCTTCTGAGGAAGGCTAGTGAGTTCAAGCAAGTCCAATATACTTGCATTGAACCCACAAAGGCCTAAAAGTTGTTCAGAATCCTTTTTAAAATCTGCAGTTTCAACAGGGGTTGAGCGCTCAAGCCTTAGGCCTTGAGCGCTCAAGCCCAGTTCTGAGCAGTTTCTGTTTTGCTGAGTTTTGTGCTTTCCCTAGGTTTTTATCATTATTTAATAGTTAATTATGCTCATGTAATCCATAAAATAGTTTACTTTACCTCAAAATCATATGCATGAGTGTAGATTAACATTTTATGAGGATTAAACATCAAAAACTTTTGAAAATCTTATGTTTGAGGGCAAAACAGAGACTGTTCAACCCCATAAATCTTCATTTCATGTATTCATGATCATTATTGAAGTATCAAAAGCTTGTTTAAAGGTCAGAAATCAAAAAGCCAGATTATGGCTTGAGCGCTCAATGTCATTGACTTAAGCGCTCAAGCTGTTCTTGGGCAGTTTGCTGATTGTTTGTTGTTTTGATGATAGACCGTGATTTAGTATATTAATTATGTGCGTGAGTTATTGTTGTTGTGTTCAGGACCTGGATTCCTCTCTCATTCCTCCATTTTCAAACATTTCTTTGTTAATTCATTGAAATTACATCCTTTTTCATCTTTCTTTAAGAGATCGATCAGATTATTCTTATCTGTTTCTCCTGGAAAACCTTTGATGAATGTTTGATCTCAAAAAGAAGTTGTTAAAAGTGTAATTTCACAGAGGCCAAGGATTGGTTTGAGCGCTCAATTCAGGAGCCTTGAGCGCTCAATTCAGGAGCCTTGAGCGCTCAAACTGGTTGAAGAGGTTGAGCGCTCAACTTCATTGGTTTGAGCGCTCAATCCCTATTCTGGGATCCAGTTTGTGAAGCAGTTTAATTAGGTCTTATGTTCATAAAAATTCCTGAAATTGTTATACAGTTTCTGTAATTTATTATTCCTTGTAAATATTTGTATCATTTCACTTTATTATCATCATCATTTCTCGTATAAATCACGTACACAAGCATCCACTTTAGATTTACATTTTGTATTTTCTTACTGTTTATGTGATTCCCGTCCCCGATCCCTTGTGTATATGAATAAATTGAATTTCAAACATTTCTAAAATCCCACAAAATATCGAGTAGAGACCGGTTCACGGACCGGGCGAGAGGGGTGCCGTAAAACCCTTCCCCTCTCGTAACCAAACCCCCGAATCCGAGAAATCTTTGGTTCCGCCATGATCAGTGAAATCTTTTTCAAATGGGCAAATGAGTCATGTTTTTATCGGTTTCTCGGGTTCGGACCTCAAATCCGGGTGGCGACTCAAACAAACACAATCTTTTACGCACGATCTAGGTGGGCCGTCCACAGGAGTATAATGTGATATTGGCTCAAGACCCATATTGAATAGGTAACGTCTCATCCCCCAATTCGATTAATGAACCACAACTTTATTTTATAATCACTTAATTAATCATGCTAATCATTGACATAAATTTGGGATTCATACATTACGTGGGCCCAATCATCACATAACTCCAACAATTTAACCGAATGAAGAAATAAGAAAAAGGAATCAATTTATTTAACGCAAATCGTCATAACAACTTCAGTCTAATAAAAATACTAATTAAATTCCAAAAATCATGAGATTTGCCAGCAGTGTAAAATATCTAATTTCGAAAACTCCAATTTTCATTCAAAAGGGATCAAATTAGGTTTTTAATTAGAGTGTTAATCTATTTCGATATCATAGAGAACAATCAATTTCGAAAAATCATAAATAATTCTAGGAATCGGAACGAGTTCTATATCAAAAGCAAGACAATAATGCTATGGGTGCACCACACCTGCACACCACATGCACAAGAAAGTGATGTGACGGATGAGGAGAAACTCATCATTTCAAGTGGACCACACATTAAGCTTCCTTATTTGTCAGATCACCTTGGTTCATTTTCCAAAGCAAGACTCTTGTCGCAATAGCCAACTGTGTTCCAAGTTAACTTCCCTTCTAAAAATCTGATTCCAGTCAATGGCCAGCTGTATTGTGGCGGTCAAACGCGCTTTTCGCTGAGGAAAGGCTCTCGAAACCCGAAGCTTTCACGTGCCCTATAAAATCCCCTCCGTTTCAAAATCTCCCATCTCTCTCTCTCTCTCTCTCTCTCTCTCTCTAAATATAAGCAAGAAAGCATCGAGGCTGGAAGAGCGAATTTGTGAAATTCCGCTGGAGCTCTGATCGATCGGCGACGTATCCAAGTTCGTTGTCTTTTGTGAATCAGAAATTTCGTAATTAACACTGTTTTCTTCGTTTATTTGTCGTGTTTTGAAAAGTTTCTAATTTTCGATTGATTCTTCGTAATGATCTACCCGAATCGATTAAATTTTGGTTTTGTGTGAGTTAAGGGTTCGTTTGGTTGCGCTGTAATCTCGGGAAAAAGTAAGAGATTGAAATTTACGGCCGTTGCTTTGTGAATTTTCGTTTTATATGGGCAACCGATTTAGATATCGTGTTGGCATTTGGTTCTTTGGAGGGTGGGACGATTGAGAATAGAATGCCATTGGTAGTTTCGATTTCTGGTTTTCGAAACTAGGTTTTACTTTACTCCCTGCGTCCCAAAAATACCAAAAAGATTACCGTGTCCGCAAAGGAAGAATTTTAAAAAATAATTATCACAAAAAATTCACAACTTTTTTTGATAAATTTAAAGAACTCATTGATAATTTAATTTTTCCGATGAAGATGCATGTTTTAAGTCCTCGTTTTGGGACCATCATAAAATATGGGCACTCTGTCTAAGATTCGAGTATTCGCAAATCTATCTAGCTTCTGCATATTCTACTCCTTTGGTAAATGAATTTTGGTTAATAGGAGATTTGTTGTACAATTGATTTTCTTTAATATTCAATGGGATGCATTCCTTTGGTAAATGAAGTTTTGAAGTTCCACCGTTATTTGTTGAGTTCTGGGCATTGAAAATTTGAGTCCGCATTTGATTAGTTATTGTATATTATAGCATTTGCTAGTTTGTTTGATGCCTGCTGGTATGAAATAGATTGGTGGTTATCAGGTCTTCTTGAGGGGGAAGATCATCTGATCTGGAATCTTGTCAGTAAATGCTCACCTGTTATGATTGAAATGGATGTGTGGTGTAGTGTATGTAGGATTTAATTGTTGTTGAAACGGATTGTGCCATTTTTCTTATATGAGTCTATATGGCGGTGTTGACGGATGCCTGGAATTTTCTATCGTGGTTAGTTGACAAGTTTGCATCTGGGATAGAGGAAGTTGAGAACACAAAAGTTGGGGAGGGAGAAAAGAGAAGAATAAGTGGGAATATGTCATTATAGTTGAAGAATAGGAAGCTCACAATGTCCTGTTGCCTTTGGGATTGGTCTTTTTTCTACCTCCAAAGTGATACTAACTACCAATGAAGAGGCAGCCTTGCTTCCTAACAATCTGTACCATGGTCTAGGATATCATAAAATATTGTTTTCAGTTTCATCTGATTATAAAGATTGAAGTGAATTTTTTATCTGTAAACAAGTCATGGGTAAGGCCTTTTGGTAACAACTCTGACCAGAATTATTCCCATATTTGTTTTTTATGATAATTATTATTTCCACATTGGAAATAACTGCCTGCCTGCTAGAACAAGAGAGCATAGACACTTGAATGGGAGAAATGAGGTTGGTGACGAACTGAAGTAGTGTTCCTAGTCCAATACAATTGAGTTTCATAATCAGTGACATCTATTGGAGTTCGATGCTAGGATTCTGCAATGTGTTTGTTCAAATACTTGACCTATGTCGGAACTAACACAATGTCTTTCTTACCTATTTGAATGGTAGAGACAAGAGTAGCTGTATTACTGCAGTAACTTCTCTACACTAGTCTGATTTTAGCGGCTCAGTCACTAAAAGCTAATGATGCCTCTTAAGCCCGTTCAGAGTCTAGTCAATTTCAAGCAGGTGGAAGGATAGGCAACCTTTTTCTTTCTCTTTCGTGAATCTACCGTATTTGTGAAGCATATGAACAATTGATGGCAGATTGTATCTGGATTCCACTCTCATAGTTCTACATTTGGATGCTTGAACCCGAGAGTCCCCAAAGTCCTTCATTGACTAAAACCATTTGGTGGCGGTGGTGGTGGTTCTGGTTTGCTCTTGTTTCTATGGTCATGCTCTCCGCACCAGCAGTGGCAACTGGCCATCCAAGCAGTTTTTAAGTGCATATTTCTTACAGTTTGCACTGTATAGTGAGGCACCTCACCGAAGTAAGGATCTAAGAGTCTAGGACCCTATTCTCTCTCTTTTAACACCTGTTTTTGCTTTTCCAGTTCTGGTATTAGGGTCTCCATCAACCAGCTCCTTGTGCCCTTGATCAACATAGTGTTGTCAGCACGCAGCGTGTATGGGCTTCCGGTCTTTGAACTTGATGTTATCACCTACAAGGAACAAATGATGGGGCTGGAATGTGCTTTTGTTTCTCGACATTTTAGATTTCAGTTACACTCTATGAAAGCTAGGGCTAGAATTCACATAATTGGGCACACTTTCTCTCAAACTCCCTCTTTCATCCTCTTCATCCTAAACTCCTTTGAAGTAGTACCTGGTTTGAACCTTATCAGCAGAAGAACTCCGGTATTAACTTACCCAAAAAAAAAACCTCCGGTATTAGTAAGGATCTCGTCTTGTAAAATTGAGGGGATCTTGATCTTGTCAGATGTCAACTCTTTCTGCCAAGCACAGTCTCAAGTTATGTCCTATATTACGCCACCCTAGCAGTTGGATAACAAGAGATGATTAAAGAGTTGAGCTGTTCTTCTCATAGAAGTGAAGCCCCTGGAGTCCCGATGATAATAAAAGTGTTTTTTTGGTGAGTTTCACTTCCTGAAGATGCGATGGTGTTTGGGTAAATTTGTGAAGAAGGCACGGTGCAGAATCGCTAATCGAGGTAGGATTGTCCTTGATGGACGATCATCTTAACTCATCTCAGCAATCTCTTGAACTCTTTCCCTGATTTGTTCTCACTTTTAGAACACATTTGACTTTTTGAATCCGTTGCTTTTACCATAGGTTCCGGCGTCCAATTTAGATGGATTTGGACTTCTTGAAGAATCAATCCTGCAAAACCATGCACGCTGGAGTCTTTGGACTTCCTCAGTGGCTGCATTTAATTGTTACATGGAGTCTTATAGATCTACGTGTTGTGATGAGTCCTGTTGGAGTTTTGGCTGATTGGAGCTGTTCAACTTTTTGTGGACTATGTTGTTGCTGATTGCAATTGATCTGCCACAATAGACGAGAAAGAACTTTTCATGGGGTGTTTTGCCTGGTTGGATGAGGGACTAGATTTGCCTTTGTAGGTTTTGGAATTGTTGCTTAGCTTGTTCTTAAATGCAGGTGCTTTAGGCTCAATACCAGCTACTAGGTAGTGTTTAGTGTGCTTTCAGAAGACCAATAGGTGGGAGTAGCTGTTTGGCCGTTGTCAGGCACTAAACTTTGATCCCAAGAACCTCGAACCTATGACAAGTGAGGATCACTACATGGAGGCAACTGACACACACTTTCAGCATTCTTGTGGAGAGTTTGGGCGAGCTAAAGAACCAACAATTGATGCAAAAACCACCAGCGCAGAATTACTGGACAAGGGATACATGCAGTATGGGTATGGTTCTCACATTTGTTTTCATTTCTCTTTACCACAAGTTCCATGGAATTTCTTCGGTGAGGTTACATGGGCTTCCTTTGACAGGTGTCCCCATTACCGACGAAGATGCCGTATTAGAGCCCCATGTTGCAGTGAAATGTTTGGTTGTCATCATTGTCATAATGAGGCGAAGGTTGGTTTTAATTGTAATTGTATGTTTCTCTTGTTTATTTGGATGGGTTTCTGTTGCACGAAATATATAAATGACTTTCCTTGTAGTAGTTACCAGATTCGTACTGGCAACTTAATCTTTTATTGATATTGGCAATTAATTTTAGTTCATATTTGTTAATCAAAGATGTGAATAATGTTTAAGTTGTGAACAACATCTCCAAGAAAGGTCAAAAGCACAGGCCATTTTGTCGAGAGTATACAGGCATTTCTTGCATGTTACTTAGGATCACTATTTGTTGGCCAAGGTCAGGTGCTTTATGGCATTGTCAGATCTGATGTCTGAGGACCTTTTGTCTATTTTGTGTGTCTCTAACCAGAATGGGTGTTAAGAGCATATTTGTTAAGTTATGAAGTGAATTTACTTGCTTGTTAAGTCGCACCTCTTGAACCTAACAATTTTGCATGCTGAAATCGGCGAGAGTACATACAACCACAGATGCTTATTGTTATGTGGATTGGAGATTCTTACTTCAAATTTTGTCAACTAAAAGTGGGTCTCTATACCATTATGTAGCCCCAGTTGGGGTCAGAATATTGTGGTTCTCTATTTGCTTAGTTTCTGAGTTGGTGTTGTTTTGGTGTTGGCCCTTGACTCAGGGACAGATCCAGGATACAGCGGGGGCACCAATTTCTATTAACCTTATACAAAAATATACCGCCAAGCACAATAGTATAAAACTAGACTCATCATAAGCAATAAGGTTTATAATATGGAAAAGTGTTGAATATACACACCCCTTACGAATTTTCATGGCTTATATAACAAACTTTATGGCTCATTTTATGAATTGATGTGTCTCGTTTTGATGTTGGGTGTACATTACACCATCTACGAATTGTGGCCCATTTTAGGAATTTTTATGTCCTGAGCTATGAATTTTTGTGCCCTGTTGTGATTTTCCTAGAATAAAAAGAATTCAAAAAATAATGAAATTGAGTGGGGGAACATGGGGGCATCTGTCCCTGCCTTGACTCCTTGGAGATTTTTTTGATTTTTTTATAATTATATGTACATTGTTATGCAGAACAATATCAATGTTGATCAAAAGCATAGACATGACATTCCTCGCCATCAAGTGCAACAGGTAGACCATAGCACAGTCCACCAAGCTCTTTTCCTACCCTTCCGCATCCCATAGTGGCCTCTCCCCAGTAGCTGGCTCCTTGTAGTTCTCTCTCAATTTCACCCTCCATCTGACTGCAGACCTTCTTTTTTTTTTTTTTCAGGTAGTTTGTTTGCTTTGCGGCACTGAACAAGAGGTGAGTTGTGATACGCTTGGTGTTGCATTGTCTTCTCCTTAGGTATAAACTGAAACCCAACTTCTAAACAGGAAAAATAAACTGGACCTCTTAGGTTAATGGGTTCAATATTGGATACCGCTGTCTTCTCTCTTAGAATTTAAAAAAAAAAAACTGGTACCTGACTTCTTAAACAAGGAAAATCAGCTGGACCTTTTCAGTTAATGGTTTCCATATTGAATACCTTGTTTCGCTGGGAACTCCCTGAAATAGAAAACACTTTGGTACTTATCGAGAATTAAAAGAACTAAAAGAGAATTGAATTAGCCAAGTTGGGTGATGTAATTTTAGTGTCGTTGCTGTTTGAAAAATTAAGTTGAGTGCAAATCTCTGATCCCGTCTGTTTTATGGTGGCTCTGTTGTAACCAGGTTGGGCAAATTTGTATCAGTTGTGGCGTGTGTATGGGAAGATACTACTGTGAGACTTGCAAGCTGTGGGACGATGATGTGAGTTAATAGTTCTTCACTTATGCATATCAGTCAATTTGATATGCAAGACAAAAATGTGTAGGAATGAGAATATGAACAAGTGGGAACATACGATTGTGCCATTAGTCCTCTTAGCATGGAGGAGAAAAAAATGCTAAATGAAATGCCATTTGGAGTGACAAACTCCCAGATACATATACAACACACGTTTTGATGTGTTTTAGCAAGAGAGATCATTGCTGAAACACTTGGTGCTTCCACTTTTTGGAGTAGAAGTCATGTTTGCTGATCCTAATCACCTTATTTTCCATTCTGCAGACATCAAAGAGACAATATCATTGTGATGGCTGCGGTATATGCAGGTATGTTATCTTTCCATTGTAAATTACTACTTATTAAGCATCTCGATTAGCTTAGGCCTACTCGTTGCAAGAGGGTGAACCAGTGAAGGTATATGTATGGTGTCAAGGCACCTGTTTTGCATGTTCTTTGATTTTGTTATACCTATTTTGGAAGGAGCTGAACTGTTGGTTAGGCAAGTCATCAAGTTTAACTAGAATGTTTCGTTGACATTAGAATCATTGGGAGCGGTCGATTTCCCATCGATCTGAGACAATTAATGCTAAACTGGCAAAGAAATTGTTCTCTACACTTTGGAATGAACAAATAACTTGCAGACTTTCTAATGCTTTGCCATTTTACTGGTCATTTAATGTAATTCTCCATAAGATCGCAGAGTTTGACTATTTCTGTTGCAGGATTGGTGGACGGGAGAATTTCTTCCATTGCAGTAAATGCAGTAAGTCACGGTTGCCTTTTGTTCGTTCTGCTGCTGTGAGAAAATATATTTTATGCTAACTTTGTACTGGATGCACAATTCAGGATGTTGCTATTCGGTGCTTTTAAAGAACAGCCACCCCTGTGTGGAAGGAGCAATGCACCATGACTGCCCTGTTTGCTTCGAGGTATGTGGCGATAACTAGGTTTTTCTCTGCTCTTCTTCCTCTATTATTATCCGCCGTCTGCAATTTTTTTATGTTCCTTTCCTTTTTGTATTTCATTTCTTTGCATTCGTTCTTTCTTTGACAAAAGCAATGGAAGTTAAAGAACGCCTCTCTCTTTTTTGTGTGTGAAAACCGTTTTTGGAAGTATAAAAACATCATTGTGGTGTTTTATGAGAATTGGATTGTTTTTCAAAAACAGTTTTAAAGAACAGTTCGCCAAGTAAGTTTTGTTTCCTGGATGTGGAAACGGAAAATGGAAATCAAAAAGCTTTTGCAAATAGGTACGTTTTAGGTGCATATCTACAATCACATAGATTCTAATAAAATTTGGTTTCTGCAGTACCTGTTTGAGTCAAGAGACGACGTAATTGTCCTGCCTTGTGGGCATACCATTCACAAGAACTGCTTGAAGGAGATGCAGGAACATTACCAGTGAGCGTCCAGAGAATTTTATATAAATGATTTTTTGATCTGGCGTCCAGAGAATTCAATTACTGTGAATGTTTTGTAGATCCTTCATATTAATCAACTGGTTTCTTGAATAGGTATGCATGCCCTCTCTGCTCCAAGTCAGTTTGTGATATGTCAAAAGTATGGGAGAAATTTGACATAGATATAGCCGCTACACCCATGCCAGAATTCTACCAAAACAAGATGGTCAGTCTCTCTCTCTCTCTCTCTCTCTCTCTCTCTCTCTCTCTCTCTCTCTCTCTCTCACGCACACATTCACATACACACTCGTGCAAACACAGTTTATTAGCCTAATAAATGCAGAAAGGAGATATCTCATTTCAATGTGCTTAACAGGTCGGGATCCTTTGCAACGATTGCGGAACCACAGCCGAAGTACAGTTCCATATCGTGGGTCAGAAATGCCCCAATTGCAAGTCTTACAACACACGCCAAACAAGATGAAGATTAATTGGGATTGGTAAACAGAAATATCATTCTACCCCCGTGAGAACGTATGATCAATTGGGATCGTGTCCAATCTCAGGGTTATCCCTCGTCAGAAAGGAATGGAGAGCTTCGCCACGCTCCTTCACCTTGTGTTTTGGGGGCTTTTTGACATGTTTCTTGTATCATCGGTTCCCTTATTCTTTCATCTCTTCATTGTTTTGCACGTCTCGTCTATTTTCCTCCCAATTTTAGTGGATTATGTTGCATTTGGGGTTCCTTGGCAAACTTGCAATTTCCTATTTGTTGGGCTAACAATTTACTTATTCACTGTTCGTGTGGTTATCACACAAATAGTGGAAGAGTGCATATTTTTGTCTAGTGAAGTATCCCCTCTTTGGAATTGAAAATAACGTGCAATATACAAGAGTGAAGAGCCGACGACATCATCTCACAAGAGTGAAGACGAACGAATTCGTTGGTGTGATAATAAATTAAGAATCAAATCAATTCGTACGATTTGAAGATTTTGAATCAAATCAATTCATATGATTTGAAGATTCTGATTACTTAATTGATGTGGATTGAAGATTTGAATAACTAAGTCAAACGCGTAGAATCATCAAACCAAATTATTAAACTGCGATTTGATTCCCGTTTGGACTGAGGTTCAGTTCCAGTTGGTATCATCATATTTGCAATAAAAAATTCGAAACAATATTTGTGTTTAATCACCAAAACTCACCAATTTAAATTCAATAACGTCATTGATGGTTGAATCTATTGGTAAAAAGGGTGTTACCATAAAACACATATGTAGTAATTGCTTTCGCGATCAGTTTAGAACAGAAACCATTAGCATAATTTATTGGTCAATTTTTTAAATTTGGTTTTTCATGTTCTAAATCAAGGACTAATCCAATTACTAAAAGACCGAACCAAACAATTCTTCGAATAAGGCAGATTCCGATTGGATTTAATTCTGTTTGAAATAATTGATCGCGCAACTTTTTTTCTTGTTGGAATTTATCCCACATCGGTTAATTATAACCTCGAAAGCTAGTAAATGAGCCTGGGCAGCCTCTCCACTCATTGCCAATTGGTTTTGAGTTTGATGCTTTAACATGATATCAGAGCTAGGTTTTCGGAGGCTTTTCCCCTTTGTTTGTGCCATAGTTGCACTTTGTTTCGTTGTGATCTGTATGTTCAGGATCCTTTGTTGACCTCTCCACGTGCGAGTCAGGGGTCGCACGTGCGGGGGAGTGTTGGAATTTATCCCACATCGGTTAATTATAACCTCGAAAGCTAGTATATGAGCCTGGGCAGCCTCTCCACTCATTGCCAATTGGTTTTGAGTTGGATGCTTTAACATTTCTCACCCCAAATAATTCCAAGACAGGCAAAATTTCCTTATTATCTTTCATGTATCAAGTTCGGATGTCAACAGACGGTCCACACTAACCAGTTCTCAACCCAGGATAGGCTGATAGCAACGATGATCGAACTTCCTTTCACAGTACTCTACCCCAGGGAAACTCGAATCTCTACTGCTCCTGGAAACCGAGACGTTGCAAAATCAAATATGAAATTCAAAGGGCTCTAATCCAATATTTGAGGTTTACATTTTACAAGCAGCACTGCTGCCTATTGTTTTGCTTTCAAGTGTAAATACAGAAGCTAGAAGAAGGAACAACAACATATTTTCAATTTCAAAGTTGACGTTTTGTAGGATCTCTAAAACAGATTGTAAAGTAGTCTCGTCGTGGGCCCATGATTTTGCCCGGCAAGCCATTTCCTCTTTTGTGCGTCCCCCAGACGTAGGAGATGGCTACCCCCAAGAGTCCTTTGTCAACTAGTGTTTTTTTAGCTTTGCTTGATGTTGCGTTTTGCTTTATGTTCTCTTATCATGTTGTATGTTGTACTATTGTTGGTTATCATCTATGCAATTCTATCTTTCTTCCAAAAAAAAGAAGAAAAAGATGAGAGAGTTCTACCAAGAGTAACGGGGATACAGGGCAATTTCGTAGCTGCTATATCCTATGTAGCACTCCGCACTTCTTCGAAGTTCACGGAACGGTGTCAAACCCTTACCGGACACCGACACTCTCCAGACACTATTCAGATACATGTCCGCCACTTAAATGCAAAGTGTCCTATTTTTTCTTAACGTTTTTAGGTTGGACACTCTGGGAACAATTTAAAATATGCTTTGGAAACTCTTGGGACACTCGCAAAACAAGGTGGAGTGTTAAACGAAATAGTATACTCTAATTAAACTTTTAGGAAGTCATATTTTTTATGCGACGGATGATGGTTTATCGATTATTACGACATATGAAACGCGATTTATCGATTATAACGACATATGAAACGCTTCTTATTCGATACTTTTATGAATGATAAATATCATCGTGGTATATGTATCGTCTTTCCAATTGGAGCCTTATGTTTTTATACTCCCAATGTGTCGTGTCCTTCAATTATTTAAAATTTATGTATTGGTGTTGTGTCATGTGTCCGTGTTGTTGTGCCCAAGGATTAAAAACAAACACACAAACACAGACACAGAGTATTTTACGTGGTTCCCAAAATCGGATATCTCCACGGAGAAATCAGAGCAATCACACTGTGAACAGGCTTTACAAGTGGGTGTCCTCAAACTCACTCACACTGTCTCTGATCTCACTAATAAACGTCAGGTAGATGCAATGGAAGGAAGATTTGACGCAAGCAAACGAACAATAACATGTCGTCAACTTCACAGAGTGAGAGAAGCTAATCGTTGCTTACCGACTATCAAACGTACCAGCAACTTCCATCTCAAACTAACAATGCAGAATTCTTTAACGCAAATGTTTCACAGTTTTCAAAATAGAGGAGCAATGGCTAATGGAAAATGGTGAAAGCAGATTTCATTGATAATACCAAAACACAGCTCAACTTTTCAATCCAGAACACTTGGGATTGGATATTGAACATGGCTATGCTGTATACAAAAATATCATATATTCTGTCAAAACTTGTCAAGTTTGGAGGATTATACATCAACTCCAGCCAAAACAGGTAAAAAGAAAAGTAGCCGCAGGGGATTTCAGGTACTTCCCCTTTCAATTGAATAGTAAGGAGTCCAACATTATATCGAAATAATGTCAGGATTATGAAAAGCAAAACCAGCTGGATTCGCAACCTCCACCCACTAAGGCCATGAACGATGAAATACAATAAACCGATAGGAAAACGATATGAATGATCATCTACGGCTGATGGCAGATTAACAAAAACAGCTCTTGATAAAAACAGATGATCTGGCCGGTATCTACCTTCGTTACGATTTCAATTTCATCAATCATGGCCATAGTGGCTAGAGGAAAAGCAATCACAGCACCTTCTTTATGTATCAATGAACATGCCGGTTTCAGAGAGTTCATCGCAATCAAGAGAAGCATTGAGGCTGTTCTCCTCTGCCTCCTCTATCAAAATCTCTTGCGAACGGCAATCCCAACTGCAAAATCCTTTCTCCCCTCTGCAAAATGTCAAAACACCCAACTCAAGACTCAAGACTCAAGACGGGGAATTCTCCCATGTTTGGATGTTGTTTCCGGAATCAGTTTTGCATAAAGTTCTTCAGAAAATGTTCATCAAAGCACACTAGCTATTGGTGTCTTAATCATTCCGTTTCCGAGAATTCAATACATCTTCTGAACAATTTTTCAAAGATGACTTCTTTTACCATCAAAAAAATTAATTGGAAAATTAAAAACCATCAACCAAACAACTTCCTGAAGTGTTGCCATCAGAACACAATCACCAAATATGGCATCGAAACGTGTAAAAGAAAGTGTTTTTAAAGGTGTTAGGGGCAAACCTGTACATGTAAATGTCTTCACCGTCTAGTTTCTTCTTGCAAGAGTAGCAGAAGCTCAAAAAGTCACCGGAGGGGTATCCAGTAGGGATTTCAGAGGATGTAACCGGCATCGCTAGAGGCAATTGAGGATCCTGTTCTTCATTCTTAGGTAGATTGGTACAATTATTGTTGTGACACTCTAAAATGCAGTCACAAAAAATATGGGTTGTTTTGGGGTTGGGACCATATGTTTTCACACAAGTATAATCCTCAGAACGCTCAATCTCACTTGCCGAGAAGGACCCAAATAAATTCTGGGCAGATGGAACGGAAATAGGGGTGGGATTCAGCTTCGGAGGTGATGATTTGCCAAAAATCTGGCTCCCTCCACTCAATTGAGAAGGAAAACTCAATGGGTTTGTTCGATTTACCGAATCGGTACTAGGGTTTGATAAACTGGTAAGATACGACCCAGAAGAATCCAGTGAACAAGATAGGATTTTTTCGGGTTCAAATGGATGTTCTCCAATCCCAAACAGAACATTAGAGTTGCCCTTTTGGAGATTGGATGGTTTAACCTTGTTGGTAGGATGAAAGATTCCATAATTCTTAGGCAGCGACTTAGGTGACTCAAACGAATCAATACAGCTCCGAAAATTCTGGGTTTTAATCCTCATTTGTGGTCCAAAAAGAATACTTTTACTACCTGACGACCCGATAATTTTCCCGGAAAATTTATCATCATCATCAAGAGAATCTATAATGCCCAGCCCTACTTTAGTGCAATCCCAGCTCTTCTGATGCCCCCCATGGGAACATTTTGGTGACCTAAATGGGTTGGTTAGAGTAGAAAAAACCCTAAAATCCAATGGTGAAGTGGGGCTTCTAACTGAATCAGATTCTGAAGATTTAGGACTCAACCCCACAAAAAGACCAGGGGTATTGAAAAAAGAACTGGTTTTGAGTTTTTGCCCCAAGCCATCAGACTGGAAGCAGGAATCAGGACTAGCATCATCAGATATTGGGTGACCCATTTGCTGATTTTTCTGATATGATCTGCTCCTCTTCCTCAGCATTCTAACACCAAAAGCCCTTATTACCTGGAACAAAATAAAGTGAAGGTTTCACACCAAAAAAAAAACAGTATTTGCTTGACAAATCTAAGACAAGAAAAATATGCAAGAAACGGAGACCCACGGCCTGCATTGGACAAAGCAATGATAATATCTACTAGTACATCAAACAGATTATTTGTAGAAAATGTAAAATCCGGAAGAGAAAAAAATAAAAATAAAAGGTTCCCCAATGTGAATGTAAAAGAAAGAATCTAATCAAGAAAATCAATCCCAGATGAGAATCTTGCCAGTTTTCCAAACCAGAGATGCATTGATCGAAGATCAATCAGTTCCACACCCAATAATGGTGAATCAAAAATCCCAACCCAGAAAGTTGAAACAGGAACAACAACTCAAGAAGATCAAAAGTGACAACACACTCCAAAGTCAAGGAAAAAATAAATTACTGCAAGCAAAATAGTAGTAAACCCCAAAATCCCCAAATGAATAAACCCCTTGATTATTATCTTCAGGAAAATTTTGTGTATATGTTTTTTGTTTTTCAATAATCAAAATCAAACAAAGAAGAGAATACCCAGATGGAGAAACACCATGGATACACAGATAAAGCTGCAAAGAGTGAGATTTTTTGGTTGTGAAAGATGAATAATAACATTTAAAAAAACGAAGCTAGATACCCATAAATCTTACTCAGTTTCGAGAGACCCAAGAAAATAAGCAGATGAATGCATCAGAGGTTTCAGTGGGATAAGGAATGAAATCACAGAGAGATGGAAACGCCCACCTGGTTTTCCCCTCTGGAAACTTCAGAGAGGTCATGTAGTAAAAATGAAGAGAGGAGAGAATACCCAAATGAAGCAAAAATGTGTTCACAAGACCCACCCCCCTCTCTCCCTCTCTCTCTAGAGATGTAGTGAATGCGGTGTAAAACTTGTGCAGTACTCTCTCTCTCTCTCTCTCTCTCTCTCTCTCTCTCATGCATCAAAATCAGAGACACAGAGCTTCTCAAATACTCTTCGCACTATTAAATTTTGGGAAATAATTTTCACACCTACTTTTATTTCCAAACACTTTTTTTTGTCTTTATTCATCTTGAAATTATCAAATTTAGTTTATGAATCATTTTTTCTATAAGGAGGGAAATTTAGTACTTTTAAGTAAATAAAGAAAGAAAAAAATGAAGTGCTTGGGATAAAATGGAGTGTAAAAATCATTTCCCCAAATTTTCTTTGGTATTAATTCTATGGGTATTCGTCCACAAAAACATAGTCACTTTGTTCACTTCACATTTCCAAAAAAATTTCCAAAAAGATTCCTTCACCATCTCTTATCTCTCCAATCATTAATCATATTTCTCTCTCTACTCATACCCTTCCATCCAATCATTATTTTCATTTTTCTCTCTATCTCTCTCCAATTATTACACTTCTCTCTAATTATAACTTTTTCCAAAAACTCATCCAAACACTATCTCAAAAATATTTCTCAAAATGTTCTTCTCAAAACTTTCAACCAAACACAGCCAGTATTACTACCAAACTATCCTCTTCCTTTCTCTCTCTCTCTTTTTAATTTCAATTTACGTAAAATTACAAAACTATCCTTCTTTACGAGTTCATGTCTCACGTATGGGGGACATTTTTGTCATTTACTGCCCAAAAAAAGACAAGAAAAGAGTGGAAAAAGCATTTCCCATCTTTTTCAAACGCATATGTATGTAATTATTTTATGTATTGCTACTACTTTTATCGGAATACTTTCTTTTCGAACATCTTTTGTAGAAGTCTAGAATATATGCTTTTGGTTGTGACAAAATTTACCAACACATATTATTGGTTTGGCAAAGTTAATTCTAAGGCTCTTTAGCAAGATAATTAATTCAGTTTATTTTCTTGGTTTTATTTAAATTTTTTCGCATTTAATATTTTTGCGTTATCTTTTTGTGAATAAAGACAAAAATAATTGAATAATCCATAAAAATTTGGATCATTTTTGTCTTTAGTGAATTTTTAAAAAAAAATTGATAGTATTTTTTTACTTTTCAGATTCTTTTCATCAAGATGAACCAATAATCCACAAAATACAGACGCAAAACTAACAAATGAGGAAAAAATAAGATAAAATAGTAAACTTGATTAAATTTCACTCTTTTGTGCAAGAATCAAGGGTACGTTGGTTTTTCAGGAAACAAGATAGATAATAGCATAAAGTAACAGTTAAACAAGAGTAATAATGCAAACTCTCTCATGAAATTATATTTATCACAACTCGTGATGTTATAAGTTTATTACATGTTCAAACCATATAATTTTTTAACTAAATAGTGAAACTGTGGTCCCGTAAAATTATAATCAAATTCTCATCCGTGGTCAAAACAACCGGCCTTGTATAGTTGTATGTAACAATATGGTTAAAAAATTATATTAAATGATAAAGTCATATAATTCGTAGTAAAAGAAATGATTTTAAACCCGTCATTTTAAAAATCCTTCTAGTTTATAATATATCTGAGCAAAAGAAAGTACGACATTAAATAGATTGTTTTGTAATTAGTTTTTAGAAGGTCAAGAAATAAGGAACTTATAAGAACAATGCTTTAATATTATTAGTAATAATATACCTCGTAGAATTTGAAAGTTTGGTCGGTAACCTTTGTCTATTTATTAAAGAAATAAATATATTTTGTGGATTATTAAAAGTGTATTAATAATATGTATGTATAAATATTCATGAAATTAGTATTGATATCCGTTAGATCTATTTTAAAATTTGTACTTATGTTACACTACGTGTGTATTATCTACCACCTAATAGGCGGTGATTAGGAAAACCCAATTACCAACCCGTACCTCAGTACTTGCTAAACAAAAAGCCCTAAGTGAAAATCGGTACCTTTTTTAAAAAAGCTCCTCTTTTGTGTCCTCTTGCAACGTGATTTTACAGTCTTATCCTTCAATATATGAATGAGCGTTACCCAAATGAAAAGTTAATTTCGTAAATGAACTTATAAAATGTCAAAAAAAAAAAATTGTGGTCATAAAAAAAGAAGAGTGTGAAAATTAAAATGGAATTTGTATTTTCTTCAAGGTCATTTTGGAGAAAAGCAGAGATCCGTATGTATGTATGTATACTACTGCTCCGTATGTCTATATACCAATCTTCTGTCGGAAATGCAAGCAGTGCCATGGCTATTGGGCACAACCAAGGGTGTACACCGAATCATATAATAATGTGGGGGCGTATTTCCGGTCCCACAATAATGATCGAAGTCGTTTAATATTTTTAAATTTTTAATTAAGAGTTTCTATTTAAAAAAAATCAATTTGTTCAGATATCAAGAATGACTTGATCTGTGTTCTAGGTAAATGCATATGTGCGAATACTGATTAAGTCTTTCTCGATATCCGAACGAGCTGATTTTTACATAAACTCTTAAATTAATAATTTAAAAATATTAAACAACTCCAATAATTAGGGGGTGTTCCACTAACTTGATTTTTTTGGTTTTTTGATTTTTAGTTTTGCAAAAAAAATTAAGTAATTTTTTGTTAATGGAATGAGATAGTTTTTAAGTTAAAACAAAACTGTTTCTTTTTAGCGGAACGGGGCGTTATTGTGAGACAAAAAATATGTCTCACACGGTATGGTGTGCCCATAGCTTTTTCGTTAAAGTAAAAGAATCTTTTTTAGCATTATTTATTTTATGTGGGTGATGTGATTCATTACAAAACGACAAGAGACCCTTGTGGGTCCCACTCCTAGGACAGACATAATTCAACGTTCACGGTTTTTAACTCATGGTTAATCTTGACTGAGTTAACGATGTATGGCTTCTGAGTTCTGAGTCAATGGTTAAATCTTGATTGTGTGTTGTGCTGCTTGTGCACCATTTGACCACCATATCCTCACCAGAGTTTAATTGGTGAGTGTGATTATCTTCGAACTTAAAAAATACTACCTAGTACTAAAATTTTACAATTCAAATTTCTATATACCGGCCTGCTTAAACAATAGAATCTTGTCCTAAAATATTAAACCTAATTTTTCACCTACTAGCCGCTGTCGAGGCTGCCAATCTTCTTCTTCCATTTTCTTTTTTATTTGCAATCGAATGGACTTAAATTTGAGAAAACTCCGACAACTTTGACGTTGAGTTTTAACGGAAAAAATTGAGGTTTTCAATCTAATACTATTTCCCTCCCCCGTTCAATAGAAATCTAATACGTACTACCATTTAATGGAATATAAATTCTAATATCTACAAACATCATAGAGAGATACGCCTTGTGGTTTGTTTGACTCTTTCTAAGAATTCTCTTGCTATAGCATTAGGCGGACCACCAAGATTTTCGCGGTGAGATCACAACAACTACCTCGTAGAAGTAGTATTAAATTATTTAGAATATGAAAGTGGCATTTTCAATGAACTCATAGCACAAAATACTCAAGTGTATAATTACAAGCATACTTAATTTATACATGCATTTGGGGACAGAGAGCATTAGGGCCACGGTTGATCGCAGTGGCATGTAATGGTGGAGCCATTTAGATTCAGGTAAGGCCGAATCAGGAAAAAGAAATTTATAAGACATTTTTAATGTTTTAATTTCATTATCTGATTTATAACAAATTTTTGACAAATTAAAGAAATAAATCATACAAGATTGTCGAGACTATGAATCAATGACAACAAGCTATTTTTGTAAGTTTAATTGAATGACTCAGATTAGAAAAGGGTACAATGGACATTTTACATCCCAAGTTACTTAAATAAGCGGAGTTTTCCCTCTAGATTTATTTGAAAATTTTGGCCTAACTTTTTTGAGACTTTTTAGAATCGTCTCTTTAATCGTTTTCGCTTAATTAGTGAGCGATTCTATTTGAGACTTTTTAGAATTGTCTCTTTGATCATTTTCTCTTAATTAGTGAGTGATTTTATTTGAACATAAAATATAATTTTGCAACTTAAGTTCTCTTTACTGGCCTGCTTAAACAATAAAATCTTGTCCTAAAATATTCTCATCTTTGAGAAATTCTAAACCTAATTTTTCACCTACTGGCCACTGTTAAGGCTGCCAATCTTCTTCTTCTTTTTAAATTTTCAAAGATCAAATAAAACACCAACAACTTTGACATTGAGTTTTGGGGGAAAATAGAGATTTACGTTAAATATGATCATATTTGCAAACATCAAAGAGAGATACAATTTTGATTTGACCCCTTTTTCTAGAGTTCCATTGGCAGAGCATTAGGCAGTGTTTACATATAAAATTAACAAATCCAATAATTGATTGACACGTAATCAAAATTGCCAAACATTGGCAATTACTTGTTGATGAAGATACACTGGATTAAAGGAATATATTTGAGTGAATACGATGTTGTATTGTTTCTCAAAATCGAAAAGCGGTTATTGGCAGTTACAAGTCAAGGATAAAATAAAAATTGACTTCGAAGCCATGATATTAACTGCTGAACACATAAACTCCACATGTAAACTTGTGAAACAGAGCAAATGGCAGTTAGAACACGTGGAGTACTTCTTGAAAGGCAGTTATCTCCTAACTCGTAATCATTTGAGTTAGTTTAAGCAACTGTGCAGATTCAAAATAAAAACTTCTGGAGGAAGAATTCAAATTCAGACATATGGAAGAGGGAAGAAACTGCCAACTCGAAAAGTAGAAGTTAGAGTTCGAAGCAAGCCAAGTTCAAATTCATTGGGCGGGAAGTTCAACTGCAAGCAGCGTCTATACATAGAAGAAATTAAAGAGTGAAAAAGCTCGGACAAATCTTCAACAAACAGCTATCAAAAAACTGATGTTTGGTTTGTTCATTGGCAAAGTAGTTTAGGATTTTGAACTCAGTTCGAAGTAGATTAGAAAGTAGTTAGGATCAATCTCGATTGTTCTTGTTACAATCACCTGTTCAAAGTTCTTGTATTTGAAGTTGGAGGCAATTTCGAAGTAAGTTTATCTTTGATTTATCAATCGAAGTATCTTGTTTCTTTGTTGTTCTTTGATTTCCTAAGTATATTGGTTTGCATTTCTTCACTTGTTAAGAAAAAATCCTCTTAATTGAGGTAATTGAACCAATATAACACAATCGCCTGATTAGATTTGGTTTTTCCAAAGTTAATCCGAGGGAGGAGATTGAAACTCTCTCTGGCACGCTCGCACTCGATTATTTTGTTATAAAGAAGTAAAAGAACCACTAACAGGCAGACAAACAAGAACTTCATAGAACCTGTAAGCTCCAAAAAGCTGAACTCTTTTGTATTGACAATTCCATTGACAAAACACACACTTTGTGTATCCCGATTTATCGAGTTGACCTTGGGTTTTTCAAAACTTACCTCGTAAAAATGTTCAATTATCATAAATTATGGAAGTGGCATATTAAATGAATTTATAGCACACAATTCATACACTGTGAATCAATGACAACATGCTATTGTGATGCGGTGTAAATTGGAGTACTCAGATGTGCACGCTGGAAAATGAAGTTGTTGCTATAGAGGAACTTTATAGGGTAAATTGAATCACTGAAATTAAAAAGGGTATAATGGACAATTGGACATTGTATATCCCAAGTTACAAAAATCAGTCGATTTTCCACGATATGTCTCACATCTTAAAAGCCTCTTTTGGCCCTAACTTTTTAAGAATATTTTGCCTGGTATTTTTTATTGTTTTCTTTTATTTTTAGTAGATTTTATGTCAAATTTTTCAGCACATCATTTGTCTTAAAAAAAAAATTGATCTTTTTTTGTTTTATTAATCATCTTGTGTAAATTTTTTTCAACTTTAATCTAAACTTTACTACTAATATTTTTTAATTCCTCTAAGATTGTTTTAGTTTTTAATAATTGGTGATTGATGCAATTTTCTCCCTATTTCTCAAAAAAAAAAAACCCAGGTTAAGGGTCAAACTGTACACCAGCCTATACATCAGTCTTAACTCCACTCCATGACACCGACACATTTAGGCATAGTTTTCTAAAAGATTTTAGCTATAATGATTTTAGCAAATGAGTTCAGCAGATGCTAAAATTATGGTTTTGAAATTAAAAAATGAAGTAGTTCCGTGTATCGTTTTTTAATTTTTATCGGAGCTGGGGGGCGTGCTGCACAGCTTGGTGCTGTGCAGCACACCCCCCAGCTCCATTTTTATCACACCAAATTAAAGTACTCCTCGTGTACTTTAATTCTATGTGAAAAATTAAAAAAATAATACACGGAAATACTTAATTTTTTTATTTGAAATACCATAATTTTAATATCTACTGAATTTATTTACTAAAATCATACTAGTTGATGACGACGACGTCATGGAACCGTCGACGAAAATAATTGGCCGGTCACTTTCAACAAACCACATCACAAGAACTTACAGTACTAGTAAAATAAACCTAACCATAGTTGAAAAAGGTAACCATAGGTCAGGTCAAGTCATCATTCTCACTGCTTTTGGCCTTTTATTCACTTTTAGGTACTGTGGCCTCTTTTGTCGTTTTGTGGGGTGACTCAGCTTTTTCAATTATCTGTACAATCACCACGTGTCCACTGACGGTCCCGAATCCCCGCGCTCTCATACAACGGCTGTGATCCACAGATTCCCTCCTTCACACGGTTGGACCGGGGGATGGGCTCCTCTCCATATCTCTCAATGCTCATATTTTTCGTCCACGTCTCGGGTTCAAAACTACGGTCCAGTTTAGTTCACAATGTAAATTTTTAATTATTATTATTATTTTTTTAACATCTCGGGTTCAAAACTACGATCTAATATCAGTATGATAAACTATATGTAGAAGCGCAATAACTTGGCAAATTATTATGCAAAACGAGACTGAGATTCCACTACAGTACTTTTGAATTACAAGTTGTTACATCAGTTGATATATTTAAAAGAACGACTTCTTTATTTGATAACTTATGGTACAAAATACTAAAAACGCTTTAGTGGGAATTCAGCCTGAATACTAAATGTAATTTACAGTTTAACCTTAAGGCCTCGTTTGATTCGCAGACTAAAATTGGTAGGATTGATAGTCCTGGGACTAATTTAGTCCCGAATCTCATACAATCCCATGTTTGATTATTGCAGGATTAACATCGGGATATCCATGTTTTGGTCAATCCCATGTTTGGTTGCCAAAATCTAAATTTTGGAATTAACATCAAGAATATCAAACCAGAGGACGAGATCTTGTTCATATTCCCTGTTTGTTCATAAACGAAATCGAAACTAGCAAACCCAGCTTCTGTTACAAATTACAAATAAAATAACTAAAGGACGAGATGTAAGGAAGAGATCTTGTTCTGTTACAAAATCATAAACGAAATCGAAATTAGCAAACCCAGCTTCTATTAGCAAACCCAATCAAGCATCTCGTTCTGTTACATTTTGTTCAATAAGGACGAGATATTGTTCGTAAACCCAGGTTTGTTTATAAACGAAATCGATCTGGGTTTGTTCATAAACGAAATCGAGATAGAGAGCGTGAGAACGAGAGAAAACAGGAGAGAAAGAGAGACGATAAAGTACCAACTCTGGCCGACGAGGATTCGAGAAGAGGAAAAAATCGATCTGGCAGCGGAGAATAACCAGGAAGGAGGAAGATGATCTCCTGATCAAAAAAAAAAAAAAAAAGAGGAGGAAGACGATCTGTTTTGGGGGCAAAATCATTTGATGGCAATTTTGTAATATGTGGCCGACAAAGACGCGAGAAAATTAGTCCCGAACAAAACAATCCCACACCCCCCCAGGTATTATATTATACCATACATATAGGTATTATTTGTATACCGGATTAGTAATCCCAAACCATTTTCCGGGAACCAAACAAGGGATAACGCGGGATTAGACGAAAATAGTCTCATCCCACCCTCTTAATCCCCGAATCAAACGAGGCCTAAAATTATTATGCACTACAAGACTGAGATTCCACTACGGTATTATTTGATTACAAGTTATTAACTCAATTGATATATATGTAAAAAAAATGATTTCTTGATTCGACAACATATAGTCCAAAAATACCTTAGTGGAAATTCAACAAGTTTAACCTTAAATTTACAAATTGGAGTGTAAATTGTTCACATATCTATCAATATCCCCTCACCCTCGTACTTGTATAAAATATAAATATAGTATTTATTTACAAGCTCCCTATAGTTCCCTTGAATCCATTTGCAAGTTCTAAGAGGTGAACTGTTTGAGTAACAATTTTGAACCCAAAATGTGGACAAAAAACAAGACGAATAGTAATACATACACACACACTCAACCACACACAACCACACACACACTCACATGCGGTGGCCCCTCATTCTATTCTAACCGAATAAAACTAGTTATAACTTCAAATAGATAATGAATTTTATATTCAATATGGATCTTATTTGATAGATCTCAATTAATTTTATAAAATAATATTCTTAAAATCACATAAAACAATAAAACAATGTAAATGATATATAATCAATTGAAAAGTGACACCAACTGAAAACTCAAAAATGGCCTTGTTCGTTTCCTGTTTAGTTTTAGTTTTGATGACATCATCATTTCCCTCATTTCTCTCTCTATCTCTTTCCACTCATTACACATGTTAACATCATTAAAACTAAACTAAACTATCTAACCAAAGGACCCTGCTATGGGTACCGAAGGTGAGGTACAAAAAATGTACAAAGCGCTCTCGGGGACCCACTTTTGGGTCCCACACGAGTCAAAAAATCAACTCAATTGGACGGTTAGAAGTGCGTGAATGAAAGACCCACCGTTCCAAATGAAAAGTTTTGATTTGGAACGGTGAGACTTTCATTCATGCACTTCTAACCGTCCGATTGAGCTGATATTTTGTGGGCCTCCTCGGAAAAATGTTTTAAGAACAATGAACCATTCGGATCACTCGTGTGGGACCCAAAAGTGGATCCCCGAGAGCGCTTTGTACATTTTCTGTACCTCACCTTCGGTACCCCCAGGTTTATCTCCCTAAGAGCAACTCCAACACTACCTCTCCTCTCTAAAATGAGGAGTGGAATTGAAATATTGAGGGGAGATTTTGTAATTTATGTCCTCTTTTCTTAAAAAAGTTGTACTGTTTGGAGGGACCCATTCACCTTTTTGTCATATCCACTCCCTAAAAAAAATTCGGCTCTCTAAATAGAGAGATAAATTACAAAATCTTCCCTCAATATATCAATTCCACTCCTCATTTTAGAGAGGAGAGGTAGTGTTGGAGTTGCTCTAACCAAACACAGCCATAAATTGGGTCGTTGGGAGTATGGTTAAGGTATGGAGAAAATCTCAGACCGGTCACAGAGCGGTCCGTTTTAAATTTCTCTGTACTCTTTTTAACGCTCCTCCCTGACTCGTTGGGCCCCACTACAAGTGTTTACGCACACGTGGCAAGTTTGTAGTGGATTAAGCTCATTATTCAATTTTTTTTGGTAAACTCATTATTCAATTTGGAGTACTTGAGAAACACATTACAATAAATTATTCACTGCCTCGTGTTTCCTATGTAACTAAACTAGTGCATGTCGTGCCCGTTCTTGAATGCACGGCTTGAGCAATTTACACATGTGCCAGTGTCCATTTTTTATGGTCCTTCGAATTTCAGAGAGGGGGAAGGAAAGGAGGTAGTGAGAGAATGAGATTTGAATTTTGAAAATGGGAGAGAGAGAATGTGGTTCGAAATTTTGGTGTGGTGGGCGATGAAGGAAAATGATAGAGAGAGAGAGAGAGAGAGAGAGAGAGAGAGGAATGACTTGGCAGGGAGAGAGATAAAATGTAATACGATGACTGGGACAAAAACCGCTCTCCATTGTAATATAGATTTTTTTTTAATTCTAATTGTCCTTTAGTGATATGTCTTTCAAACTCTGCAAGTATATTTTGTAACGTCACGAATTACATAACAATTAACTATTTAGAAGGGAGCTGTTAATGCCACGGAACAATTTTATTCTTGCCACGGGTGTTTATTACACAGAATTTTAAATTAGCTCAATTTAAAATTCCTCTCCACTGTCATTTCCATCTACACAACTCAAATTCCTCTTCGTATCTGTTCAATATAATTTGATACCTCACTACCAGAAGATCAAAAAGAAAATCCTTTCTTCTTCAAAACATCAATTGATATGATAAAAGAAATTAGATTGCCAAGAACTTCTCAAATCTTAGAGTGTTTTGGCTAGGGGTGAGCACGGGTCGGTTCGGATCGGTTTTTGGTCGGGTTCGGGTCGGGTTGTTTCGATCGGGCCTTGGAAAGCTACACCCGAAACCGAACCGAACATGTCTTGAAACCGATCGGGTCGGGTGAGTCGGGTTGGCGGTTCGGGTCGGTCGGGTGAGTCGGTTTGGGCTTTCTGGAATGGACTTATTTTGCTGGGCTTTCCATATATTTTAATTGGGCCAAAATATTGTTAATGTTTGAGCCCATTGTTTTTTCTGGGCTTTCCATTATTTCAATTGGGCCATTATTAACCCAAGGTAAATTAATGTTTGAGCCCATTATTTCAATTGGGCCATTAAAAAACATTCCACAAAAATGAAGAAGTTATTTTTCACAAGGTAAATTAACCCCAAACCCAGTAGGGCCCGTACAATGCCATAAGAGCAATACATAAAAACAAGTTAATAAGGATCCTAATCACTAATCAGTGCACCACAAGTTGGGAACAAGCCAAGAAGCAGCATTAATATTTAATACGATCATTGGACATATCCAAATGAATGCTGCAACAACATTACTCATCCCAAAATAACTAGCAGCAGATTGAACCAACAACAGCAGATTCAAGCCAGCAACAGCAGTAACTTGAAGCAGATTCAAGGCAGCAAGTGATTTTCTCATAAAATAATCTGCTTAGAAAGGTCAATTTGCAGCAGTAACATGTATAATTGAACCAACAGCAGCCAAATCACCTACCATGAGATGTTACAAAAGCAGTAAAATATGGTCTGGAGTCTGGACTGTGGCAAACTGGCAATAGACACTTCTCAAGGTAATGAGAATCAGCCACAACTGATTACATAAACCAAAGAATAAACAGCCAACCAAATTTAAACTTCTAAGGAAACATTAAAAGTTCAAACATTACCCAGGTACTTAAAAGTTAAAACTAAAAAGTTCAAAGTTCAAGTTCAAACAAAGTTCAAAGTTCAAACAGCCAATACTTAGTCTTAACAGTTCAAAGTTCAAACAGCCAATACTTAGCCAATACTTAAAAGTTCAAACAACAACCAATACTTAATAGTTAATAACTTCATATCACAGTCCCACTTCAAAAATCCCGTGACCTGCTGTGACCTCCAAAAGTATACCAGTCAAGTATCCACAAAAAATACCCTGTACCACCAGTCAAGTATCTACAAAAAAAATACCCTGTACCACCAGTCAAGTATCCACAAAAAATACCATGTACCATCGGTCAAGTATCCACAAAAACATCAACCTGCAAAAAAAGCAAAAGAAAAAAACAAGAAGTTCGAGTAAAAAAATTTAAAAGGAAAGCTTATGTACTAAACTAAGTAACTAATGGAGATGAAAAAAACAATAAACTAAGTAACTAATGGAGATGAAAAAAAGAAGTTAGGGAGTACCATAATCATTGATGATGATAACTAATTAACTTGAACCGGAGTTGGAGTTTCGGATTCAGTCTCACCTAGTAAAGCTAACAAAAAAGATCAAATCAAAGTTAGTAAAACAGTTGGAAAAACTAAATGAGAAACCATGCACTTAATCTAAAAAACTGAAAATTACCCATATCATATGATTCATATTCCTCAATGGCATCCATTGACTTGCGAAGAGATATGGGAGCATTGTTTAGAAGCCAATTTTGTCCGCATACAAGCATCTCTACCATCTTGGGAGAAAGAGTGCTGCGAAAAGGGTCAAGTATTCGTCCCCCCGTGCTAAATGCCGACTCCGACGCAACTGTAGAAACGGGAAACGCCAACACATCTTGTGCCACTTGTGATAAAACTCTATACCTTCCAGAATTGTCCTTCCACCATTTAAGAATGTCAAACGCTGCATTGTCCTTACTATCTCCTTCACAACAATCAGCCAAGTATTTATCCAAATCAGTCTTCCTTGAAACTGAATGTCGCTCCTCCATGTAAGTGGTAAACCGACTATTTAGGGATAGGAGAGGATCCTCAAAATCGTCGTCAACACACATAGACGAGCCCTCAAGGCCCTCAACCACACTAGGCACTTCCACACTATTCGAAACTGAATCACGTTTAGCATAGTCATCATACAAACGAGTCAAACAAGCCTTCACCGTTGCCTCCATTTCATCACCCACAACTTTACCAAACAATTGGTTGAAGCTAAAATTCACAAATTCCAATTTCCTCCTAGGATCAAGCACCACGGCAACATATAATAACAAGTTGATTTTATCCCCTTTCCCCCAATACTTCTCAAGTTTTGTTTTCATACTTATTGCCATTGAAGACAAAAGTAGATCATCCTTTTGGATCAATTTCTCTATTTCGGATTGAATCACAAACATGTCATTAAAGAAAACATTTGAGGTGACATAAAGGGTACCGGAAAACCTCTTAGTTGCCACATAAAAAAGCCTTAAGAAGTGAACAAACGTTCTACAATCAGCCCAATCCCTCTTACTTGGCATCCTCTTTTGCCCACTCCCTCTATTCCCCATACTTGCCTCATTAATTCCGGTTTCCTCCTCTCCCTCACTAACATCCTCATCCTTAAAAAGTGCCTTAAAATTTGAGTCATCTTCATGTAACCGGTTAAAAGCCTTCTCATATTTTTGAGCCGCGTCAAGCATTAAATAAGTGGAGTTCCACCTAGTTGGAACATCAAGGCACAAATACTTTTTTGAATCAATTTTCTCTTTCTTGGCACAATGCTTAAATGTCTCTAGCCTTTGAGGAGAACCCCTTATATACCTCACAACCTCACGTATGCAAGCAATAGATGTATCGAGCTCTTTCAAACCATCACTAACAATAAGGTTTAGAATATGTGCACAACAACGAACGTGTACAAATTCATGCTCTAATATGGTTCCCTCCCAATCCTTTGTTTTCTTTACTAAATACTTGATAGCCGTGCTATTTGAACTAGCATTGTCTACCGTTAAAGTA
Source organism: Vaccinium vitis-idaea (assembly GCA_963854785.1). Taxonomy (NCBI): domain Eukaryota; kingdom Viridiplantae; phylum Streptophyta; class Magnoliopsida; order Ericales; family Ericaceae; genus Vaccinium; species Vaccinium vitis-idaea. The sequence continues at coordinate 20,008,890 of OY978222.1, forward strand.
AAGACAGCTCCAATGTTCCACTCAAGCAAGCATGTCTCAACCTTTTTACCAATAGTATCTCCCTTATGATCTTCGACGAGACAAAAGTTCAAAATCCTCTTATGAAGTTTCCAATTGTCATCAATGAAGTGAGCAGTTAGACACATATAATTCAAATTCTGAATTGACGTCCACGTGTCTGTTGTGAGAGAAACCCTACGACTTTTAAGGACTTTTATCAACACATCCCTCTCTCTATTGTAGACTTTAACAACATCTCTAGCAATGGTAAAACGAGAAGGAATAGGACTAAATTTAGGTTGCAAGACATTGCAAAACTTTTTAAAACCAATTCCCTCTACGAAACTAAAGGGAAGTTCATCGATCATTATCATCTCAACAAGAGAATTTTTAGCAGCATCGGCAGAAAAAGTAGTTGCAACGAGATCGAAACCTTCATTTCCATTTTTGTTCGGTCGAAAATTCAAACTTTGTTGACCATCAAGTTCTCTATAAGGGTATTGCTTGCAGACTGCAACATGACTAGTCAAATTAGTTACCCCATGCATTTTAGGATCAGCCCTATATTTTTTTGCACAGTACTTACATACAGCTCGCTGAATCCCATCGGAGGTGTCTTTTGCCTCAATTTTATGGTAGTGGTCCCATGCTTCGGCTGGTTGTCTGCCGACCCTTTTTTTACCAGCCTTTTTCTTAGCTGGAGCCTTTCTCTTCGAAGACTTTCTGCCAGGATCACCAGATTCACCACCATGGATAACAGCTTCGACTTCATCAACATTATCAGAGGACTCCATAACCTGATCCAAAGTGGTTCAAAAAATACCAAACAAATATGAGTATTAGTTGTAAAAAATGAGTATTAGTTGAATCACCCCATAACGTATATTATGGACTTGTGGTAACCAATTTCATTTTGGGATTTCGGGTGGTAAACAATTTCCAGTAACTCGTAAAAAAACACAGATTTGTGAAAAAAAATAAAAATAAAACCCTAGAACAATAACTTGTAGCTTGTCAGAGAGAGAGAGAGAAAAAGAGAGAGAGAGAGAGGGAGGTTATACACTGATTTGTTTTAAAAAACCTACAACAGTAAAAAAAACATCAAGCAGACGATCGGATCCAACGAAGTAACGAACACAGTATAGAGAATTAGAGATTATACAAAGTATTTGTGGGTTTTAGTTTTAATACAAAGTATTCGCACAAACAAAGCAAAAAATACATCAGTAGTGCAAATAGATCTATAGATTATCGGATCCAACACAAAATGTTTGTGGGTTTTAGTTTTACAAGCAGACTTACTTGTTTTCTTGGAGATAGAACGCGTCTGGTGGAGAAACAGGGGAGAGAGCAGTGTCTACGGTGGTCGGCGACTGGCCGTCGGAGAGAACATCGTCTGAGAGGAGAGAGAGGCCAGGGGAGTAGGCGGTCGTGAGAGGAGAGAGAGGCCAGGGGAGGTCGTGAGGTGCGGCTGTGTTTAGTTTAGAAAAAGATAAGAATAGGGTTTGTAATTTCACACTGTGGGGCTGTGGGCCGTGTGGGTGGGGTATATATATTTTTATTTTTTTATTCATATATTTAATATAGCATCGGGTCGGGTCGGTTTCGACGGGTCATGTTATTTAAACCCGAGACCCGACCCGAAACCCGATTATTCACAGAAAAATAAACCGAACCCGACCCGATGCTGTTTTGGAACCGCCCGATACCCCTTCGGGTCGAGTCGGGTCGGGTCGGGTTGTCGGGTTGCGGGTAAAATGCTCACCCCTAGTTTTGGCTAAATAAGTCACTTGGCTTATTTTTTTTGCCTTTATACAATTTTTTCCCACATTTGTTAGTTTCCGACAAGGGTAATTGGAAAAATAAAAAAATTATGATCCAAACTTAAAACAATTTTAATAAAGACAAAAATCAACTAAAATGTCAGATTTTTTGGCTTCATTAAAAAAAAATTGAGTTTGGATCATGATTTTTTTTTTTTATACTTTTTTCGGTTCCCCTCGTCGAAAAGAATCAATAATCCACAAAAGTTTAACCGGAAACTAACAAATGCGAATTTTTTTTTGAATAAAGACAAAAAAAAAGAAAAGAAAAGGAAGCCAAATAACTTATTTATTTGTTCATAATGGTTTCTCCATTTTAGTATCAAATTAGATTAGAGGGTTTTGTGTTGTGTATATGCAAATTCTCCAACATTTAGTTTGACGATGGAGAAGTCAAAACAATTTGGAGAGCCAATTTGAAAAACTGTGTAATTAAAGCCCATGGCAGGAACAAATTGTTCCGTGCCATTAACAGCTTCCTTAGTAGAAAAATATTTTATTTAAAAATGAGTTATTTTATTAAGCAGTGGAAATATATGGCAATCATAATTCAGTTACAATAACAAAAGTATGTCTTGCAAAGTAAATTGCATTTATTCAACGTTAAATAAAGATGATGGGGTTCTCTAGTTCATGTTCAAATCCCAGCTTTCTTCATGCATCTGTTCTCCATCTGGATCTCCGGCTGGTAGTATGGTTCCTTGCCATCTTTTTCCATACCTTGCGTAATATGTCAGGGCCAATAATAGCACCATGAGCGAATAATCACTCAATATCTAACTCTTACCCATTAACCCTTATATTATAAATAACCCCCACATATGATTGAAAGCAGTACAGAAATAAATAAACAAGTAGACGATTTTATTAGGTAGCCTTTAACTTATGTGTCATCTAAGTTCTCAATCTCGAGAACATCCTCCCAATTTAACCACCAAGATTATGACCATTCATGATTCCAACTCCCACCTTGTTTGCGTTAACCAGGAGCGTCGATAAACAGACTAAGTTATCTACTTAGACAGATTCATCAACTCAAGACAAACTCAAATTGAAAAAGCTTTTTCATAAGGTGTACCTTGTTCGCAATGGAGAGCTACTCATACATCTATGCAAGATCATTCATCAAGTTGAACATGGATCTCTCCTTCAAAATATTGTGTGTGACAGACTTCAAGAGCGATAACCGGATCAAACCCATGGCTTTCCGGTCAAGGATATCTCAATCTTCGTTGCACTCTCCTGTCTTCTTCTCTTTTTCCTTACCAAGCAACGACTGATAAAGATCATTATGACACAAATATTCATATATCTATGTCTTTCATAAAGCAAAGTCCTAACCATCAAACTTGTCAATCTTCGATTTTCCTTTTTTAAACCCATAGCTCCCACTGAACAAACCCTAGGTTGAACGAACCGAACTGAAACCCTAGATTGATTAAACCCCCTACCGCAATCGCGACTTTGATACTAGTTGTTGGATTATTAGTAGGATCAAACTACGCGCTCAATCTCATTGACACGCAAAACACTCAGGATCTTAGATGTTATCACATAAAATATACCAGAGAAATCTCAGGATCTTAGATGTTGTACACAGATATACGAGCTTTGACAACTGTCTCGAGAGCCACACCACTTCACTATGAATCAATGGAGGAAATCCTGTTGATCTCTCTCTACAAGTACAACAGTTTTATCTCAAAAGAATATGATATTCTTAACCTTCAAATTTGATATAGGGCTTTAAATATGTTCTGTTCGCGTCACGATTGTCCTAACCAACTCAACACGGTCCTGACCAAGTTGGTCCTAACCTACATGTTACTATTTTTACAGAAACCTCATAAACTGCTCACGGTCCTGACCAAAAATACTGAAACCTTATAAATTGATTTTCGCAACTCAACAGAGCTCGCATTACTCATGAATCTGTTTGGACTCTGGGATCGTCCTTAGTCCCAATTGCCATCACAAAGATAATCAAGTTTCTCAGGGCATCCACATTGGCCTAATCAAAACTCAAAATTGCTAAAGTTAGCAATGTTTATTCAAAACAGTGCTTACATTGGAGTAATTAAACTTAGCAACCTCTTAACAACGAGTGCAGTTTTGTTCACCGTCCTTAAAAGAGGGTGAACAAAACCCTCCCTCCTATTCGTTGAATTGGTGTGGATCCCACTACAAAGTGTATTGCAGATGTAAGCATGACATCACTTTGTGATAGGACCCACACGTTTCAACCAATAGGAGGGAGGGTTTTGTTCACCCTCTTTTAGCAACTAACCAAATTTGCTCTCCTTAGCAACTAACCAAATTTTTGCTTTTGGATAACCAAAACTAGAAGCTTTTTGTCAATAATCAAATTTAGTGGACCCCACATCTTCTCAACGAAGTACACCCATCATTATCCAAAAACCTTCTCTCTCCACCATTTTCTCTCTCTTATTGGTGGGTGAAACGCACTCTCCACTTTAGCTAGAAGCTTTTGCATTTAACATTGTTGATCACTTTATGGATTTTAACAAATGATCTCCACTTTCACTTATTTTACTAGAATGTCATTAAATATAGACCATTAGATTGACAAGAAAAAACTGATCATTGGATTTGAACTTTTGCCAACTTTTTTATTAGGCTATTGTGGAGCATAAGGTTGCTAACTTTAGTCATACAATAAATGAATAATCAAAAGGATGTGGCTATTTTTAGTTATCCAATTTTGGTTAGTCCATTGTGGATGCTCTCGTGCTTGAAGCAATAACGATTGCTAATATATTATAAAATCAAGAATAAACCTTTTACACTTTTTAACTTCTTGAAGCATTATCTTAGTCAGGGGCGACTCCACTATATACCCAGCGAGGTCAAGCGACCTCGCTGGGTTCAAAAAATGCACTGAATTTTTTTTTAGATATAAATTATATTTTCTTTAGTATTGTCAGCGCTGAGTTACTCGTGCGAGGTTAAAATATATATATTTAACTAAATTTGACCCAACTTGTTATAGCCCTAACAAAACAAAACAAACCCAAAACCAAATAAATGGATATAATATCACGTAGTGGATTTTTAAAACCAATGGGAATATGGGATAGTGAGTTCTAAAACCCAACATATAATATATAATGGCAAAGTGGGGTTTGGTCAAAAAATTCAAAAAGGAAATTGATATTGGCACTCCCTATTTTGATATTGGCACTCCATTTTAGGTGAAGTTTCTAAACTACCCTTGCACTTTATAATTGCATTTATCTTTTGCTATCAAAATGATCAGATTAGCCTTTTTATTTATGCAACAGACAGAAAAGGGAAAAAAAAAAAACTTCATTCCAAGACGTTCTGTTCTTTTGCCTTGGCAGCGAGAGAGACAAAGAGAGAAAACAAGAGTTTCTTTGTTTTCTGCTGGCCTTTCGATTCATCTGCTACCAGTCACATGTTTCCTTGGAATTTGCAGATTTAGTGTTTAACTTGGGTGGTCCGGGGTGCTTGAAATCAGCCCTTGAAAATCGCCCAAAACGACGTCATTTTGGGAGCCAAAAGGGGCAACAAAAAAATCACTCAAAACATCGTTTTGAGTCCTTGAAGCTACGTAAATTCACAAATTACATGTTCATAACTGGTACTTGAAGCTACATAAATTCACCGAAAAATCATGAACTCGAAAAGGAAAAAAAAAACTCATAGTTGCTGGTTATGTTTGATCAAATAACCAAAAAAATTATGTTGTACGCCGTTTAATTGATCAAAAAAATTAATCCAGACTCTTCCTGATCACTTACAATTAAATATACTTCAAACATAACCAGTATATTTGGTTATTTGGTTTCTTCTTGAGTGATTTTTTTTTGTTGCCCTTTTGGCGCCCAAAATGACGTCGTTTTGGTGATTTTCAGGGGCTGATTTCCAGCACCCCGGATCTGGTGTTTTATGTGAATGGTCCCATCTGCTGGTGTATGTATGAACATGGAATATGCAGACATCAAATTTGTGTTAAGTTGTTTGATTTGCGTTACGTTATTTGATTAGTGGAGTTCTCTCATTAGTAAAATAAAAGGGTTTATTTCAGTCATTTTGATAGCAAAGGATAAATGTAATTATAAAGTACAAGGCTAGTTCAGGAACTTCACTTAATAGAGACAAGAAAGGGAGTGCCAATATCAATTCCCTTAAAAAAAGGGAAAGTCAAATGAATGAAAGCTCTATGCTCTCTCTCTCTCTCTGTTTAAGAGTGTCGATAATGAAGCTATAGTGCAACGCTTTCAAAATATGAAAACTCGTTGTGGGATATTGTAATATGTTGGAGTCTTTTTTTGTCAAACGATATAATGGATATGTCTCTTTTGCCTAGTCGGAGTTTTTTTTTTTTTTTGGCATATAGCTTTTCATCATTTGAAAATCATGAAGTCTCCACTGATCTTAGTTCTAAGTTTAAGAACACAATGCTTAAGGTACAACTTCTAAATTGTAATGATCAGATAAAGGACATTGAGTAAAAAGAATAAAAGCATTGTGCAATTCAATGAGTAGTCAAGAGCAGGTCCCTTTATCCTATTGTAGCACTCCATGTTCACAAAAGAAGTGGAATAGTATGCTATTTTGTTATCAAAATCAAGTGTTTTCATCGTACATGGTCCCTAGTTGACCCTCAACTTAGGGGGTGTTTGGGCAACTATTTTTCACATTTTCACATTCTCCTTTTCAACTTTTGGGTATTTGGATGACAACACCCAGAACCAATTCTCTCAAAATAGATTATCCAATTTCCATTTCATTTTTTCCTCAAATTCTTTCTCTCATTCTACCCCTTCAACACCCGGATCAAAGTCTTCGACCTTGAAATCGTCCGTCATCGTACACGATCCCAAACCTCTGCACCTCCGGCGGCGGTGGAGAAGAATGAGATGGTTCAAGATTCGATGGCGGTGGAATTGAAGTTAGGGTTTGGGCGGTGGTCTTGTTGATGATGGAAGAGAGATTGAAGGATTTGTTTTGGTTTGGGGAGAGTGAGACTAGGGGGATGAAGAGAGATCGGACTAGTGCTTACCGAAGTAGAAGAAAGCGAGGGATATGAAAAGGAAAGGCTGAGATCTTTATGAATGTAAAGGATTTGAAGAAATCTCCATTGGTGAAGAAGGCTTTCATTTTTTCCTTCAATTTTGCTGCTTCAGATGTGATATCCCTTTGTGTATAATGGAGTAGAAAACTATGCGTACACAGTATCTATAAATGCTTCTGTGTTTATGTGTATATATATATAATTATCGGTTGTGAATGTGAGGAGAGTATTATTCTAAAAAAACAAAATAAATAAAAATTGGACGAGATATTTTTATAAAAAAAATTCTCAATATGATTTAAAAAAATTGCTGAAAACATATTTCTACACATTTTTAATCTATTATAGTATTGCAGGATGGGTTTTTGCGAGAAGAGTTACGGATGCAACATGTGGGAGCAATGAAGGCTTGTAGATATGACACGTGTCCATTTAATTTATCTAATTTTTAGTTTTATTTCCATCTTCTAAATTCCAAAAAGGAATGAGTTTTTGAGTGATTTCATATTTTACGGAAGCAACACATTTGTTTGCAAAATATCAATGACTAAATCAACTGTAGACACCCTGATTTTGACCCGAGAAACTTATCAAGCATCCCCGATGATGAAAATGCCTGATAAGAGCACGCGAGGCTTGATTGTGAACTTGGAAATCCCTCCAAAACCCCTCCAAAATAAACGCAAGCCTACACCACCTTCTAGTACATTCAAAACCCTATTTATTGATATATAATATGTCCTAATCCATTTTGAAATGAGAGAGATATGCACGTTTTATCAAAACGACTTGTTTTTCCGACCTTCTGAGGGTAAAATGGTCATAGATTTTGATGTACAAATCATCTTGGGTTCAAACCACTTGGGTTAGAAAGTAGACTTGATAAACTTTCCGACGCTTCAAACCATGCACAAAACGGAGTTTGGTAGCACCCGGAGCGGCCCCACGAAGCTTAGGATCTTGTGCAGTCTCCCAGTCCAGGCGCCTGGATTACCCTATTCAAGGCGCTTAGACTCAATCCAGGCACCTGGATTACCCTATTCCAGGCACCCAGACTCAATCCAAGCGCCTGGATTCTCAATTCCAGGTGTCCATACTCAATCCAGGCGCCTGGACTCCCCAATTCCAGGCGCCCGAACTCACTCCAGATACTTGATCCCAAGGTGAAATAGGAGGGAAGGAGCGTCTTGAAGGATTTTGAATGAGATTTTTCTGCAGAAGTTTGTTAGAGAGAGTGGGGGGGGGGGGGGGGGGGGGGGGGGAATAGTTTGACCCCTAGTTGACCCATAAGCCATCCTAGGGGTTCATTTTGAACCTTTGGTGCCTATAAATACCCACTCCCCTCTCCATTTGAAAGATGATCAGCTCTCCCACATTCCCTTACTGTTACTATGCAAAAATTTCTTCAGAACAAACCATCCTTAGTCATTCTCTTTTTGGTCATCCTTCCCACAAACCAAAAGCCCACTTTCATACTTCCTTGATCCTACTTACTTTCATCACCCATAATCAGTCTAGTACACTTCCAGGAGCCAAAATCCAGTCCACTCAATCACCAAAAGCCTTCCAAAAATCAAACCCAAGTTCATCAATCAAAGCTTTTCAAGGTAGATTGTCTACCAATTGTGCTCAAAAGGCCTTGAGGGGACACCATCCAAGCTCTTACTAGTTCTTCATACTAGTTAAGAGTTTGGAAAGGTTTCAAATTTCACAAAAATGGAAGTTCTTCACTAGCACCCAAATCAACTCTAGGCGCCTGAAATAGCATAGTGCAGGCGCCTGAAATCCATTTCCATATCTTGTGTTTTTCTCTCTTTTTACACTCATTCATGCATATTTGAGCTCATTTCATCCTATTTTCAGTTTGATGTGTCTATTGCATGATAAAGGAGTCCATCTTAGATTGCTTTTTGGATGCATTTGATGGTGAAATCATGATAAAAGTAGAGTGTATGTGTTGATGATGAGCTATGTGTGAATTCATGATCCATTTTCTAGTTAAAACAAGTACACTTCAGTTGGTAGAAAGAAGGTCTCGATCTCATGAGCATTTGTCGTGTATATCTCCATAAATCATCCATAAGTTCATCATATACTCTTTCCCATTTCTTTAAAAGTGATAACTCTTTCCACCTTTCTTAAGTTAAACAATGGGGTTTGAAGAGCATAAGTCAGAAAGGAGATTAGTTTGGTTCATTTCCCATTGTCCTTAAGCATATTAGAGTCATGGTGTTTTAAATAGCAAATCATCATTTTGTTTGGCTCTTGAGGTTTCATTTAGTCTTAGGCATCTTAAAACATCATTGTGTACATGAGGAAACAAGCATCTAAGTTCATATTTGTCATTTGCTTGGTGGCCTGGATTGATAGAATTTCTGCTTGATCAATGTTCCAGGCGCCTGTATTGGGATTCCAGGCGCCAGGAGTGTCCTATTCCAGGCGCCCACATCTACTCCAGGTGCCTAGATTTGCTTAGTCCAGGTGCCCAAATTGTCATCCGGGTGTGGCTAATGTGATGTTTGTGATGAGTTTCTGGAGCATCTCAGGGCAATTTGAAGATGATTTGGTCATGTTCCAGTGTCTTATGCATTTAGAACATCCTCTCATGACATAAGCACAATCATCCACCTTCATTTCATGAATTTTCTTTATGTATTTATGTGTTATTGCATGAGTTGGTGATTACAGTCTATTCAAACGATGTTTTCAAAATCCCTTAAACATTTAGTAGAGACCGGTGGTCGCACCGGGCAAGAGGGGTGCTTTATATTCCTTCCCCTCTCGTAACCTAGCTCCCGGACCCGAGAAATCTCATTTTGAAAGGCCAGTGAAATATTTTCCATTCTAAGGGCAAAATAGTCATTTTTCAAATGGTTTCTCGGGTACGGTCCTCAAACCCGGGTGGCGACTCCCAGTCAATCAATCAAATCATTTTTCAAATTTGCGATCATTTTCGTGAACTTTCAGCGGGGTGTTCACATCAACAAAAATGGAATAATTTAATTTGTACATAAAGCAACACCTCTTAAGATGGAAATTAAAATTGTAAATTATTCATAATAAAAAAGATAGTAGGGTAAATTAAGCCAAGTATAGTAGGTATAATCCATAATTTTCCATATTTCATAAATCACGTTTATAATTTGGCAATGATTTTGGAAAAAAATAAAATAAAATTGCCTGGATACATGATTTATGCATTTTCAAAACATTGATTACATTTGCCTATATTATCCTAATTACAGGTTTCCATATAATTTTAATCTCTTCTTTATTCATTGCCTATATTATACCGTAATACATTTGCAAAAGTAGTAATATACCAGACTTAGAATCCGAAATATTGAATTTTCATATTTGTCTATAAAAAGAAGTCCATTCTCTAAATTTCCTCTATGATTTCTCATCATCTTTTTTTCTTTTTTGTTATTGCAGGATCATCATCTCTAGAAAAGATTACTTTACAAGATGATCAATTGGCTAGGGGTACTGTTCTAATGCTCTCCAAAGGAACCACTCCTCCTCCATGATTTGCGTACATATTTTATATAGATTACAAAAGAGAAAGAAACAGTTTTTAAAGTGGGTATGTCATCCTCTTTTTCTTTTTTGCTTCTTAATTTATACTACCTCCGTTTTTTTATATATCCCTTTGGGAAACATATATTTTTGTGGACGTTAAAAAATATACTTCTGTATAATGTTTTTAAATTTTTTTGCACCAAATTGAAGTGCTCATCGAGCAGTTTAATGTGGTATCAATCAAATTTTAAAAATTATATAAAGAAATATATTTTTTTCGAGGTTTAAATTGTACGTATTCTTATAGTGGACATTTAAAAAGGGACGGCTTTAGTTTTTAATTTGATTCTCAGAATCAGATTTAAGACTAAATTTACGGGTTTTCTCCTTTTTGAAGTTTTGTGAATTTCTTTGAAAATATATTTGCATATTTATACTAACACGAAATCACTTTTCGTGAAGATCCTCTTAGTTCCACAAGTTATTCTAATTTCATTAGGAAAAAATATAAAACTTGGATTTACTATTGATGGAAAATCTAATTTTTTATCCAAAGGAGTCAAATGATAAAATGGTTAGCTTAAATTTTTAATTTGCAGGTTAATCGGGCAACAGTTTCTTGATCTCTCTAGTGGTGACGATGAAGGCGTCAAAAGGCAAATCCAGTGGTGACATTGTGACGGGAGCACAATCTGATGATCCTCCATCCACCCACCTCCATGAGCGGAGTACTAGGTCTAACATCGTAGTTGAGCGGGTTTTTGGTTTTGTTGTTTTTTTAGACCGGTAGTGTCCTATGTATGCTTTAGTTTGTGGTAATGGCATATACTTTTTGTTTGCTATAAAAAAAAAAAAGTTTAGTAACATCTGTCAATCCCAATGTATATGTAATAAATTCGTTTAGAAAATAACAATTTAAAGGGTAGGAGTAATTGATATAATTTTCATTTTTGTGCTATTTTCTTCTCTTATTTTTAATAAATTAGTATTGGACAATGCCTTTTTAAACAAATGAATACATACGCAAAAGATTTATTATATTTCCGGCAACACATTGGTTAACAATCAATCCATAACTCATTTTCATTATTATTCTCCCAAACACTACTTATTTTGGAAAATGCATTCTACACATTTCTCTCAAACACTCACACATTCAAAATACATTCTGACCATAATTCAAAAGGCCAAAAAATTTAAAATGAAAAGATGAAAATTAGGCTCCAAAACATGAAAATTAGGCTAACAAACACCCCCTCCATCAATTTATTGGAACTGGGAGTCTTGTAGTGAGGGGACTCACTATAAGGTGTAGTGCGCAACGGTGACCATTGGATTCGACAATCAATGGTTCAGATTTAAAAAAAAAAAACTCTTACATGAAAGATAATAAAGAGTCTTTGTGTCTGTGATTTGCTCACTACACCATGTGGTCACTATAGGCTCCCGCTCCTAATTTATGGAACCAGAGGCCCTATAGTGAGGATTTTTTTTTTTGATCGGCCCCAGTAGTGAGGCTTATTGGCCTATTCCGTTTCTTTGTTTTCCTGGACGGTTTTGGAAATTTTATTCCCGAAGCAAAAATAAATTGAATGTTTCGGAAATTATTATTATTATTTTTTTATTACTTAGAAGTTCGAAGGACAAAAGAAAGATTGGCTATGTTTGGTTAGATAGTTTAGTTTAGTTTTGATGATGTCATAAGGTGTAATGAGTGGAGAGAGATAGAGAGAGAAATGAGGGAAATGATGATGTCATCAAAACTAAAACTAAAACTAAACTAAGAAACAAACAGTGTCATTATTATTCTGGATGACACCAGGGAGAGAGAGAGAGAGAAAGAGATGTGAGAGAAGATTTCTCCTTTCTCCCCCAGCCCCTCTCCTCCCCTCTCCTTTATCACTTCCTCTTCTGGATTTGCCGGTATCCCCATGCATGGCTGGATCTGCTCTCCGGTCAGTGTGGGCGGTCGAAATCTTGATTTTTGGAACAAGGGGAGGCTGATCTAGGCCTCTGATACCGACAGTGAGCGGTGATGTCACCGGCGGCTTCCTTTTCTGCTCTTTTTATGTTTTTTTTTTTGTTGTCAGTTTTGTAGGTGGTTTTTTTGGCCAGCGATTTTGTAAGTCGGTGGGTTTGTTTTTGGTTGTTTTGTTTACTGGTTTTGGGCCGGTGGTTTGATTTAATACATTTTTATATCTTTACTGAAAAAACAGAAAGAAAGATTATTTCTTCAACAATTATTTGATAGAAGTGATGACTATGAAGTCAACAACCCAAGTGTTTACGCACAAAAATGTTTCTACGCGGTATGAAAATGTGAGACCCGCAACAGAAAATGATATGGGTATACCATTTGTGCACCCCAAATACACACCACTCTGATGTGACAAATGAAGAGAAGTTCACTATTTACTACTATTTCAATGAATGTGCGTGGTTTCGTTGCTCCCTATTTTAAAATGCTTCTACGTAAGATGTATCTTCCCAATAAAGCTCAACAACTTTTCTTACTTAATCGTCACATGATCGAACTTAAAAGAACTATACTTTTCCTATTTTTCTGAACATCTTGATTAAGAACTATACAAAAGATTGTAACCCATCAACATTTTTTGAACTGCAAAAATCTTACCTAATTTGATACAGTATATTAATCTTTTGTAATAATAGCAAAATAACTATTTATGACAAAATAATGAGAAATCTTACATTCACATTGAGAACATAAAATTAGAATTGAAATAACTCTCACCGTACGTCTCACGTATATATTTACGTAACGATATAAGAAGGCATTATTTCTTGTCATACAAACAAAGAAAAATGTTTTTTCCACTATAGACACGTAAAAGTAGTATTCATCCATAGAGATGGTAATCTCATCCAAACCAATGGATACCCGAGCTAAGCTGCACCGATTGGGATAAACTTTACCCAATCTTTAATCGTGGTTTTGGTGTTGGTTTTTAATTTGAAAACATCGACGGGTTTTGAATCGGGTTCGGTTTTTTGTATCAACATAAATATCCTTATATATACATTTGGACATGTATAAATACCATCTTATATATTCACTCAAGTAAAACTCCCAACCGATCCCCGTGGGTAGGGTTATGGTCTAGGTGATTAGAAATCTGTCCAGTTCGGGTTTCGTTTTGGTTTCAAATTTTTGGGTGTTGTTCAGGTTTAGCAAAATATAGAACAGAACCGACACGGTCCCATCTCTATTAAACCATTGATGTTGTTCAAACGCAAAACGGTTTCTTCACAATATGCATGCATAGTTGTTTTTTTTTATTTTTGGGGTTTAGAATACTTGGGGCAAATTTATTTCATAGGTGAAATGCTTGAAACAATATATCCATTTTAGTGGCGGGGTTCAAATTCACTAATTAAGTTGCAAAACTCTAGCAATAACAGGTATTTTAGAAACTATGTGAGTGCGTGTGCAAGTAAGCTATCTCACTAGCATTATTGGGGGAAAACATTAGTACAATTAATGTAGCAAACCCTAGGCCCTTCCACTGGAATTTTGCAGGTTTAGGGTTCCAAAAAATATTGAACTATCCAATCTGTTCCTTCAAAGGTAGACACAAATAAATGACACACATTACTTAATTATTAGATGCTTACATCACCTAATAGTTAACGTTAATAAGTTCAAAAAAAATAAGTTATTGTTTACGGCATCCACTAATTTATTAAGGCATGTTACATCACAAGTAACGAAAAATTCCTTTAGTGTGTGTGGATTAACTTAAACAAACCTTGTATTTATATATTAAATATTGTTGTTATATTAATTTTATCATTATTAAGGACTTTTGAACACCCCTTTTCATTTGCTTATTTCGTTTTTTTTTCCTTACCTTATGTCTATGGGAAAATCTCTGTATACACCCCAATTAAAACATTTTATGGCTCATTTTACAAATTTGTGTGGCGTTTCTACGAATTTTTGTGGTAAAAAAAAAAAAGGTCGGCGAGTGTGATTAACATGGTTTTGCATTTAAAAACTGAACGGGAGTATTATTATACATAATGCATGGAGATGTTTAACATGGAGACTGTTGGGATTCCAACCCGTGTGGGTCGGATGGGCTTAGGCCCGGATGGAAGTGATTTTCTATTGCATTTAGGATTTCCTATAGGGATTAGGATTCCCTATTGGGTTCTATTTTGTATTTCTATAAATATTCGGATATGTCTTGATTATTTTGGTGTGACAAGAGAGAAAGGCTGAGAGTGTGAGAGAGAGATACACGAGAGAACTGTGAGACTTTCATTATTGTGAGATTGAGAGTGAGTGTGTAACACAAGAACTCGGATTTTCTCCGGATTATAGTGAAAACCCCCTCCCCGTTGAAGTAGGTCCGATTTGGCCGAACCACGTAAATTTGTGTGTCTTGCTTTCTCTTGATTTTACTGTTTTTCGTGCGCGAGGTGTGTGTTTGTCACAACAAAGACTCGGCATTATTATACATGGAGATGTTTTATGATATTCAAAAAGATAAACACATGTATTGCTCACCTTGGGAGCATTATTATACATAATGCGATCGTTTACTTTACCCTTACCGGGAACTCTGTGTTGCTTTGCGATACTTCTCCTCAACATGTCTGGATCTAACTGGTTCGATGCAGGGAATCATAATAATGCCTCTGATTATCTTTGATTATAACAGGTGGGGCAAAATCCGTTGTCAACAAATTGCATTTTTCACGAGATTAATGTGCATTCAAACTTCGATTATTTATTGTCCTTTAAAGTAATATGATTTGACCAAGTCTTTATTGACACCCGCTCATTCTGATTTTTGGCATGGTTGACAAACACACATGAAGGCCTAGAAAATGATCAGCTCAGATTGTCAATGAGACTTGGATTTTTTTTTTTTTTTTTGATAACCGAGGAACAGCCCTACAACAAGCCATCAATTGGACTCACTGCAGGACCCAAACCTCGGAGGGAGCTGGCGCAACTCACACCAGTCACGTCCCCCCACTTAGCACAGGTACTCACCCTGCGGGGAATCGAACTCCTGACCAAAGGGACTACCCCTAAAGTTAGGCACTCGCTCTAACCGCTGGGGCAACCCCTGGGTGTGTATGAGACTTGGATTGTCAATGAGACTTTGTTCTTTTTTGATATGCCACCTTTTTCAATCCCATTTAACAGGGACCATATGAGGGATTGTAACATGAGAAGATTCACTATCTGAGATAAGGAAATTTTCACCTGCACTTTAACCTACGAGTTGAAATTTCTTGTTCCACCCATCCAATCCAATCTGACTCGCTCATGATGTGAATTTACGGGCGTACTTTGCGCAACCCTCAGGCGCGGCCGTTGATGAAATCATGCGTTTTCTTACGCTAGGAGTGAAAATTCTATTTACTTAATTACTATTTTCTTGGAACTAATTAACAAAGTGTTAAAGAGTGTAGCTTGAAATGTAGTATCTACAATAAAAGAACTGTAAATCCAACCATCAGGTGCCAAACTTGCAATATCAACCGCAAACCACCCTTTTGTTTATTTAATAGATAATAGATTTCGCAACAAGATTGACCCAAATTTGGAACAAAAATGACAGGTTTTTCGATGAATGGAGAGAAATTTTCATTCCAACTGTGTTATCGCTGTTAGTCCCGATGAACCCACTCTAACCCTGTAGTCTTTGTTTGTTCATGACGACTACGACCAAAAATGATTGTTCGTTTGTGGGAGGAAAATGATAGAAATTTCATGAATAAATTTTGCTCACTTAAAAGACAGATCAATGATCATCCCTTGAGATCAATAGATATATTAGGAGTGCATAACTATATAAACGAGACCCCTCACAATGTCGAGAAACGTCCTCTCGATCGCCTAAAATACTCTGTAAAAATGTGTGCACTGATTTATTTTACGTCAAATGCACGTGAATTCCTCATTATTTTGTGAGCTCTGACTACTGCATAAGGTAGTCTCGAACGCATTTCTATTGATATCTATTTTACGTAGAATTGATCAAAAAAGTTCTCCTCAATTTTTTTTCCCAATGACTTCCAAATTTGTTTTCTTGTTTCTTTTACTATATTTCTTTGACAGAGTTCCTTCCATCCACCCAGGCTTTTTGTATGGGCAAACCCACCCAGGCTTTTTGTATGGGCCATCATGACTTGTCTCCAGTGGGCTAAAGAATCACAAAGCCCATCCGTTTTCCTATTATTTAACACGATCCTAAAACCCAGCCCAAACAGAACGAGCGCGCTCAATCCACCTGCTTCTCTCTCTCTCTCTCTCTCTCTCTCTCTCTCTCTCCAACCTTCGACATCTGCAATGGCGTCTTCACCTTCTCCTTCCGAAAACCAACTCATTCCGCGTTCAGAAGTTGATTCTCAGCTCTCGTCTCTCGTCTTCGGTACTCTCTCTCTCTCTCTCTCTCTCTGTGCGCGTGTTATGTTTATCAGTGTATACGCATTACGGCGGTCTAAGTATGGTGTGATCTCAACCAAGTCAGATTGATCTCAAATGCGCTGATTATAGCATAATGAACTGTTAATTTGGTACGTAACAAGCTTTTATTTGTTGATGACGTGAGTGAAGTTCATCTTTGCTGGCTCGATGAGATTGAATTCTGTCGAAATCCGTGATTAATCAACGGTATTTGTGTGATTTTACTTGAATCTCCGTTCCTCTATGTTTTAATTAACATACATTTCGCAAATTATTTTGTTACCGGTCAATTTGCCTTGCGGTTGATTTCTTTATTCTTTAGTGTTTGTTATTGGGGCTTCAAACGATTCACCGAGCTGTTGACGCTCTAGAAGGGCCTGGCTCGGCATGTTTAGTAATCGAGCTGAGTTCGAAGTTCTAGGCTCGTGTAATAATTAACCAAGCTCAACAATCTAAATCTCCGCTCATTTGTATTCGCTCAGCTCATATATATAGAGGGTCATTTATAACAAGCCGAGCTTGATCTCAGGTCTTATGCTCGTTTAGTAAACAAACAGAGCTCGAACACTACAAAGCTTGGCTCGTCTGCACCCCTACTTGTAACGGTAGAGTAAGGAAATTTGCTGCATTACTATATTCCTTATTTAGGGAACGTTTCTTTTATTTTGTTTCAACTTCCAAGTATGGTTTGTGTCCAGATTTTCCTCATGAACTCTGTAAATGATGTTTCGCCGTACGGACATAGATCAGATAAATTCATTTTCCTTGAATTGGACTAGGTTCAGAAAATGTGAACTTCTGGGAGTTTTACCTCTTTAGAATTGAGATAGTTAACATCTACTATCCTGTGATACGTAGATCCGCCATTTTTGGGCGAAAAACCCGTGTCGATACGATACGGGTGTGGGTGCAGGATGTGCACCCGGTGCGGAAGGAAAAAATTGACACGTCGTGCTCTGATGGGGCTTGTGTGACTCTATGGCTACTCCATCCAGCTTTCGTTTTTCAGATCCGTTTACAACGTCAGAGAAGAGATATATTGTAAAATTGAACAATTTAAGCTTCTTTTCTATTATTGATTGGTGATCACCTGGTCTAACAGGAAAGACACTTGTACATAATAGGCAAATAAAACTATAATATAATGGATTTGCACATATAGATGTTATAGGTTCATTATAAAAATGAAGCTTAGCTGACACAATAAAAGTTTGTAGCTTAATAGGTACGAAACTAGCTTATATTGCAACATTACGTGGGTTGATTTGAGGCTCTGATCCCTGCCCCAGATCAGAATAAATACCGATCTACAAATTTTTAACAAATTTTGCATGGAAGTAGGTTTTCCATTCCTAAAAAGTATATATGATCTTATATAAGAAAAATTCAAACAAAACAAAAGTGGTTTCATATTGTCAAATATAACTATTGTGATTAACCTTGATTCACCTGTAGATTTGTGATTAACCTTGATCCACCTGTAGGTAACAGACAGACACTGGTAAGTTTCATGTTTGTTGAATGTTTAAGACATGCTTGTTATAATCATCACAAAGTCATGGACATTGCAATTATTGAGTTTGTCACTCGTATCTTTCTTATTTGGCATGTAATAATCATGTAAGATTCAAATTCACTGATACAATGTCCCATCTTATGCTGAGTGTATTGAATACTTCTAGTTGTGTGGCTATCCAAATAGTTTGTGATAAATTTTGTCGAAGTTCAGATCTGTGGATTTTTTTTTTATTCATTTTTTACCTGCTGGTATATAAAATGAGTTCAATCTTTTCACAAGTGCAGATCTCTCGCAGCAGGTGCAAGCAGCAATGGAGAACATGCTTAAGATGATTACGTGAGTTGATAAGCTTTGTTAATTTTCAGTCCGAATTTTGTCTTGTTAGCCAATGATACAAATATGCTGTACTCCACTAAGGGATGATGTTTTCTACTAGAATGTTAAATGAATATCGAATTGTTAACTTTATCTCATTATGTTATATTTTTCACCTAATGCAAGCCTATTGGTTTTCGTTATTGCTATCACTATCCTCCTCCTTCCTGTCTTTATAGAATACATTGTCCTTGTTCTAGCTTCAAAGGTGGATTAAGGTAAAGTTTGTTTATTTTCCAATTTTTTCAGTACCTCCATTTTTCAATTGCAGTCCCATTGATCTCCTTTAATACCTTTTTCTCCTCTTGCTTTACTCAACCTTCGATTTCAATCTCTCTCTCTCTCTCTCTCTCTCTCTCTCTCTCTCTCTCTCTCTCTCTCCACACGCAGACACGTGCATCCTCTTGCACACATTCTGTCATTATGGTGGGTGCAATAACTTTATACACACCATTATTTGATTTTTCGTTGTGAGCTTATTATGTCTATGCCATTTCCTATCTTTCATGGCCCCTTGTAAGCGTAACCTCAATGGAAATATCTTCAGTGAAATTGATGAAAACTCCGCTGGAATTTTGGAAGACATAGAGAAGTGCAAAGACAATGCTCTGGAGAGGAAGAGAACTCTAGAGGAACAGAGAAAAAGTTTTCAGAAAGCTGCATTCAGTGTTCTAGACATGCTCAACAACAAGGATATTGGATACAATTAGTAAGGTCTACCATTTTCCTTTGCTAGGCTTCATTGGTTGAATTATAAAACTTATCAAAAAACTATAAAACTTACACTTGTGATATATAGCGGAAACCAGAATGGTATGTTTCATGGCTCTCTAAGCTTTGTTTGTACGAACTATAAATCATTTTGTATTGTCATTTGTCACACACATCATAATTGTACGAAATTAGAGAATTGAGTACTTTCAACTGATATACGCACTATGTTTGTCGGCTTTCAAAAGATAAACATGTAGATAAGGTAAGGAAAAGGAGAGGGAAAAATGGATTACATATATTGCTTAGTTATCCATGAATAAGCAAAAGTTTAAGTTCTTCACTTCATTATCTTCTTTAGATTCTTCTTTGTCATTTTCTTTCCCTACATAAGTTCCTCTTCAAATCTCTCTTCACATCGGATGAACAAGACACAACTTTAACACAGCGTAATCTCCCCTATTTAAACATGCGTTCTAATGCAGGATATTGCTGGAATGAGGACAAGCAATCAGTTTATTCTGGCAGAAGGGAT
The DNA here is from genome assembly GCA_963854785.1 of Vaccinium vitis-idaea. Taxonomy (NCBI): domain Eukaryota; kingdom Viridiplantae; phylum Streptophyta; class Magnoliopsida; order Ericales; family Ericaceae; genus Vaccinium; species Vaccinium vitis-idaea. Next base: position 20,028,882 of record OY978222.1, read on the forward strand.
GAGGTTGCACAGTCGGAGTTGTGAGATGCCTTGTAGATATTAAGATTGTAGGGTTTCATTTCAGCATAGTTTTTGTTTCAATGATCGAGAATTTCTTCCTACATGGCTCCTATGATCATATTGCGCTTTCCTTAGTTGAGTATAGTCTATTCTAGTGAAATTTCTACATACTGTGATTTTTACATTGAAGCTTTCTTTCGGTTTCTGACATTTCCATTGCATTCTGCTCACCTCATGTGAAATTTGTTCCAAATCTGCTTGCTTAATCTTGAAAATCCCAACTCCTTTGATAAACTGGGCTGGGGTTTGGAGAATTAGGTCTCACCCTAGAATCACCTACTTTTTTTTGGCTAGCTTAACAAAATAGGGTCAACACGTAGGAATCCCTTGCCATTGGGAATGTTGTGGGCAATAATATGTGCCCTTTCGGTTGTGGGTGCCCTGAGACGATTATCAAACATCTTGAGGAATTGTACTAACGCTACAGTGTTCTGGGAAGGTATTGATACCGGACTTAATGGCCTCGTGCATGGGCCACCCCTGATGCCAATTCTACTAGTAGTTGTAAGGTATCAAAACCAATTGCTTTTTGAAGTTCATTCATTCCTCCGTAGTATTGTCTTGTTGGGCCATTTGGTGCCGTAGGAATAAAACGACTTTCAAAACTGAAGATGAAGATACAGACTGAGTCATCAACGAAATTCAAAATTGCTCTTAGCAAGGCTTTGGAATGGAATTGTTTCTGTGATTATGTTAGGGCAGAGGAGCCAAGAAAAGCATTTTGTTGTGGAATTATTTCTGTGACATTGAAGTTGAAACGGATGCAACAGAAGTCTCGAGATTGGTCAAAGATGAAGCTATTGAAAGTCGTGAACTAAGTGTAGCATCATTTGCAAGTGGTGGCTAGCTCAGAGCTGTTGGATGCCCCACACTGCATTCCGGGATCGAGTCTCATTCCCCTCTCCCCCATGTAATAGATTAAGAATGACGAATGACCAAAAAAAATGTAGCATCATTTGTGATTGCAAGTCACTTCTTCGAATGCATAAGACAGGATCGAAGGTGAAGCATGTGGTTAGGGAAGCAAATCTTTGCGTGAATATTTTAGCTAACCTACTTCTAATTGTAATTGCTTAGTAATTCTTGAGACTTATCCAAACTGCATTGTTAAAGAACTTCGTAAAATTATGTTCGGTTAATTTGGTCTTATGAACTACCAGTTAAATAAAAAGTATATTATACACACAATAATATGTAATATTTCTAAACCTCAATCCAAAGCTTTAGAGAAGGCTGAAAATTAATGCAATCTTATGGATCCAGTTAAATTGCATTTTATACCCCATCAGGAGTACACTACAAAATCATTTAAGAAATGTCACATTATTATTGCGAAAAGCCGGAATGGGTAATCGATTCTCTAGACATAAACCGTCCTCTTTTACCCAACGACCCATTCACTTCGGAGAGCTCTACATGTAAAGTAATTTTGAAAATAATCAAATCAAACAGACATCAATAGCTTAGTGATCGAACCAAATTATTCTTCCTGTACATTCGAAATTGTATTTGCTGTTCAATACAAAGTGGTTTGCTTGTTGGCTGGATAATGTCCTATCAACTTGACTTGTTGCAAGGCTGTTTTACGCATTGGTACTCCATTCAAACTTTTGCAGAGTCACTTTCTGTCAATAAACAGCACCCGATCCTCAAAATAACCGAAACCAAAGTCCTAACCGGAATTCCATCTGCATGACACATTGGTGTAATCCAACAACTATGCACAAAAAATAGCACTCAATTTTATCCAGACACACAGCCGAAAAATGATGATCTCAGGATCAGTAGCCCATAAAGCATAGCTGCTCAGTTTCAATACAATTTCAGCAGCCAGTGCCCATTTCATGGCACTCCTCCATCAGGCAAATCAGGACTCTTCAACCAACAAATTATTATATGCAATACCTTATCTGGTGTATTGTTATTGGCGTTTGTTGCTTAAACTCGAACCATTTTAGCTCTCCTAACTATCACCCATTCATCCATTGTTCAAACATCCCTGGTTTCTGGCATCTTGAGTAAGATTGTTATGAATGCATAATGCATCTACATTCCTAACTAAAAAGCCCGGAAAGTTCAACAAGGTGACATATCCGTGTCTCAAACGTGTCAGACACCGACACATCTTAGACACTCTCGTACACGTGTCCAATACTCTTTTTCTTGTGTGAATACCTACGAAATAAAAGTTTTAATTTGGGCATGTGTGACACTCTTTATTTTTAATTTATCTGACACTTTTTAGAAACTTGCAAGTACGTCATTACCAGAATTTTAAACTGTCATAACTCTCTCATACAAGTTGGGCAATCGCCACCCATTGCCAAAATTCCATGCTACATAAACCCACATTGGCATAAAGAACAATTTCATAAATAAAGACAATTCATAGCTGTATTCATGCCCCTATTTTTTAAGGATTTTTGGAGTCCCGCATGTTACATGGTCTAGGGTAGAACACAACCCCAACAGTTGGCTATTGAAGTAAGGGCGCCCTCACGCTTATATACTTCATATTACTTTAGTACACAGGCGATGTGGGACTTCGCTTCACACCCTCCCTCACCTGCCACGTGCAGGCCAGAACACGCACATTACCCATCTCTAGTACCTAGCTTTGATACCATATTACACGGTCTTGGATAGAACTCAACCCCAAAAGCTAGCTCATGAAGTGAGGGTGCCCATACGTTTATATATTTCATATTTACTTTAGTACTCAAACGACGTGGGACTTCACTTCACACCGCAACCAAGTAAGTCTCCATACGTGATGTATCACATGTATTTTTTTTAGCTAGGGATATAAACTTACGGGAATGATAGGCTTAATAACAAATTTGGATATCCATAATTCATCGTATCTCTGACATGTCCATGTCCTATATTTTAAAAAATAACATATTTGTGTGTCCGTATCATTCGAATCCATGTCCCGTGTCCGTAACCGTATCCGTAAGACATATACATGCAGCTTTAGATACTTTCTGAAAACTAGCCCCTACATCAACTCCTTCATTCTTTCTCGTTTCATCTAGAAACCGGAAAATAAAAGTAAGTTGTCAAAAAATTAAATTAAGAACTACAAATGGCATTTTGTCATCTAAGATAAGAGATGTCAGGATGACTAAAATCTAAAGGAAGTCGAATATTTAACAACAAACCAAACCCTTTGCACAATCATTCAGAATAACAGGATATATTATTAACCACCTAATAAATTCAGGCCCCCATCTCCGCTTCCCTTGTATCAATAGAATACAGGAACAAAACAAAACAGGAAGACTGCCACTCAAAAAACGATCTAGCTTGAAACATAAAGTCTTCCAGGGTGAAGAACATCAACAACCGAGGAAATGCGAGAAATGCAAGAATATTAAGAGGAATTAAATCTATATTCTATGAATCTTTCAAATACCAAAAACTACAGTTTTGAAAAAGCCCCAACATGTAAAATTCGGAAACCCTAACTTATCGTAGTTCTGTACTTTAGTCTTTTAACCAAATAGAATGGTAGAACTATGGAGTGCCACAGAGATGGATTAGCATGGGAATTTCTTGGGAAAAGATCCAAAGCACACACTTCTGCAAAGACAATGTTGTTGCTCATCCTAACTTGGATTCCGCTCAATCAAAGCCAATGCCACCAAAAAGGCAAAAACTACGTCTCCATCGCTTGAAGCCCACTCCACTGCTGCCATTATCACTCCATCGCTGACGGTAGACTGGTAGATGTTAATGACAGCTTCGTAGCTATGAAGCACAGATACTCTATTTTGGCCTCCGTATCACGTATCGTATCCGTATCGGATACCGATACTCTCGGATACTCTCCGGATACGTATCCGTTACGTTTTTTAAAGTATCCAAAATTTAATTTATTTTTTTGGTATTCGGATACGTTTTGAATAGCTAGGATACGTCTCGGACGCGCGGGATAAATATGTTATTACTTGAAATATGTGGGTTAAAAATGTATTTAGGGCTTTATATGTGTTTTCCCCCAAATTGATCGACATAGCTTCTGCTCTATCTCTATCCAACCCCCCCCCCCCCCCCCCCCCCCCCATCTTTCTCGCCCCTCATCTCATGTTGTGTATACATATAATGGTGAACTTGTATAATGGAATTTTAGGAATTAAAAATTAAATGTATATAATATATTTAATTTTATATTTTTATATTCAATGTGTCCCCTAACGTATCGTATCCGACTTTTTAGAAAAACCACGTATATACGTATCCGTATCGTATCGTATCATATCCGTATCCGTATCCGTATCCGTGCTTCTTAGCTTTGTAGTAGTCAGTAGCGATGGCTTCACAGAGAGAGAGAGAGAGAGACCAAAACTATGAAACAGAGAGAACCAAGAAGGTACCAGGCCAGCAGAGCAGGCACGCATGATGCTTTGGATGATGAAGTTATGTTATGGCCCCAAAAGTTGTGAATGGAATTGAAGTACACATTACGAGATCGGGGTATTTTAAGGTCTTTTGAACAGTCTAATATTGAATGCGGGAAAGAGAAAGAATGAGGGTAAAACAGTAAATTCTAGCAGGATGAAAGACGATGAACCCATAACTCACGCTTTGTAGTAAGGATGGGCGCACATAGAGCAAAGGAGCATTCAACAGAAAGGAAGCTATATCAAAGCAATCTAATATACATCTTCCCTTCAAATGACTCTGAAATCCACAGGGAGCTCTTAAACAAAAATCTACGTGCCTGTGAATCAAGTTGTCGGAAGTACTTATGCTTTCATGTGCTGCAGTCCAGGAAAAAACAAAAAATACAAGGATCCTAAAATGGACCCAAACCCCTTCCCAAGGAGAAGAGGCTTCTCAATCACTTACCAAGGTTTCACAATAAGATTTCACATCCACAATGGAGTCAACCTTTAGAACTTCCCAAGAAGGTCCATCAATTTAAACACCAGTCTCAGACCTTTAGTAGGTTTGGCATAACGGCCCAACTGCTTTTATCTCAGAATCATCACATAAAGCACGAAATGAAGTTCGTGCAATCACAACATAAACGAAACCAATTCACATAAAAGCACCTTCCAATCTTCTAGACTAGATTAAAGGGACTTTAATGCCAGCAATGCAGAGTCAATTGTAGCATGGCATCACCATAATCTTACACCTATACAATGGTCAAATTATATGATCACCAGTTTTTCAGACCACCTTTTCTAAAACTAATATTTTCGTAGCTATAAACGTGCTGAATTAAGACTTCCGGATGAAGTAGTAGCTTTTTTCCATTCTGGTGAGTACAAAGTCGCAGTTTAAAATTGAAACCAATGTGTATAGAGAAAAATTTACCGCGTTGAAAAGCCAATGGCTAGTAAGTGGCAACTGAAAAACTCAAAACTCTCACATGAAAAAGTGAATGAAAAGTAACAGGGTACAGTTCAAAGAATACTACAGACAACTCCAAACCACACACTCATCTGACATACAAACAGAAAACAGTGAGAAAATCAACAGAACAAATTCTCAAATTTTCAATTGCACATATAAACCCCACTGTCATACCTGTGGTTAACTTCAAAAAAGTCTGTCTTACCCTCCGAAGCAGGCCGTAAAGAAATCCCAGACAACGATTGAGTTCCTTGGATAGAAAACTTCACGTAACCAACAACTTCAATTTCTTCCCCGCCATCTTCTTCACTTGAGTCCACTGGCATTCGTGCCCTCAGCCTACCAGGGGAACCCTTCAGAGGAATCTCTTGAATATGCCATTTCAGTTCTCTCTCAGACCGGTTCAATACAGCTTTCGGTGAAACCTTCAATAACGTTGGATCCACCGGCAGTTTCACAACAAATGTTACATCAGTCAAGGGTGCTGCCAAATCAGGGTTAGAAACATACTGCACCATCACTGAAAGTAAGGTCCCACTGTGCCGTTTAATGAGACGAACTCTCAAAGGCAGTGGAGTCAAACGGGGTAGAAAACTATACTTCAATATGGGTATAGGTTCCTCTGAGGGAGCAGTCCTCACATGAAACATCCCGTTTCCCAGGCTACTTACACGAGAGCTTTGCATAACCACTCTCTTAATCCCACTTGTGCCCTCAATCTTAAAAGAAAACTCAGTTTCTTTATCACCAGAAGATTTTGGGGGCAGTGTTCTTAAATAGACCACACCCATTAACCCAACTCTAGCAAGCAACGATTCCCTGAATTCTGCACTAATCTCTTCTGAAATATACATCTCGGGACCCTTCATTTCAGTTTTCGTCACCAGAAGGTTTTCAAGAGGAGTGGCACCTCCAGCTGGCACTTTTGAAGGTGCATCACTCCCAGTTTGTAACAATTCAAGCCCGCCAAGTCCCTGTGACTTTGGAACTTTCTTGGGACCCACAAATTCCGAAGCATCCAACCCACCACCCCAAGCTTGATTCATCCCTTCAAAATCTTCTGCTAAGGTCGACCCATCATTGCTAAATTCTATACCACCGTACTCCCCTTCAAAACCCTCCACACCAATGTGGGTTGATTCTGTCGCCGCCGGAGGTGGTAGTGAAGTAACCTCAAGACCAGCCAATGCTAGGGTCAAATCAGCACCCGATTGACCCTTATCTTTCTTGAAACCACCCAAAAGCTCCTCAGGCTTTCCAAGAGCATCGCTGGCTGCGAAAGGGTCTTTCTCCCCCTCACCCTCCTCAGACTTCACCTCCTTATCCTGTTCACTTAATGTGCTATTCACATTCGGAGCGAGCGCCACTGCCACCTCATCGCCCGCCTCCAACGTCTCCGGAGGCAATTCAAAGCTAGCATTTGAAAATGACTCCACTCCCGCCTGTTGCTCCATCGATTGCATTTCCACATTGCTCCAACTATCAGCCCCCCTCACCTTAGTCTCCGAATCAAACGCCGAATGCATCATCTTGGCAATACTATCACCGTGCATTGTAGCAAGCATTGCTGCCAGCCTAATGTTACTAACGCCTCTCAGGACTATATCCAACGCCAAATATACCTCTGCATATTTCCTACTAAGCTTTTCTGGCGTCACGTCAACTCCCCGACAAGCGGTAACCACTACGCTAACTGCCTGGTTCACTATGCTTATACATTCAAACACATTGTTCATACTATCATCCTGGTCCGCGGTGGTGATTCCCAACACGTAAATCGAATTTACCAATCGGTAGACCACACGGTAGCGGCTCTCAACACCCACGATCAACTGGCCGCTCGAGGCAGCGAGCGGGTCATCGCCGAGGGAGGTGTCGCCATCCTCAGTCGATTGGTGTTTCCCGGTGGCAAACGCCATACGGGTGTGGCGGAAAGCAGAGAGGGCGACTAGGGCTCGGGCTGGAGGGAACCATTCACGGGTTTGGAGCAGAATGTCGGATCCGTTGGTGGGCTGGAGAGAAAGAGCTAAACAGGACATCGCTTAACACTTGGGTTTTGTTGGATCAAAGGTTAGGGTTTGGTATGGTGAAATCAAATCTTGATTTCTGGGTAGTGTCTAATCTCGAGTCTGATTGTCAATTTGAATAGGCGGAACTGTAAACGATGTATGATCTTGTTTCTAGGTTCTTGTTCCAAGGTTTTGTTGGATCTAGGGGTTTTCTGGGATTTGCTTCTAAGGTTGTGGTTGTTGGATCTCTGGTGTGAGATTGAAAATGTGAATTGAGGGCGATTGAAAATGTGAATTGAGGGCAATTGAACAGAAAATTGAGAGATAATTGTTGAATAGAAATTGAGAAGATTGATGAGAGGAGTGAGAGTACTTACTTAACGGCCTCAAAGTAGCGAATAATGGAAGATGGAAGATGAGTTTCTCTGGTGGAAGGATCGTTGTTGCAGAGAAAACCAGCGAGGAGAGAGACAGAGAGGAGTCGTCAAGGCATCATACGAAGAGCTCGTGGACACTCCGACTGACTATGGGCCGGGCTTCGGCAACCCAATATGTGATTAATTCTTTTTTTTTTTAGGTGAGTTAGAGCATCTCAATAAGTTTAGCTATCTCTATCTCCATCTTGACAAGAAAAAGTTTACTTGGCTAGCATCAAACATTTTCGTCACCCAGCAGTGTAGCCATTTCAAAGAAAGAAAGAAAAAAAACAACGTTAACTGCTCTCCCTCGCACGGGCGCGTGCAATACACGCGCCGCAAGTAGATCTCACTCGCCGGCACGCGCCTTCTTCGCCCGGCGCGTGCGGCCACCACAGTACGCTGCCGGCGACGTGGTTTGTACCAGTGGAATCGTCTTGACGAGGGGTACATTCCTCTGGTATCAAAACGATTTTAGGATGAACGATTAGTCTTCGACGCGATTTGGCTGGCGGGGAGAGAGAGAACGCGAGGGCTACAGTGACTTGCCCACCCCAGCAAGTCACTGTAGCGAAATTTTCTTGGCGAGGTAGATGGCGACGCTGCTGGACGCTAGAATCCACAATTTGGCTCGCCATTTTGTTGCCGCCGGAGGTATAGGGAGGCTGTTGGAGATTGTGTTTGGCCGATATATACCAAATTTTGAAACAATTCACCAAAATATACCATTTCTGGAACTATTTTTTAAAATATGCCATGCCGCATGTGGCAAATGCGGCATCCTACGTGGCACGCGAACCCCGTATCCCACGTGGCCGAGCCGTCCACCTAAGCAAATGCCGCATATCGGAAATGCGGTATTTAACTCAATGCCGCATATGCCACATGTGGCATTGTACAGTAGACAATATGTGGCATATGTGCGGCATATGTGCCATACAATGTTGACCCTATATATATGTGTGTGCGTATTTCGCAAATTGTTATGCGAAATGGATCCTAACTTTCCATTTGGAAGAAAGTTAGAACAGGGAGAGAGTTCTCGTAGCAACGAAAATGCAAATGAATCAGATGCAAATGAATCAGATGCAAGAATTCAATTTCGTAGACGTAGATTAGAAGAAGAGGCAGAGCGTGTTGGTTTGAACAGCAAATTCAATGGTAGGCTTGTTCATTGGAGTATTCCTCCCCATCCTTCTAACAATATTCGCCCCACTCGAGTACGGCCTGAAAGACAGATGAGTAATGACAACAGTGCTCCTGCACCCCTTCGCACTTGGATGCTTGGCGTGCCCGCCACCGAGCCAAATCCCGAGATGATTTGCCTATTCATGTAATGACGGTTTACTGTGGTGGGGGATAGAATTCGTAGGATGAAAAAGACGGAGATCAGCCCAACAGTGGGTGTCGATCCACGTGAAGACCATCGCAACTACCCTTAATTAAACTACGATCTTTCTTTTTTTGATCGACGTGGTCGACGACGTTTTGTGACTCCAAAAGAGCAGTACGATGCGAACAGAGATTTTGTATTTATGTTAGACTGGAACCACACACCTTACTCAAGAGATGCAGCTGCTTTACTTGAGTGGCCAAACTTATTCGTCGAGCGCAACAAGTTGGAAGCCAAGTGTCGGCAGTACATGCAGAAGGTGCCTAAAGCGCGTTTCGTGCAAATGATGAACGAAAGAAGGTTGCAATGTCTCCACAATGATGTTTGCGAAAGGTAGCGGGTGGAGATTAAGGCAATGACAAAGCGGGTTACACGTTAGGAGAAATTTATTGATGTTGTGAAGGAGGTTGAAAGGGATGGTTGTAATCGGAAGGAGTTGATTAGAGCAATTTGGAATGATGAGGAGTATGCAACCGATCCGGAACTATCTGATTATTCTGATGAAATGTAGAAGATTTGTTTGTTTTATTTTGTGTGACAACTTGTATTAGATGTTTCAATTTAGTCATGTGTGTGATGCAAATTTTAGTAATATCATTTGGTTTTGTTTGAAATGGTCTATGACTTGACTACCCCCGATTATATTTCATAAATTAAGACTTGTCACTGAAATCAAGTGGACGATCCTGTTTTTATTTTTATTTTTTTAACAGGATTTCTTGATACTCATATGAGCATTCTCAATTCTATATCATCATATGTGGTCACCAATAACTAGGGCTCACAAAAATTCTGGTGAACTGTACGTTTTGGTCCCAATTCATGGATTAATGGTTTGGATACATACACAAAAAATTGAAATATATGGGTCGTGTTGAGCCATTAATTTTGACTTGGCAAATTAAAAAAACCCAATGTGTGGTGTAATTCACAGAAGTAAAAAAATAAAAATAAAAATAAAAAGAATAAACGTGAGAGCAAATTACCCCCCGAAATTCAGATTTATAGTTAGGATGCCGATAAATATATGATCAAAACACATTTGTCTTCTAAATGAGTTCATTCTTTTTCTTTTCCGATCAAGGATTTATTGATATGAAAAAACTTAAATTTTCATATTCTTATTATTTGGGTGAAATTTTTTTGTCATTAATTGAATGGGAAAATTGTTATACAAACAAGAAATATACTTGAAACAAATGTCCTTTTCCTGATGCACGGATATTTCGATCGAGCTTTGCACCTATATTCGATCAATGTGTCATGATCAACTCGAAGTTGTGTTGTGCTCACCCAATAAGACTTGTTTATTATATTTGAAACAAATGTCCTTTTTCTTGGAAATCTACTCTCCCGATGCCGGATATTTCTTTCAAGCTTTTGTTAAAAGTGTGCAGCTAGCATGGAAGTAGATAGGTTTTGCTGCACCATATTAGGATTAGGAGAGAGTCTAGTCACTCTGACAACCCGAGTGACAAATCGTGACACTTCTACCTAATTTGTGATGATATTACATTATAATATTATCACAAATGGTAGATAACAATTACAGTATCATCACAAATGGTATACTATTTCCTATTTCAAAAAGCAAATGTTGTGTAAAACAAAATTTGCCCATGTGGACTTCCCGCAATTTGCAATTGTAGGGCAGTTCGTCATCGTTAGGTAGTGCTGGACACCACATCTTGGAGAGTCACCGATATATATTACAGTATCATCTCAAATGGTACATACTCAATTTTTATTTTTAATCACCTCAATTTGAACAAACTAATATAGGAGTATGACAAAAAAAAATTAGTAAACAATAGGAAGAAATAATGAAAATTTTCACAACCTAACTAGGAAGAACGAAATTTTTCTCAAGCACTGAAGAAAGTTGGAAAAAAGAAATTTTTTACAAACGGTGGGCGTGGGAGTGGGCTTTTTATAGTGTTCCCCCTATGCGCCTTTGTTTGGGACAAGTTTTGCAGAGAATCTAGTCGATCTGAATGCCGCATAACGGATCTGCGGCTTTCTAATAATGCCGCATATGGAAACTGCGGCGTTCTAATAATGCTGCATAACGGACATGCGGCATAGACCAAAAGCCTTTACAGGCCAGCCCACGGAACAGGCTTTGTAGATTATTCAGGTGCAGGACCAGCCCACAAATGGTGATCGTATTAGACTCGCATGGACCCCTCCCCTGAAATTATGAATTCTTATTAAAACTAGTACACGACAACACAATATTTACTCTAAAAAGGGGAATTGGCACTTACATTGGCTTGCCAAACCGCACGGGAGCGATGGCCTTGCTGTAGCACAAGGATTGTGTCGTCAATGGGCCCCTACTGTATAGCTTGGAGCTCCATCATATATAACCTGCAGTAAACAGCAGCAAATCAACCCCAAATATGCACTTACAAACTGCAAAATATACCAACTTCTGAAACAATTATGGAAGAGGAAAGAATTCTCATATAGTGTAACAAATTGCTCCTTGGGAACACATACATCAATTTTCCCTATAAAGATGAAGTCACTCATTCCTATCATTCCATAAAGAATGTACCAGAAAAAATAGTTCAAAGCAAAAAAGAATTCACTTCGAACATAAACATTATTTTACCTTCTATTAGACACCAATGGCTCAAACCACACTACAGTTGTGCCTTCATCTAAAGGAACCTAATGGGTTAGAATCCCAACAATGTTGACCAATTTCTCGATTTTCTTGATCCTTTGCCAATTTCTTGGTTATCACTTTGCCAATTTCTCGATTTTCTTGATCCATTAAATCGTGATTAATTGACACTGTCAATTACATTATAGTGCGATTTCTGCGCCTAATTAGTTCCAGTTCTTTCAAATGCTTGATTTTTTTAGCTAAGATCCCTCCTAAGTCCCACGTACAAGCAAAACAGCAAGAGCAGTATCAAGCATTGCTAAAAGGTTCTTTAGGAATCACCATCATGTACATGTGCCGCGTATGAATTAGAATAGGTATACAAAAAGCCCTAAATTCAGTAATCAAATGCCGTAATGAAAAAGCCCATTTTATGTTCCAAAAAAAGAAGAAGAAGCCCAATTTATATATTTACATTTGCCGCATATGTATCGCAAAAAACATATACTCAGTAGCAAAAAACCCCAATTAAAAGGCCAATTCGTTTATATACATCACGTGTATTGTGGTTTGCCGCATATGTATTGTGGTATGGTGGTTTGCTAGTTTAGCAAAAAAACCCAATCAACACACACCTGTGAAGTGTGAACCCATCACAGTGCACTAGATCTTGTACTACAGAGGAACCCACAGAGAGAGAGAGAGAGAGAGAGAGAGAGAGAGATACCATGAACTGTAGACAGCGATCCCGTCGCAGAGTCGTCGGCGGTTGTGGGAGTTGCCTGAGTTCGCCCAATCGCCGAAATCGCAGAGCTCTGATGGGAGAATATTGAATGATGTACGCTTCTCTAATCTGCAGGATTCAAAATTCGAAAACCCTAATGCCGCATATCAAACATGCGGCATTTGCTTAGGTGGACGGCCAGGCCACGTGGGATACGGGGTTCGCGTGCCACGTAGGATGCCGCATTTGCCACATGCGGCATGGCATATTTTTAAAAATAGTTTCAGAAATGGTATATTTTGGTGAATTGTTTCAAAATTTGGTATATATCGGCAAAAAATTTGTTAATCTTTACCTTTTTTTTTTTTTTTAGGGGGGGGGGGGGGGGGGGGGGTGTTGATCATCATATATTTTTCTCATTCAGTGTTTTTCCTCATTCCCTTGTGCTTTTTTCATCCCACAAAATTCTTTCATTCATGTTCAATATATGACGTGTAATTATCATGAATCTAGACATCAAATATAAATATAAGTTTCGATGTTTTACATATCAGAACAATAGTGATAGGTACACACCCTCTCAACCACTCCCCACCACACCCTCTCTCACATGTGTGGTGGGGACCGGGTGGGCCCCGCCACACATGTGAGAAAGGGTGTGGTGGGGAGTGGTTGAGATGGGGAGTGGTTGAGATGGGTGTGTACCTATCATTTTTGATATCCGAATTATGAGAATCATAAGAAAAACAATGGACAAATAACAAGAGCATTAAAAATTCAATCAATTAGCAATTATACCTTAGGCAATAAGATTCCTTTGGAAAACTATGGCCTAGTCTACAAATTGACGAAAAATCACAGAACTAAGGTTATAAATTTTGGATTTAACAAAAACAACAATAATTTTGATAATATGATATGTTTTTACATTTGGTTAAAACAAATTTCCAATGGTGGAAAATTAACAGAACATGAGCGAGCTAACATGGTAAAATATTGTTTTTTACACAAATCACAGTAAGATATTGAAGTACCATTTCTTAATTTATTCAAAATAAACTCTTATAGACATAAATTTTTAAGTTGGAGTTGATAAAAACTTACTTTTAATGAATCGAGATCGTGCTAATCATAAATCGTTGTTCCTGGGGTTATAATTTGATTGTAAATTTTTTGAAGTAGTTCAAGCTAAAATACCATATAAGCTTGATTTTTTTTTTTTTGACTTGTATGTCAATTTTTTTTTTTTTTGACTTAATAATAAGTGGGCAACCAAATTTGAGGCCGGACTTGCGCAACCCAAATGTCGGGGCCGACTCTGCTTGGGAGTTTCAAAAATGTCGACTGGGATGCTCGACACGCCCTTGTTCTCATGCGTCTCGTTCGAACGTGAAGGGAACACAAATTTCCCCATACCATCAGAGAAATTGAGGAGCTGGATATCAAACACACTTGAATCTACAATGCTGATCTCTTTCCAGATTCATAAATCAACAACTCTGCTCAGCAATTGAAAATTCTTGAAAACCCAGTTGTAAAATTAGTAAAAGCAAAGACTGTACTAAGAGAACCTAACAAGTAAAATTATGTTAATGACTGAGAAAAGGCTGGCTGGTTTTCTATGGGTACCACTGAAAGCCAATTGAAAAGAAGGAATGTCCAGTTGTTGAAGAGGTGGAAGATTTTTTTTTATTTTTGGTAATTTAATTTTCATTGAAAGAAAACACCGAGACAAGGATCAAAGGGGCATACCCTTGAAAACATACAGCAAAAACAAGCTAGAGGCCAAGACCTCAAGGATAACAGAGCCTACAGCACAAGCAAGGCAAAAACCTAAACAACAATAGAGGCACCTAGCATAAATCCAAGCCAACTAAAAGCTAGAAAAAATAACAGGCGGGATATTCCAACTAAGACATAAAAGCCTATTATCATCCGATTGATTGATACCTTGCCAAGAACAGATGCAAGCACGCAAGTCAGAGTCAATCTTGGTAGTGAGATCCAAGACAGTAAGAGGTTTCTGCTGGAAAACCCTCCTATTTAGGTAACACCAGCTATGTACATTTTAAAAAGCAGATTCCGAAAAGCCTTTCCTTTCCTGTGATGCAAGGCCCACACTATCTCAGCCATCAAGCTTGAAGTTGGCCTATGGATCTCATTCTTTTGCAAAAAATGGTCCTAAACACTAGTTGAATAAGGGCATCCAAAAAACAGATGATGATGAGTCTCGAGAGCCCCATAACACAAAGCGCACACTCCATCAGTAGTTATACCCCATTGTAGTAATCTATCATTTGTAGACAAATGGCCCAAAAGGGCTAGCCACTCGAAGAGGTGGAAGATTGTTTTGGAATTTAAAAAGGGAAGGTGGGAAAGTTCGTGTAGGGAGAAATGAAAAATTCTAGTTGCTTCTGGTTAAGCCCATTGCCCAAAAACGAAGGTCCTTGTGTGTGTGTGTTTTCCCTGTGAATTGGGGGAGGAAGGAGAGAGTTCTTTTTTTTTTTTTTTTTTTTAATTTAACTGTCTTTTAGGTTCGTTAAGCTCCAACTCAATATTTCTCGTTAGTGAGGTAACAGATGCAGACGGAAGGAGTAGGTTTGATTAACACAATTGAGGTTTGGGAGTACGCGTGAAGTTTCATTGAGTTTGAAAGTAGGGAAAATTTCAAAAAAAACACCTTACCTTTCCCCAAAATCACAAATAGACACTTGAGCTATTCATTCTGTTAAATAAACACCTGGACTATCTTAAACGTCATCAATTCCACCCTTGTCGTCCACTTCCGTTAAGAATCAAACGGAATCCATCCCTTAATCACACTTTTTCACCCTAAAAAGACTTAATTCCAATTTTACCCCTTCAAATGTTTTTTCCCACAATTTCGACCCCTCTCTCTAGATCTCCTCTCTCTCCTCTCTCCTCTACACGGCGATTCTTGAGACATTCTTTGAGAGTTATGTATGGTAGAGATTGTGTAGGGAATTTTATTATTTTTTGTACTTATTTTTTTTCAATTTCCAATTCCTTTTTTTTTTTACAGTATTTTCAAAAAAAAAACCTAAAAATTTACTCCCTCCTTCCCAAAATTTGTTCGGTCTGATAAACGAGGACTTGAAAAAAAAAAAAAAAAAATATATATATATATATATATATATATATACACGAATTATCCTATCAAGGATCCCGGATTTCCCGGATTGAAGCGTTTTGATGCTTTTCCCGATATTTTTTTGACGATCTGAGCCGTCCAATGTGTTCAAAAGGTGTTTTCCAAGGCCCACGCGGGAAATCTTCGAAAAAAAATACCGGGAAGGGCTTGATCCAAGCAATTTTTCGCAAAAATTGCATATTTACAGTTTTGCGAAAACCGCTTGGATCAAGCCCTTCCCGGTGTTTTTTTTTGAAGATTTCCCGCGTGGGCCTTGGAAAACACCTTTTGAACACATTGGACGGTTCGGATCGTCAAAAAAATATCGGGAAGGTAGAGTCCCGGATCCGGGACTCCCGGACTAGATCGGGCCTCTATATATATATATATATGGAAGCCGATCTACTAAGGACTCCCTCAAACAAAAATTCCGTGCGGACCAAGCCATTTTTCGACTTTCTGGATCAAATTTTGACGATCCGAACCGCTCAATGTTTTTAAAATGCATTTTCCAAGGTCCACGCGGAAAGTCTTAAAAAAAAAATACCCGGAAGGGCTTGATCCACACAGTTTTTGTTAAAAACGCTATATTTAAAAATGCATTTTAAAAACATTGAGCGGTTCGGATCGTCAAAATTTGATCCGGAATGGTGAGGTCCGCACTCCCTTATCCTAAGGGAGTCCTCAATAGATCATTATTCATATATATATATATATATATATATATATATATTTTTTTTTTTTTTTTTTCAATTTCCAATTTGTTTTTTTGAAAAAAAAATACTATAAAAAAAGGATTTGGAAATTGAAAAAAAAATATTAAAAAAATACTTGAAATTTTTGGAAATACTTTAGAAAAAGGACTTGGAAATTGAAAATTTTGTATTATTTTCAAGTCCTTGTTTATTGGACCGGACAAATTTTGGGAATTGAAAAAAAATACTGTAAAAAATAAGAATTGGAAATTGAAAAAATAATAAGAACAAAAAATAATAAGAAAGTTATTCGATTTTTTTGTGTTAATTTCAAGTCCTTGATTATCAGACCGGACAAATTTTGGGAAGGAGGGAGTAATTTTTTCGGTTCTTTTTTTTTTCCGAAAATACTGTAAAAAAACGAATTAGAAATTAAAAAAAAATAAGTACAAAAAGTAATAAAAAAATGTTGAATGTTTCTTGAAATTTTTGTATTATTTTCAAATGCTCGTTTATCGGACCAGAAATTTTTTTTGAAGGTGGGAGTAATTTTTTTCGGGTATCTTTTTTAAAATACTGTAAAAAAACAAATTGGAAATTGAAAAAAAAAGTAAAAATAATAAAAATATTGAATTTTTTTTGAAATATTTTGTATTATTTTCAAGTGCATGTTTATCGGAACGGACAAATTTTGGGATGGAGGGAAGTAATTTTTTCCGTTTTTTAAAATAATGTAAAAAAATGAATTAAAAATTGAAAAAAAAGTAAAAAAAAAAGGAAAAAGTATTGAAATTTTCTTGAAATTTTTTGTATTATTTTCAAGTCCATATTTATCAGACCGGACAAATTTTGGGAAGGAGGGAGTAATTTTTTCGGTTTTTTTTTTTTGAAAATAGTGTAAAAAAATGAATTGGAAATTGAAAGAAAATAAGTACAAAAAGTAATAAAAAATATTGAATTTTTATTTAAAATTTTGTATTATTTTGAAGTCCTTTTTTAGGAACCGGAAAAAGTTTCGGAAGGAAGGAGTAATTTTTTCGGTTTTTTTTTTCTTTTGTTCAAAATATGGTAAAAAATCAAACGAATTGGAAATTGAAAAAAAAAAAAAAAATTTCTTACACAATCTTAAACGTCATCAATTCCACCCCCTTCGTCCACTTCTGTTAAGAATTAAACGGAATCCATCCCTCAAATAACACTTTTCCCCCTTAGAATAGACCCACTTCTCAATTTTACCCCTTGAAATATATTTTTCCCCAATTTTGACCCCTCGCTCTCTAGATGTACTCTCTCTTCTCTCCTCTACATGGAGGTTCTTCAGACATTCTTTGAGAGCTATGTATGGTAGAGATTGTGTAGAGAATTTTATTATTTTTTGTACTTTATTTAATTACTTTTTATACTTATTTTTTTTCAATTTCCAATTCGTTTTTTTACAGTATTTAAAAAAACCAAAAAAACTACTCTCTCCTTCCCAAAAATTTTCCGGTAAACGAGGACTTGTAAGCAATACAAAAATTTCAAGAAAAATTCAATATTTTTTTTTATTTTTGTACTTATTTTTTTCAATTTCCAATTCCTTTTTTTTTTTACAGTATTTTCAAAAAAAAAACCCAAAAAATTAATCCCTCCTTCCCAAAATCTGTCCGGTCCGATAAACAAGGACTTGAAAATAGTACAAAATTTTGAAGAAAAAGCCAATATTTTTTTAAAAATTATTTTTTGTACTTATTTTTTTTATAAAAAATATACCGTAAAAAACGAATTGGAATTTAAAAAAAGGTAAAAAAAATAATTAAAAAATATTGATTTTTTTTTTTGAAAATTTGTATTATTTTCAAGTCCTTGATAATCGGACCAAAAAAATTTTTGAATTGAAAAACAAACTGTAAAAAACAAAAACGAATTGAAAAATAAAAAAAAAGTACAAAAAATAATAAAATAAAAAATATTATATTTTTCTTGAAATTTTTGTATTATTTTCAAAACCTCAATTATCGGACCAGACAAATTTTGGGGAGGGAGTAATTTGTTTGGGTTTTTTCATCTTTGAAATATTGTAAATAAACGAATTCGAAATTGAACAAAAAAATAAGTACAAAAAATAATAATAAAATATTGAATTTTTCTTGAAATTTTTGTATTACTTTCAAGTCCTTGTTTATCGGATCGGACAAATTTTGGGAAGAAGGGAGTAATTTTTTCGGTTTTTTTTTTGAAAATACTATTAAAAAAATGAATTGAAAATTGAAAAAAAGAAAGTACAAAAAAAAAAAACCAAGTATAAAAAATAATAAAATTTCCTACACAATCTCTACCATACATAGCTCTTAAAAAATGTCTCAAGAATCCCCATGTAGAGGAGAGAGGAGATCTAGAGAGAGAGGGGTCGAAATTGGAAGGGAAAAAAAAAACATTTTAAGGGGTAAAATTGAGAATTGGGTCAATTCTAAAGGGGAAAAGTGTGATTGAAGGATGGATTCCGTTTGATTCTTAATGGAAGTGGACGGCGAGGGTGGAATTGATGACGTTTAAGATAGTCAAAATGTTTATTTGACAAAATGAAAAGCTCAAGTGTCTATTTGTGATTTTGATGGAATGTGAGGTGCTTTTTTAAAATTTTCCCTTAATATTATTGTCAAAGTTTAGGGGTATTTTAAAATTTTCCCCAAATTTTATTTCTGTTGTTGGTAGAAGAGTATCATTCGGTGCGTTAGTATTTTACACCGTAATTTAGTTGTTTTATATTGTTACACAGAGAACACACATCACAAAATAGTCAGGATGGCCGAGTGGTCTAAGGCGCCAGACTCAAGTTCTGGTCCTCGTGAGAGGGCGTGGGTTCAAATCCCACTTCTGACAAACTAGTTTACTGCAGATCTTTTTTATTTATTTTACTTTTGCTCTGTCTTTGTGTTTTTATTGGGAGTTTCAATAAGAAATTCTAATATGAGTCCCCGACGGTCTGTTACTGAACTCTTATCCCCTTACCATCCACATGAAATGTTCACTTAAAACAGTTTACCATTTCAAACAATTTATTTAGAAATTTCCAAAATCTTGGCCAACCAAAATTCTTCGTTTCTCTCTTCAATTTGCAGATAAAACACACAAAACTCAACCATCTCTCTTTTTTCTTCCATAAATTTGAACGTTAACTTTTTAACATTAATCAAATATATTTAACATTGGTCTTATTTTAAAGAGATGATTGAGTTTGGTATGTTTTATTTGAAAATTGAAAATAGAAATTAAGAATTGTGGTTAGAGTGTGACTGTGTGAGTGAACAGTAGCACTCTTAATATTCACCTTTTGAATAAATAATAATATTTTCATTGTTCAAATTGAAGAATTGGGTCAGAGATGCTCTTATAGGGCTTACTCCGGATTTTTAATTTGATCGAAATCTTTCATTTTGTCAGTTTTATCAAGTCTAGTCTAAGGAAAAATACCTTCCAAATTTTTGAAAAATCATCTTTAGCTGTTTTTTTTTTTTTCAAGAAAAATGCATTCTAAATAAACATGGTTTGTTTGTGTGACTAACGGTACAAGATATTTTAAATAAACTTATTTGAGCGATATATTGGAATCTAATCAAGGTATTTAGGGTGCACACCGATTCGATAGTCTGCTCATCTCAGTCCGGTATTTTTTTTTTTTTTTTCTTTTTCTTAAAGGGCAAAGGTGTAGGGAATAAAAGAAACCACAATCAATTTCAAAAAAAAAAACAAAGAAACCACAACGTGGGCGATCCAGAACATAACCAGATTTTGGAGATTATAATACATAGATAGATACAGAGCCCGCCCTCCCTCTCTCTCTCTCTCTCTCTCTCTCTCTCTATTCTCTGAATCCAACGAGGATGTCGACGGCAAGCAGGGAGGCACGCCGACGTCGCATCGTGGACAGAGGGTCGGATCGCTTGGCCCTCATCACTGGCCGAATCGAAACCCTTCCATCTTCTTCATCTTCACTCACAGAACTGGATCATTCTCACACGCCCACTTGTCCACCGTCGATTTCCCACAATCACGACCTACCAATCGGTACTCTCTCTCTCTCTCTCTCTCTCTCTCTGACTTTGTTTCCTTCGGGGTTTAGTCCTGTCTAATCTCAGCTGTCATCTACATAGGTGGGGTTTTGTAATTGTTACAAGATTGTTAGCTCAATTTCTCAATTGTGCGTTATAACCAGGGGCGGCGGGCTCTAGAATGTTAGTTCAGCTGTGACAAAATCGTATAGAAATTTGTGATTCAAAACTCTAAATAAAATAATTATTTTATTTATTTAATGGGTATGCATGATAGATTTGATTTCGTTGAGTTATAATATTTATTTACTCACATATTTAGGTAGATTTTCATTTAGATTGGTTTTGGGCGAATGCCTCAATGCATAAAATACATAACAAAAATCTAATGATATTTAAAAAAGTTCAAAATTTTATTGCATTTTTTCAACATGGGGGTTCAAGCTCGGTAGAGCCGTCCCTGTTATATACTAGTTGACTGTAGGGCTGTTAAACGAACCAAGCAGCTTGAGCTCCACTCGACTTTGGGCTCATTCAAACTCGTGCACACAAAACAACAAGATTGTCTGTTTAGAAATTTGAACCAAGCTTGAGCATATAGATGTTTGACTTGACGAGCTCGTGAACAATTAGGGCTGCTAAACAAACCAT
Source organism: Vaccinium vitis-idaea (assembly GCA_963854785.1). Classification (NCBI taxonomy): domain Eukaryota; kingdom Viridiplantae; phylum Streptophyta; class Magnoliopsida; order Ericales; family Ericaceae; genus Vaccinium; species Vaccinium vitis-idaea. The sequence goes on from OY978222.1 coordinate 20,049,993, forward strand.
GCTACTCGAGTTTGAGCTCGCTTTGGTTAAAAGATTGTTCAAGATTAGTTTGTTACATAAACAAATCAAGGTTGAACATTTTTTTGAAACTCGTTAAAATTTCAAACCAAATTCAAACAAGCTACTAGTCAGCTCGTTCCGCTTATGATGTATAAGAAATTCATTCTACTCGAGATCGGATCGTGTTAGGCTTGATTAAAGCTCACGTCTCATAACCAAACTAAGTTTGAACATATTTTTGAAGATCGTTAAGCTTCAAACCAAGCTTGATCAACCATATGCTTGGCTCGTATGGCTCGCTTATCACCCCTATGAACGAGGGACCTATCTGTAAATATAGTAAAGATAGGGGTATATTAAAAAATAGCTTAAAGATATAAGATTTGACCTTTCTTTCTATACACCTTTTACCTTCTACTTTTCCTACGCATTTGATTGGGAAATTTCTTCAACGAGTTGTGGAAAGGTAGGGCTTCATCTAATCTTGTAAAATTTTCCATGAGGGATGAGGCAATTGAGTGTACAAGACAAAATTTGCTTTCTAATGGTAAAAAGTTAAAGACACAATGAAAGGATTGACATTCATTTTTGTGCAAATGTAGTGGTGAACAACTTAACTTTTCTTCAGTTTTATGATTTGGAACTTCATGAGATTAACTCAGGCTTGAAAGTTCAATCGACTTGCACATTTCACGAACCAAACCAAGCCTAATCACGATCTCAGTAGTCCAAATGTGAGCCAAGCTTGAACTATTAGTTCCAAAAAATTCTCTAGCTCAGGCCAAACTTAAACAAGTATAAAAGAGTTGGAGCCAAGCCTGAGCAATACTGTGTTGGCTTGTTTAGCTCCACTAGCACCCCTAGTTGACTGAGATGATAGTTCATCTCCACTAGATGATTTGCAATTTTGATACAAGAACAAACAATTGTACAAGCTCTCTCACATCGGTAATGTGTAGCCAAAATGGTTGCTTGTAACTAAAATCCACACATGTACTGTGTGTTCACTGCGCCAAATTGTTGCTTTAAGACTCAAATTGTCACCTCGGCTTTGACAGAAGAAGCTCCAAGAAATGCCCTATGTTGTGTTGCTTTTCCATCTCAGACTTGTAACCTTCTGTTGTGTGCCACATTGAAAAAAGAGAAAAAAGAGTTGCATGAGGGTGTAGAATCTAACTATACTGCACCATTTAGCAATATAGCATGCCAAAAAATTGTCTTTGGCGAAGTTATTTTGGTACCAACATTGAGCTTGATCTAATAGTGCAAGATCTGTTCAGTGCTACTGTGGAATTGTATCAGTCCTTCAGCCTTTTTATTGTGATGTTGTCATTGTGTATGCATTCATCATTGACATAAATATATTTATGATTTCGACCTCCTTAGGGACACATAGATTCTTTGGAGAATTGATATGCTAAATATTGTGAGTTGGGAACTTGGTGTGCTTTCTTGGTTTTTGGGTAGTCGGCAGTGTTTATGGCAGGCATGTAGTGGGGGATTGATTTCTACAACATGTTGTGGCTGCATTTTGAAATTCTGTAGGATTATCACTAGGTTACCTCTAGTATAGTTGATTTACGACAACGTTGACTTAGTTTCACACCTCATGTTCTGAAGGCTGAGAATTAGTTGTTTGTACTTCTTAAAAGGGCTAACCAATTGATGAATATATGCAACAGTTACTTGTTTCTCATTGATGTTCTCAATGTTGCAGACTCAGAAGGCGTTGACGATAATACCTCCAATTCTTTATTGCCACTGCATGAGTCTGTCAGCAAATCTGGTGATATCAATGCAGATGTTGGCGGAATTGGAGATCAACCGGTTTTGCGAAAATGTGAGACAAATAATGAAGCTTCAAGAGCTACTTCTTGGGAAGTTGAAAGCCGATCACAATCATCTCAAGTCTTGTCACCAGTTCAAGAGTCACCTATTTTCTCTTCTGACATAGAGTGTCGACTTGAACCACATGGCCATCACGCTAGATTTTTCACCCCAAAACAAATAAGTTCCGCTGTTAAAGCTACTGAGAGCACCCGCACTTATTCTTCCCTAGCAGTGGCAATCTTAGTAGTTTTGTCTTTTGTTGGATTTCCCATACTGGGAAGGCGCGTTGTAAAGAGTGTAGTATTTTTCAGGCCACTTTATCTGGTTTTGATTACAGACGTGTCAATTGTGCTCTCGCGGCTTCTTTTAGATAAACAACAGAGAGGGTTAGAAAGGACTGGTCAAGTAGCAAATAAAGTCTCTTCAGGAGGCGGATATGTTTTGGCAGGTAAGGCTTTGGAGTTTGGTTTGGTGCTGCAGAAAATAATGGGTGCATTGTTCATGGATTGTAGTGTCTATGCAATTGTTCTAATAAGTGGTCTCTCCGTGGCACAAAAACTTGGTTGGTGAAAATGTTTCAACTTATTTAGTCCTGTATCGGTTTTTTGTCTTGTATGGTTTGGTCCTTTGTGAACTAGCTGACTCTGCTTTGAGTGACGACTCTTCAGTTGTATTTGATAATTTATGCGTGCGTTCAAATTTTGTTTTGCATTTCTATTGTTACTTGAATGGAAGAGCGAAGGAACTCGTTATCTGTCATGAATGCAATTTTCGGTTCACTTTTACTAGAACAAAAATGAGAGCTCAAACAGCCGCGAGTGAAAGTAGTTTTTACATTTACCCGCAGAGATTTCTTTAAGATTATCGTATATAGTCACTTGCATCCACCGGCAGAGATTCAGTCACGTCACCATATCCGCGTTGATGCAAAGCCAGCATTTCCAGAATCGAACAGATATCCTCAGTATATCGGTTAGAATGGTCCCCTGAGATAAATTCTTCAGCAACATTGTTGACCTCTATCACACTGCCCCCTGGTGTCTTCTTCATGCTCTTACTTCTCATGAGTTTCCTCATCCTCGACACGCCATCCCATCTCCCAAGTTTCGCATAAATATTTGAAAGCAAGACATAGTTCCCTGCGTCATCAGGTTCAAGCTCTATCAGTTGCTCCATTGCTATGACGGCTATATCAAGATTACCGTGAGTTCTACAAGAACTCAACAGAGAACCCCAAATTGCTGAATCCGGTTTCATTGGCATGTTCTTTATAGTTTCAAGTGCTCGATCAAGGTCCCCTGTTCGACCAAGGAGATCAACCAAACAACCATAGTGTTCAATCCCTGGCGCTATGTTATGATCTCTTCTCATAGAACCAAAGTACTTCAATCCCTCATCCGAAAAACCGGCGTGTGCGCAAGCTGATAAAAGACCAACGAAAGTGATCTCATTTGGTTCAACTTTCAACCTCTGCATCTCTTGAAACAGCTCAATCGCTTCGTGAGCTTTTCCATGATTTGCTAACCCCCCAATCATTGTACCCCAAGAGATCACGTCTCTTTCTGGCATTTCATCAAACAGCTGCCGTGCTTGGTTTATGCTTCCACATTTCGCATACATTTCAATCAGAGAATTATGTAGACAGGTTATGTGCAGAAACCTATTTTTCTCTGCATAGAGGTGAATCCATTGTCCCAGTTCGACAGCTCCCAAATGAGCGCATGCCGGCAAAACAGCAATCAAGCTGACCCAATCAGGCTCAACTCCTTCCAGTTGCATTTGCCGGAAAACATCCAACGCCTCCACATAAAACCCATATCGCTTATACCCGGATATCATCGCCGTCCAAGAGACAATTGTCTTCTCTGGCACCTCCTCAAACATTGCTCTCGCTCTTCTCAACTGGCCCAATTTTATATGCCCAGTGAGGAGACTGTTCCATGATATCACATCCCTCTCACTCATTTCCTCAAACATCTCGTGTGCATCACTTAAATTGTCACACCTTATATACATGTCCAACAATGAATTTTCAATCAATGTATTGGACTTGAGCCCAAATTTACATGCGTGCCCATGAACTTGCTTACCCAGATCAAGACACAGAAGACTTCCACAGGACTTAATCACAAATGGGTATGTGAATTTGTCGGGAAAAATGTGGTCTCTTAACATCAACTTGTAAACATTTATTGTGGACATGTACAAGTGGCTATGAGTATAAGCTCTAATCATGGCATTGTACAAGTAACTATTTGGCTCCACCATCTGTTTGAAGAGCAAAGTTGCGTACTCTATTTCTCCATTCTTACTGCATATATCCACCATTTTTGTCATCAAGAAGCTGCTTTGTGATAGTGAGAACTTCACGATTTGGGCATGTATTTTCTTTAATCTTACCGTGCCAACACATTTTTGCAATAAGGATGAGAACATATCTTCTAGCCCTCTGATTGATAAGAAACCCATTTTGCTGCATCAATAATAACGTTTGTCACGGGGACACTAGAATAGGGTTGTGCTTTATCTACATAGAGGTTCGGAAAACAGGTTTTCAAGTGGATTTGTTGCGTTCAAAAAGAGAAGTGGCTGAAAGCTGAAGGTGGAGTAAGATTATGCAGAAATGACTGCTACCTGAGTCTCGGTAAATGTTTTGTAATTCTTTGGTATTTAATGCACCAAATTTCCTATATGACAGAACGACAAAGATTGGCCAGACTCCTGAGATTTTCTTCAACGAACCGGTCAATTGATCACGGTAAGCAAGTTCATGCTGCTTTAGTGAGAATTGGATATGGGTCTGATTTGATACTAAACAATGACCTTATAGATTTGTACGGGAAATGTGGTAGAATGGACATGTCTTGTGCGGTGTTTGATAAAATGCCTGAGAGAAATGTTGTATCATGGACCGCTTTGATGTGTGGGCACTTGCAGCAGGGTAATCCCAAATCGACGCTGTTACTTTTTCGCCGGATGGGTTATACTGACATTAAGCCCAATGAGTTCACTTTCTCGACGAATTTTAAAGCATGCGGTTTTCTGAATATTCCTGCGAACGGCATGCAGATTCATGGCTTGTGCGCTAGAACTGGATTTGAATGGTTTCCTGTGGTAGCTAATTCTATAATGGACATGTATTCAAGGTGCGGAAGAATTACAGAAGCAGCGCAAATGTTCGATCTAATGCCCATTAGAAGCCTCATAAGTTGGAATGCAATGATAGCAGGATATGCCCTTGAAGGAATGGGTGATCAATCCTTACTTCTGTTCCAAAAAATGAAAAAACAAGGAGAAATACCAGACGATTTTACCTTTACAAGCACTTTAAAGGCTTGTAGCAGTCTTGGGGCGATTGAAGAAGGAACTCAAATTCATGCTTATTTGATCACAAGAGGATTCCCATTTTCTGTTCAAGCAATAGTTTCCGGGGCACTTGTTGATTTGTATGTGAAAAGCGGCTGCTTATTTGAAGCGCGGAAAGTGTTTGATCAACTTGAACAGAAGAGTGTGATATCTTGGAGCGCTCTAATTCTAGGTTATGCTCAACAAGGAAACTTAAAGGAGGCCATGGATTTGTTTAGGCAGCTAAGGGAGAGTAACATACAGGTAGACGGGTTTGTTCTCTCCAGCATGATTAGTGTGTTCGCTGATTTTGCCCTTGTAGAACAAGGGAAGCAGATGCATTGCTACACTGCCAAATTTCCCTCTAGCAAGGAAAAATCAGTGGCCAATGCAATGGTTGATATGTATCTCAAGTGTGGCTTTATTGAGGAAGCAGAAAGGGTTTTCAAAGAAATGCCTGAAAGAAATGTGATTTCTTGGACGGTTATGATTACAGGGTATGGAAAGCACGGTCTCGGAAGAGAAGCAATACGCCTATTTAAGAAAATGAAGCTGGAAGATGTCGAGCCCGACGGGGTGACTTACCTTGCATTGCTCTCGGCTTGTAGTCATTCGGGACTTGTTGAAGAAAGTCGAGAATACTTTTCAATATTGTGTGGGGACCGTCGAATCAAACCTCAAGTTGAGCATTATGCTTGCATGGTCGATATCCTTGGCCGAGCTGGATGTTTAAAAGAAGCTAAGGAACTTATATGCAATATGCCTCTGAAAGCAAACATTGGGATATGGCAGACATTACTCAGTGCTTGTAGAGTACATGGAGAACTGGAAATGGGAAGAGAAGTGGGTGATATGCTTTTAGGATTGGATGGAAAAAATCCGGTCAACTACGTTATGTTATCAAATATTTATGCCGATGCTGGGTACTGGAGAGAGAGCGAGAAAGTGAGAGAGTCAGTGAAGTTGAAGGGGTTAAAGAAAGAAGGAGGATGCAGTTGGGTTGAGATTGACAAGGAGGTCCATTTCTTCTACAATGGAGATGAGAGGCATCCGCTAACAGAAGGAATTCATAAAGTGTTGAAGGAAATGGAGAGAAAGATAAAAGAAGAGATGGGTTATGCTTACGAAGTGAGGTTTGCGTTGCACGATGTGGAAGAGGAGTCGAAGGTGGAGAGCTTGAGATTCCACAGCGAGAAGTTGGCGATCGGATTGGCATTAGTTCACGATGGGGTGGAAGAAGGGGGAAGGACGATTCGAGTTTTCAAAAACTTGAGAGTTTGTGGGGATTGTCATGAGTTCGTTAAGGGCTTGTCAAAGGTTTTGAAGAAGGTGTTTGTGGTAAGAGATGCCAATAGGTTCCACAAGTTTGAAGATGGGTTCTGCTCTTGCAAAGACTATTGGTGACACTGTTTTGGCATGCTGTATACATAAAACATACCATGTCATTTCCCTGTGTGAAATGCAACTCTTTTTGCTTGATGCATATTTAATTTCTCTGATTGAAGTAAACTCCTCTTGGAGGTACTGCTCTCTCTCTCTCTCTCTCTCTCTCTCTCTCTCTCTCTCATACACACACACACACACACACACATCTACGCGCCACAACTTAAGCTCCCAACTTATTGAATCAAACCGCTTATGTTTAACTTCAACTGGCAATGCTCTAACATACCAATTTCAGTGTCAACAGTAAATTTAGAGATCTTGCCTTTAACACCAACTGGAGACGCCCTAACTTACCAATTTCCGAGTTTTGTGTCTGAGTGAAAGTAAAGTAAGGATATTTCCGACGTATCAAAAAAAAAAGGGGGAATTAAAGTAAGGGGCCTTCATCTCTAAAAGTACCAAAAAAAAAAAAAAAAAACCTGGCACCTTTCCACACCCTTCATAGCTTCCCCTTAGTTCTCTATTGTTTTCTAGCTGTTCTCTGCTTCTCGCGAAGCCAGTGGTTGCATTTTCAGCAACAGTTCCACAGACCTTTAATGTAGGTACATTAAGCTATATTAACAACTTCGTAGCTCATATATACACAAACAAGTAGAGAAGATAAGTTAAAAGAAGAGAGATTGAAAACTCTTTGTACACGTATTTTAGGCTGCACAAAAAGGTTTAATTCCAGCCACGCTTGGCAAACCCTACCCAAAAGCATATATATATACAGATATTTGTCTATATAACCAGTTGAGTTACTTGTTTTTCATGTTAACTTACTTCCTTGTACTTGAAACTTGAGTTCCGAAACAAAGATATCACAAGACAATGAAGAGACATACGCTAACATCCGCAATTTTTGTTTATTCAACGAGGAGACGAGATCACAAGCTACGAAAGTTGTAAATTACAGGCCAAAAATTCAAAAGGCCCAAGCACCCAAGTGAAGCAAACAGAGATATTCAGCAAAATATTTCATTCAGAACATAACACAATAATTGTTTTTGAGAAACTCCGTCTAAATGTGGATGATGTAAGTAATCATTACTACATAACTGACAAAAATTCGCCTCCAATATCCCCGTCATAAAATTTTTTGTAAAAGAAAACTACAAAACCTGAGCAGAGAGGCCGAACCTTTCTTCATCATCCCAATTCCTACCAACACTCTACCGGGGGTAATTTGGGAATCCAGGTCCAGTAGCAGCACTATAATCATACGCACTACCATAACTCGTCGGTCCCCCATACGACCCCTGTCCTCCATACGATCCACCAGCCCGAGCTCCTGTGGCTCCGATGTCCTGAGGAGGATAGGAATACTGTTGAGGAAGAGCAGCAGCAGCAGGACTTTGAGCGCGGGCCCCACTGTATCCCGGTCCATATGAGGCTGTAGCGGGTCCCTCGTACATGCCATGGCTGGGGTAGTTATACGGTGCAGAGTATCTACCAGCCACAGTGGTCCGATGAGAGTGTGAAGGGTTCCGGTGGCGGAAAGAAGGGGAAGTATTAGAAAATCTGCCGGCTTTGGGCGGTCGGTGAGAGGCTGGTGGGCCACCACCTAGCCCAGCCCTGGAACCACTGCTGTTCACCCGCTTGTTAGAGGGCTTTCCCCCTGATGGTCCACTCTTCTTCTTTTCTGACTTGGCCTTCTCCAGTTGGGTCAATCGGTTCCTTAGGCTTTCCAAGTTGAATTGTGATTCAAGCTTGTGGTCTTCCACACATTTAATGATAGCTTTTGTGGCATTTAACTCTGAATTGTTGGCCTCTTCCTAACAATCAGAGAGCAGTAAGTAATCAGGAAGAGATAGTAATAAATTTGACCATAGGAATGCCTAATTCAAGCATACCTGTGCTGCAGGTGTCATATGGGTAACCCTAATCATATAAAGCGCTCCTTTTGTATCCTAACTCCCAAGTGATTTGTGGCTAAATATTTTATTCCCAAAATAGGCTTATGTGAAGTAAAGAGACAGTGCCGAAGGTGGGAATAAGCTTAAGCTAGTGGCCTCTTTGATTTGACTCAAGAAAGACCACGACTCCGTTCAAGGTCGGTAACCTCTAGTTTGATTGGGAAAAACTAGCTAATTGCACTTGGTTTCGACATCCCACAAGACAAGATTCCTCAAATTATGGCTAATTTTTCATAGGAGAAGAACCAAATGCTAGGGGTGAAAAAGAATTAAGCATATGTAATAAGGAAAAGAATAATTCTTTTTTGAAAGGAAAATGAAGATACTGAGTTCAGTTTGAGTCCAAAAAATCCAGTATTGGTCCACAATGCTAAGGACATATGGCGATGGAGACGATGAATTTTTCCACATACCACTGCGGACATGCTGTATTTTCCCTTCTTAGATATGTTATTGGCAATTTTCCTGGAATTGGAAAGATGCGTCTTTAGCAGAGGAATTGGAGGAAACTGCTCTGTCAAGCCAGCTTCATAAGCAAAATATACAGCCTCAATCTCCTTCCCGTTTTTCACCAACTCGTCAATTATATCTGAGGATGAAAGCCAACCAACACAAATTTTAACCGAATCCGATATTGTAAATAAATAACTGGTAGCAATTATAATAGAGAGTTTTAGGCCTATCAAACTGCCAAAAGAGGAATGAAGCCAATGAAAATAAAGTTAAAGCCAAACAGTCTCCTTCAAAATTTGTCAAACAAAGTGAATTCATACTGTTCATGATCAGAACACACCCAAGAAGCACGGACACTTCTACGTTTTGGATACAACAGGACAAGATTCAAACACGCGGAAAAATATGCCTCCGATAGTGTTGATATTTTCTTTAATTGGATACGCTGGGAACTCGTTAGGACAAGAACATGATAAGGACACAAAAGTTCCACCATCAGTTTTCTGCTATTCTAAAAATACACGCGCATTGGTAAGCACATATAAATAAAATCATTAGTCACAACCTCCGCAAAAGTTGTACAAGCAGTGGCAACTCTAGAAATTTAGGTTGATGGGATCAATTAATTACTAAAACCCCACATATAATACGAAAATATCTTGTAGCGTAACAAATGATATTTAACCATGTGTAACAAATGATATTTAACCATTTACGTCTAATTGACACATACCACAAAATAAACTAAAATTTCTATTAAGGAGAAGAAACCATAGGCGTATGCAAATGCTATGGACCAGGATCCTCTGCGATTAGAAAGTTCCGGTGCAGTTATTTGGAAGATCCATCGTGATTACCCTAAACATAGATTAGGTTGACCAGTTATCATAGTCATACATCTAAGCACATTTGTCTTGGAATGACGGGCCAATACATCCATTTCCTTTTCAAAACAAAAAAAGTGTTTCAATAGGATAGCTTCCAAATTCAACTAAACTAATCTGCTCAAGAGATGGTCTGTTCGACAAGGACTTGAAGATTTATGGCTTGAATCACCAAAATAGAACGAAATGTGAGCCCGCAAATGGAAAACTGGACCCTGCAGTAGTACAGTTGAATTTCCCCATTGCACAAAGCCCAATCCTAATGCATAATGGGGAAGATTATCCAGCACTTTTCATGTTTTTATCATGGTTGAGGATTGCATTTCAAATTCATTTCGATTCTGCCATAAAACAGGGTGGAGATTAGTCAGTGGGAATTATTCACAGCTTTGCATTCTTTGTGGTCGAAGCTCTTTTTTGATGGGGTCAAAATTTCACCAATACAAGAGTTTACACCAAACTTAGTCATTTATTTGTGGTCAACTGCCTCCACAGTCCTTAATGCCGTCACCACTGTCTACAAGAAGGGGTGTAAACGAGCCGAGCCGAGCTGAGCTTTGTAGAGCTTGAGCTCGAGCTTGTTTAGTAAACGAGCCAAAAATCGAGACAAAGCTCGGCTCGGCTCGTTAAGTTAATCAGCCAAAAATCGAGCTCGGCTAGTTCATTAACAAGCTGGGCCAAGGTAATTTACTTAACGAGCCTTTTTAGATGAGCCGAGCTTTACCGAGCTCGTTTGCTTCGAGCCCGAAACTCAAGCTCAAACTTAGCTCGATTACCAAACGAGCCGAGCTGAGCTACGAGCTGCTCGCGAGCAGCTCGGTTCATTGACAGCCTATCTACAAGTGGATATACCTCCCTGAACACTGCTCCACAACACTTTTTTTTAATATATACATATCACCACTTCCATTAAATGTCCCCTCAATGGCTTGAAACTGAGATGAAATGGGAAAAAAAAATAACATTAATTAAAAACAGAATTGAAAAAACATACTCTTGCTTCCCTCTGCGTATAACACCACAGGCACCACAACAAATTGTCTCCCCTCCCAGTTGAAACAAGCAAGCATGCTTTGGTGGTTCTCCACCAACTTACTCATCCACTAACTAAATCCTAATATCAAAAGATCAGCTCCAGTGCACATTCTGACAAAATACGAATCTACGTATAGCTAAGAAGCATGGACACATCTACCGAACTCACATGTCCGTGTCCGACAAGGACACAAACATCACACGACTCTCTCGGACAGGCGTCTAACACCGAAATTTATGTTCAATATCTTATTTACCTTTTTTTTTTTTTTTTTTCTTCCATTCGGACACTTTAAGACACATTGGGGATGCTGCGGGGACATGATGAAAGACAAATTGGAGTTTAAAATACAGTTCTTCAATGTAACCCCAGAGTCCAAATTTTCATTATTCAGTTGATGAATAATTGCATGATTAATCTTGATTAATATCTATGTAATGTTAATACGATTTACTCTATGATTTTGTATTCATATTTTAATTTGACAGAAAAACTGATTTTGAGATACGTCTATACTATGAATGTTAAATGACAAATCCCTCACGTGTTTGTGTCCTAATTTTTGGAGAAACGACGCCCAGGTCTGTAACCATATTTGTTAAACGAATACGTAAATGGATGCACCAAAATTGTGATGAGTGGAAATTTAGGGAGATTTGTGTTGATGGCGTTCGGATGGTGGTAAGTTATTGTTGTGTGTGGATTATGAGACGTCTTGGAAGGCAAGGCCGCAAGGGGGTAAACTAGAACTCGGTTGAGGGGTTGATTGGGTGGCAGTAGGCATGGTGGAGCTGAGTTGCAGGTGGTCTGATGGGGCTGTTTACATTATTGTCGGTGAGGAGCAGCGATTAGCTGCACGCACCAAAGCTATATTGACTTCGATTATTGACAAGTGTCATGCATTACATGAAGTGGCAAATAAGAAAGAATTAATCGTATTCCAGATGAACATGTTTGTCTTCGGATCTTACTCAATTCCATTTCAGCACAGACAATGTATTGTTGAAATGGTCTTCCATTTTCCACATAAATTTTTCATGCCCAATTGTGAATGTTGTCCTACAGAAATGCTAAGAGGATAAAGGAGTTGGAAAGTGTAGAATAGTCCCAAAGTTGTTGGAATGATGTCATGGCAGTGATTCTGTCATGTAAATAATGCGATGAAGGGTCAACGATGGTGGAGTTGAAATTCACACAATGGCGATAATGATCACAGAGCTGGAAAAAATAGGTGGCAGGAATAAAGGCCAGAAGGGGGTTTCACAGCCAGGAACTTGGGAAACACTATCCAGTGGAATTTGTTCCAGTTGGCCCATGAATCGTGATAATGGAAGTATTGAACCCGTGGTAATCAGAATCGCACGATTTGCGCATAAAACCGATACAGACCTGGATGTGAATCATAACTAATCATGAATTGGAGACTGAATAGAGGAAATCCAGCTGGGTCTGGCTTGGATATATCAGTTGAATCGTACTCAAAATTGTTCATTTTGCTCTTTTTTATAACTCGTTGATATAACCTGGGGTGGTTTTGTACCCCCCCAAAAAAAAATAAAGGAGAGGTTCCAGTGGAACAGAACAACCGATGTCGAGCCAAGAGCACCTTCATTCTTATATAAAGTGGTGGGTGTAAAAATCCACAACGGATCGTGTCCTTCAAGTCGCACGTTGCTTTCTACCATATCGTTTCAAACGAAGTTTTACCATAACATTTTTCTAATTTGAAGCCAGTATGAAATCATGAATAATCATTTGTTCAGTCGGTAGGAACAAGTTTTATCAAGAATTCCCCTTCATTATTGTATAATTATTCCAGCGATTCTTGATTGTTTTTCGAATTAAGAAAATCGTGTAT